>QJPP01002302.1:0-351517 GCA_003996215.1 Jaltomata sinuosa
CGCATCAAATCTCGCCAAATCCGGGATGCTCATTTCGTTTAGCCTTGCATCCATCCGGGTTTCCATTGCATCGACCCTTGCGCGCAGCCCCTCAAATGGCTTCAGAGCCTCCCGTATTGCTTCATCAATGGTGGGTTTGAACAAATCTGTCCAAGCGGCAATTTGTTTGTCCAACTGTTTCTGTTTTTGCACCATTTTAGCAAAATTTCGGGGGTTCATATGATATTCCGGTGGCAGAGGGGGCCTTGCCGCAGTGCCCGAGCCTTCAGCAGTAGCTCTCGTTGTCTGTGAAGTTTTTGGATCAAACACCGCAAGTGGCATTTCTGTACCTGATGGGGTGTCGGTTGCCTCGGAGGTGGATGTGGTTGGCTCTTCGAAGATCTGAGGCTTATGAATCCTCATTTCGAACTTAGTGTCATCCTTTGATTTGTCGATATTTTGCTTTGATGACGTTGTCACTTGCTTATCGATACCATCCCATATCGGCACCTCTGCACGCCTGCATAGCTCAGTCACTAAACACGGGAACGGCAGAGAAGAAGTAGTTTTTATGGCCCTGGTCCGCATCTCGTCCGCAATTATCATTCCGAAGTTGATGATGTACCCGGCTATCAAGCTTGCCACAAGGATGGCTCTTCCCTCATCCAAATTATTGTCTCCTCCTGTTGGAAATAACCTGAACCGCACAACCGCCCACCAAAACTTGGCTATGAAGCTTAGTGATTGCTTCGATATCCGTCCCCTCTGAGCCAGCCAAGATGGTGAGCCATCAGTCAATGTTTGGGCCAACCATGGTCTCTGCGAGTAGGCGTTGGAGATCTTGTCATGAAACTCTGGCATATCAGGTGGAGGGATGTATTCAGGGCCAAAGAGGACCCTGTTGATCATTTCCCGTGAGATGTCCACTTGCCTACCCCGAACGGGCACCCTGTCCTGCCTTGATGCGGATTTAACCCCTTTTCCTGGCTCACATTTGCTCTCCAACAGTGCCAAATAGTTGGCATAGAATTCCCGGACTAATTCTGGCATATAGACTCCCGGGGGCGAACTCATCCACTCTAGCTGATACCTCTGAAACTGTGACTGAAGAACTGGGTATTCAGGCAGATCCGTGGTCATGATTTGTACTTCTTCAGCTATCGGTCTTTTGTGGCTTCTCGACATCGTTTTAGCAAGACCGTCAAGATAGTGCTTCTGAGCCTCCTTAAATGCCCACCGGATTGATTCTCTGTCCGTGGGTGCACTCCCTGCAATTTTGGTGGTTTCAGGACCACCTACATCCTCCGGATTGGGGTTGGAGCTACCACTTTCATCCGATCCACTACCGCTCCCCGCCTCACTGCTAGATGACCCACTCTCCTCTTCAGACTGGGAGACTTGGGTGGTTCTTCGTTTAACTAGCCTGGTTTGGTAAGTCGGGGCTGCAACTATTTCTTCGTCGCTGCTCGGTTCATCCATTAGGGTCCGAGTTGTAGCGACCCTTTCTTTCTTCTTTGGTGCTTGACCGCGACGCGGTTGTTGTTTTGGGGCCATGTACCTGCACGTGAACGAGTTCAAACATGTGAGAACAGAAAAATACTCACTAATACCTACTGTCTTGGAGTGACGGTTTGGTTGACGGGCCGTCACAGGTGTGACGGACCGTCGCACCGACCGTCACTCTAAGACAGTGAAGTGTTTCTTCCTGACGGTTTAGATGACGGTCGTCCCCTGTGTGACGGGCCGTCATGCCAACCGTCAAGTTGAGACAGCGTATTTCACTCTCGTTGAGGCATTTCCTCGAACACCTTGTACGCGGTTACGGGTTTTCCCATATTTTATGGGATTTGGTTTCCCAAAGACACCACCAATCATTGTATTTGATCTCATGGGTTACTCAAGACTTCACCCATGACACACTTTTGATTTCAAGCAACAATACCACTCATACCCAACAACATACATAATTTTACAAATACATAAGCCCCCCAATTCGCCCGACTACACCTCCACTAATTTGCCCCGTGTTACTCACTAAATCCAACTATGAAGAGTTTAGCAACATACCTTGATTTTGTTAGTAAGACGGAGTCGCTATTCCCTTTTTGAGTTATATGAACCGATGGACAACTAGCGGGAAGTTTGTGGTTTCTTGCGTTTTGAACGATGGTGAAGAAGGGAAAATGGGGGTGTGGTGCTTGGGAGTAAGTTGAGGATTTGCTTGGGGAGAAGATGGATTTTAATGGAGGTTTGGAGTTTGGGATTTGAAGATAGACGGTAAAACGATGAAGATGAAGTTAATATGTACCCGGGCGGGTCGGTTTGGTTATGGGTCGGGTCGCCCAAAATTAAACAAAGAAAACTTACCTGATGCGCTGCCTGGAGTGACGTGACGGTCCGTCAATATCTCGACGGTCCGTCACATTGGGGCATCACAATTAGGCAGTGAGCCCATGTGAGAATTATGGTGACGGCCAGAGATGACGGTCCGTCAAGTCTTTGACGGTCCGTCGAAACCATCGTCACTCTAAAACAGTGGGCATGAATATTTGTCAGTTATGTGACGGTCCATCTGACGGTCCGTCAAGACTTTGACGGTCCGTCAACAGTCGCCGTCACTCTTAGACAGAACACGCTGTTACGTCCATTCTTTGTACCTGCACACTCAACGCACACATTAACCAATTCTAACAAATCAAATTTTTCTACGACTATAATACAACAATAATTTATGGGTTGCCTCCCATACAGCGCCTGATTTAACATCGCGGCACGACGCGGGTGTCTTGATTACTCAGACTTCATCAAGATACACCAAAGACAGAACATGTACCTCCTCCGGGAGGCCCAGATATTGCTTAATCCTCTGCCCATTGGCTTTGAACAACTCACCATCTTTATTTTCGAGTTCGACCGCACCGGATGGGAACACTTGGTGTACTTTGAATGGTCCGGACCATTTGGATTTAAGTTTCCCGGGAAATAATTTGAACCTGGAGTTGAACAACAATACCAAGTCCCCTACTTTGAACTCCCTTTTCTCAATCTTCTTGTCATGGTACAGCTTCATTCGTTCCTTGTAGAGAGCGGACCTCTCATATGCTCGCAATCGGAACTCGTCTATCTCATTCAATTGTTCCAACCTTAGTTCCGATGCCTCTTTCCAACTGAGATTTAACTTTTTGAGCGCCCAAAGGGCCTTGTGCTCAAGTTCCACGGGCAAGTGACACGCTTTACCAAAAACAAATTGGTAAGGAGACATACCTATTGGCGTCTTAAACGCTGTGCGGTACGCCCAGAGTGCGTCATCCAGCTTCCTCGCCCAATCTCGCTGGTTCACATTCACCGACTTAGCCAAGATTTCTTTAATCTCCCGGTTCGACACCTCGACTTGCCCACTGGTTTGGGGGTGATAAGGTGTGGCTACCTTGTGTTGCGTCACTCCATATTTTGCTAGAGCAGCCCGGAACACCTTATTACAAAAATGTAAACCTCCATCACTGATGATTGTGCGAGGGGTGCCAAACCGAGCAAAGATGTTTCTTTTTAAGAACGCCACCACACTTTTCCCTTCGTTATCGGCCAAAGCAACCGCCTCTACCCACTTTGACACATAATCCACCGCTACCAAGATGTAGCGGTTCCCGTAAGAACTTTCAAAAGGGCCCATGAAATCTATTCCCCATACGTCGAACAATTCAACCTCGAAAATAGTGGACATGGGTAGCTCTTGTCGGCGAGAGATTGCTCCTCTTCGTTGACATTGATCACAGAACTTGGCAAATTCATATGAATCTCTCTGGATTGTCGGCCAATAATAACCACACTGTAAAATCTTTCGGGCGGTTCGATTACCCGCATGATGTCCTCCAACTGGGGACGAATGGCAAGCTTGCAAGATGCTTGTCATTTCAGCTTCCGGTACACATCTCCTCACTATGTTGTCAGCACACAACCGGAATAAATACGGCTCATCCCAGAAAAACTTACTTGCATCATGGAGAAACTTCTTTTTCTGGTGGAAGTTCAAATCTTCCGGGATCATGTCACTCACCGCATAATTTGCGAAGTCAGCATACCAAGGCACCATATCACGTGACGCAGCCATCACCTGCTCATCCGGGAATGCATCATCAATTTCTGGTTCATCTATTACGTTCTCTTCCATCTCAAGCCTGGACAGATGATCCGCTACCTGGTTCTCACACCCTTTTCGATCCTTGACTTCAAAGTCAAATTCCTGCAATAATAGCACCCATCGGATTAGTCGAGGTTTTGCATCCTTTTTGGTCATCAGATACCTCAAGGCTGCATGATCTGTGTGCACCACCACTTTTGTACCAAGTAAGTATGCTCTGAATTTCTCAAAAGCATATACAACCGCCAGCAGCTCCTGTTCTGTCACTGTGTAGTTCTTTTGCGCCCCATTCAATGCTTTACTAGCATAATAAATGGGATGGAAAAGTTTGTCTCGCTTTTGTCCCAGAACAGCTCCAAGTGCAACCCCACTTGCATCGCACATTACTTCAAACGGTTTGGACCAATCCGGGGCAATTATAATAGGAGCCTCCACTAGCTTTTCTTTCAGGCATTCAAACGCCCGCAAGCACTCAGCATCAAATACAAACTTCGTCTCCTTTTCAAGCAATTTGCACAATGGTGTAGCAACCTTAGAGAACTCTTTGATGAACCTTCGGTAGAAACCGGCATGACCAAGAAAACTCCTCACACCTTTTACTGAAATGGGTGGAGGTAGTTTCTCAATGACTTCAATCTTGGCTCTATCCACCTCTAGACCTCTCATAGATATCTTGTGCCCTAATACAATGCCTTCTTTCACCATGAAATGGCATTTCTCCCAATTCAACACGAGGTTTGACTCTTCACACCTTTGCAATGCCTGACCCAGATTAGCCAAGCAATCATCAAATGCATCACCCACTACCGAAAAGTCATCCATGAAGACTTCCAGTGTGTTCTCCACCATATCAGAAAAGATAGACATCATGCACCTTTGGAATGTTGCAGGAGCATTGCAAAGACCAAAGGGCATGCGTCTAAAAGCAAACGTACCATAGGGGCAAGTGAAAGTGGTCTTCTCCTGATCTTCTGGGGCGATAGATATTTGGTTGTACCCCGAATATCCGTCTAAAAAGCAATACCAACCTCTTCCAGCTAATCTATCCAGCATCTGATCCATAAAGGGCATGGGGAAGTGATCACGGAGAGTAAAGGAGTTTAGCTTCCGGTAATCCATACAGACTCGCCACCCCGTGACAGGTCTTAATGGAATCAGCTCATTTTTGTCGTTTGCTACCACAGTCATTCCTCCCTTCTTAGGAACACATTGCACTGGGCTTACCCATTTGCTATCAGCAATTGGGTAAACCACTCCCGCGTCGAGCCATTTTATGATCTCTTTCTTTACCACCTCTTGCATAGGCGGATTCAGTCTCCGTTGGTGCTCGGTGGAGGGAGTGCAATTTTCTTCTAGCTGTATCTTATGAGTACAAATACCTGGTGGGATGCCAATAATATCTGCAATGGTCCAGCCGATTGCTCTCTTGTGTCTCCGCAGAGTGGATAATAACGCTTCAACTTGGGATTGCACAAGGTCTGTTGCGATGATTACCGATAAGGTATCTCTGTCACCCAAAAATGCATACTTCAGATGGCCTGGCAACTCTTTCAACTCTAATACCGGTGCTTCCTCAATAGAAGGCTTTGCAGGAGGGGTTGGTCTGTTCTTTAAATCGAGATCCAATTTCTTTGGGGCGTAACCATATGACCCCATTCCAACCACAGCATTTACAATTTCCTCATAGTCTTCGACGCCATCATCATCGAAATTCATCATAACTGCTGCCAATGTCTCTACAGCAAGTCTCTCTTCAACAGAAACGATCACATCAGATTCTGCAACAACATCAATAACCGAGACGACATTCATGTCCCTCGGTTGCTTCATTGATCTGCACACATTAAACTTCACTACCTCTTTGTTCAACCGGAAAGTCAACTCGTTGCTCTCCATATCTACCAATACTCTTCCGGTTGCCAAGAAGGGTCGTCCCAAAATAATAGGGACTTCGAAGTCCACCTCGCAGTCCAAAATCACGAAGTCTGCCGGAAATATGAACTTCCCCACCTTCACAAGTACATCATACAAAATACCAACCGGGCGTTTCACCGATCTGTCAGCCATCAATAACCTCATCGTTGTCGGTTTGGGGGCTCCTAAGCCCAACTGCCGGTAGATGGCTAACGGCATCAAGTTTATGCTAGCCCCCAAGTCACAAAGAGCCTTGGCAAAGTTAAACTCCCCTATGGTGCAAGGAATAGTGAACGCACCCGGGTCTTCTTTCTTTTGGACCAGCGACCTTGATGAAATGGCGCTACAATGGTGGAGGTTGTCTTCCGGTTCAAAACTTACCGACCTCTTCTTTGTGATCAAGTCCTTCATGAACTTGGCATAACCGGGCATTTGTTCAAGCGCATCCACCAGAGGGATGTTTACTGATAACTGTTTGAGCATGGTTATGAAGTTCAGGAACTTTCTATCTTCCACTTTCTTCTTCAGCCGCTTGTGGGAAAGGAGGTGGTGGCCGAGGCATCATAGTTGGAAGTTTTTCAACCTCCTTGCTTTTATCTGTGAGCACTTGAGTAGCATCTTCTTCCACGCCGGGTTTTTCAGCAGACACTTTCACACCCTCATCGACCATAATTTCAGCATCTATTAACTCATCATCCTCATCTACAACATCTTTCTGGGTCTGAATTACCGGATGTGTTTCCGCTAATGCGTTACCGCTTCTGGTGGTGATTGCCATACAATTCGCGTCGTTTCTCGGGTTTTGAATGGTGTCACTCGGCAATGTTCCAGCTTTCCTTTGATTTAGAGACGCCGAGACTTGACTCATTTGCTGCTCTAACTGCTTGATTGCGGTGGAATGAGAATTCACTAACTGACTCATTGATGTTAATTCAGATTTCATTTCCTTGACTCCGGAGTCAGTAGATTCCACCTTCAACAACATCTTTGCCATCATATTCTCCAATTTGGATGTCCCTGTCTCATTACTAGTTCTTTCTCGGTTACCAGGTGGTACGTACAACCCACCCCTATCATTGTTATTTTTCCAGTTCCCCTGATCACGATCTCTGTAGCCAGCTTTCTCATGATAGTTGCCCCTCTGATAGTTCCGACCTTGGTTTCCCTGGCCATTGGCCTGGAAACCCCCCAAATAATTCGCCTCCTCATCAGACTCGAACTCTACTGCTCTACTTTGGGAACTCACAACTTTCACTTTCTCCACATCTGCTGACAGCAAATGTTTTGTCAGTAGGCCCATTTGTGTTTTCAGATGGGCCATATCTTGATCCCGCTCTTCCTCTCTCCTGCGCTGTTCTGCAGACATACCGACTGTATGAGTGCTAGCAGCCGTCTCGGTGTCCCGTGTATGCCAGGCCCTGTTGGTTTTAGTGAGCCGGTCCAGAATAGCTGTGGCATCGATGAAAGCGAGACCCATAAACGCTCCACCTGCTGCATTATCTATTGTCGGTTTGGTAGCCGAATTCAGTGCCCTGTAGAATGTCTGCATCAAAAACTCGTCGTTCAACTGATGGTTAGGGCATTGTGTCAGCTTCTTCTTGAATCGCAGCCAGGTCTCGTGCAATGCTTCGTGAGGTTGCTGCCTAAAATTGCTAATCTCATCCCTCAACTGTATCATCCTAGAGGGAGGAAAGAACCTTTCTAGGAAAGCTCCTTTCAACTCTCCCCAAGTTGCGATAGAGTCGGGGGTCAGCTCTGTCAACCATAGCGCTGCCTCATCAGACAGAGACAACGGAAACAACCTGAGCCTGATCGCTGTCTGACTCACACCAGGCAATTCGAATGACTTGCAGATACCCACAAAGTTCATCAGGTGTCTGTTTGGATCATCACCAGCCGTACCTCGGAATAATCCCTTTAAGTTCAACAGCTGGAGCATTGTGCTAGTTATGTTGAACTTAGCCCCGGGCGCTAGTGGAGGAAGAATAATGGCGCCCGTAGCACCAGCTCCGTCTAATGCAGTGTCATCCTCTATATCTTCAGCATTCAAGTGATGCTGATCCTGTTGAGCCCGCTGTTCTGCAGCGAGCCTTTCTGCCTCCGTTTGTTGTGCGGCCATGGTTTGCCTTAGCGTTCTTGCGAGCTCGGGGTCGTAGGGTAGTATTGGTTCACCCGAGCGTCGGGTACTTGGCATGCACAACTCAGTACCCTGTAATAAACAAAAACAACAAATAAAAGTAAAATCAGGAAATATGACTAAGAGTCAAATAAACACCAGACTTAATAAACAACCGTATTCCCCGGCAACGGCGCCAAAATTTGATACGCCCAAATTACGACTCCAAATACGAAGCGTAAGCGGTCGCTGTCAAATATAGAACCCAACTAAGGTTGGGGTCGATCCCACAGGGAATAAGGTGCAAATTAAATCGATAGTGAATTAAATGACTAGTAGTCGATAGTTTCCGGTAAATTGGGGGGTGTTGTGTGAACAATATTTAACCAAAGTAAATAATAATGTGCGATTAATAATCAATATGAGAGTGAACTAGGGAAGTGTTCACCATGGCGTCGTAACAACTTCGACTCAAGGCTTAACCGGGTTCTCTCTATATGCATATCACGATGTGATTGAATTCATGGTGTCGTCTAAACGTTTCTCAACCAATTAGACAAATTTCCTTCTCAATTCTCTCGAACTTGAAAAGGTGAACTTTATCATTTCAATCCTAAACATCAAGTAGATTAATCTAGTTACAGCATTAATCATGAGACGAGAGTTGGTAATCTCGAATCCTTGTAGTTAATCACATTTCCCGGTTTTAATCTCTTTACTCAAGCAAATTTAAACCTAGGCATGTTCTAATGTTTGCAACCACTAGAAAACGTTAGTAAGTAAATGATTAACCACGTGACAACATAAAGATTGAACCCTACGCTACCCGGAATCTATATTGCAACATTTGCCATGGCTCCCACAACCCTAGTTGTAGGAAGTTAGTTACTCATGCTATTAGGAAAAGAGAAGAGATTTATATTCATAATAAAGCGAAAAGAATCTTACAATAGAATGAACACAAGCTTCACTTTATCCAATAACAAGAATCCAAGATCCCAAGAACAATGGAAGAACAAGATTGAAGAAGAAGACAAACGTATTTTTTTTGTGTTTCTTCCTCTCAAAGTCGCTCAAAATGATATCCTAAAATATTTTCTAATGAATTTTTGAAATGCCCTAATGAAATAACCTAACTTAGGTATTTATAGGAGTCCAGGAAATAAACCCAAAAAAAGTTCGGAATCCGCGTCGCGCGTACTGCCTCAACTTGACGGTCTGAGTGACGGACCGTCGCATGCTTGACGGACCGTCACAGTGACCGTCGCCACTAGGCAGTGTGCTGCCTCATCTTGACGGTCTACTTGACGGACCGTCGCATGGGTGACGGCCCGTCATGGTGGCCGTCACTCTTAGGCAGAGTGCTTGCTCAACTTGACGGTCTTCTTGACGGACCGTCACATGTGTGACGGCCCGTCATGGTGGCCGTCACTCTTATCCAGAATTCTCTTTTTCGCGTATTTCCTTCCGTTTCCATGTTTGTCTCCATTTCCTGAAAATACAACATAAAACATCAAAAACGACGACGGTTGCTTGAAAACTCACGATTATTCTTAGTTAAAGGAGTCAAATGTGCCGTAGAATGGCGGCACATCACTGGTGTCTTTCCCTTTTGGTGAATTCATATTGTTCTATAAGTTTATCATGGCTACTACCAAGCAGCCCCACCCTTCACTTACTGATGAGAATAAGAGTCTTACCATTTACATATTATTATATTTATTCAAGTTAGCCTTCTTAAACTTCATTTTTGGTTGGGCAATACACCAGAGCTTATCTGAATCTGTTTTTTTTTTCAGGTGCTACTGTGTATCTGAAGTGTTAGATGAAAAAATCTATGCAATTGGGGGCATAGGGCCAAATTCCAGCAATTTACCTTCCTGGGAGACTTACAACGCGGAAAAAACAAGTTGGACTTTGCATGAAAAGCCTAACATTTTCCCTGATATTGAAGATTCTATAGTCTTGGATGGGAAAATTTACATCCGCGGGGGTTCTTCGCCTCTATCTTCTTTAGTGTCTGCATTTGTCTACGAACCATCCAGAAACACATGGCAGCCAGCAGCTTCTGAGTTAGTGTCAGGTTGGCATGGTCCAGCAGTTGTTGTAGATGGGACGCTTTATGTGTTAGATCAGTCTTCAGGTACCAGGTTGATGATGTGGCAAAAGGATATCAGGGAATGGGTGGCAGTGGGGAGATTGTCACCCTTATTGACAAAGCCTCCCTGTCGGCTTGTGGCGGTGGGGAATAATATCTTTATTATTGGAAAGGGCCTTAGCACCGTTGTTTTTAATGTTGAAAACGCAAGGAACATGGATGGTGTGTTAGTGAGCACTTCCATTCCAAAATCAATATCTGATGATGATGTAATAAGTTGTAAAGCGATCACAATCTAAGTGTAGGAATATCAAGTGTAACAGCTTGCTGTGACTTGTTAATGTTCTTTCCTACCAGCAGTGAGACATCTGCTTCGCGTGTGATTCAAATTTTTCAACGGCCTCATATTCAGTTGGCCTTGCGGGCAGGACTCTCTATGTAGTTATTCTGTATTCAATGAATTTCATACCTTGTACACATACTGTTGGATTTCCATTGAGAGCATTCAGATTTGGTGCGGAATTATCTTTGATTTGTATCATACTTGCTTCTCTAAATTGCTTTTGTGATTGACTGAAAGAATCTAGCTGATGACATGTTAACCTTGTAGCATTTAGCAGGGCTATAGATTGTGATGAGCTTCATGAGTATCATATCGATGAATCAAATATACTCCAATCTCTTTAATTAAGACTTTGCTTCATGAAACTTACGTAGGCAAATTTACCTTCATGAATATCATGTGCCTATGAAATTCAACTCGCATTGTAACCTTCTTTATAACTATCGTGTGCCAATTTGGCATCAATATATTGGACAATTTGCAAATTCATCAGCCAACCACATGCCTGACAACCACCACCGACTAGTAATAAAGTAATCAAGATCAATAATAACGTCCAAGTGTTAGTTGTAAGGAAAATAACTCTGCGCATTTTCTTCATTTTGGCGGAAAATGTTTTCTTTTGGAAATAGCTTCCTACATATATACCAAACACTAGAAAATGACTTCTGTCATTTGAATACTCCCTTAGTTACAATAGAATGTGTCCCTAAAGTGTGACCGCTCTTGGTTTAGAACTCGTTTTTTTTTTTTGAGAATAATTCACATGAACTTTGCCGTGGTCTGCTCTGTTTAGCATAACCTAAGCTACATCTAGAATGCCATACACCAATAACTCTCAATAAGTCCGTTTCCTTTTAAAGACAGGATGAATGACTCCATTGCACGATTGTATTTTATCAATCCTTCTCATACATTCCTTCATCCTAGTCAATACAACAGGTATGACAGAGGCATTCTCCGAAATCTTCTGCTTAAGGAGCTGTACTTTCTCAGCTTCTTTCTGCTCCTCTCCAGCTAAAAGGGCAATATAACCGGATTCAATTGGTCCTCCAACATCTGTAAGGAAACCAAGATAACAATTACAAACAAAACAAAAAGTTCCTGAATACAGTAATCTAGTGAACTAGTAATATGGGGTAGACTATCTTTGGACTGTCACGTTAAAACTTTGCACACCTTGGTTTGATGCTCCTACTAATGTCAAATATTGAACCCTGATGAGAAGATTTGATTAGAGTGCATTTTATCACTCACTGCACTGTGTAAATATTTTAGCCTTGCAACTCTCTAACATATGCTGGACATGGGCATACCTTTTTCTGTCAGTGATTACACAAATTTATTTGGGACAATAGGTGGAAGCAGACTGTATTGATTCTCTTTCCTTGTTCTTTACTACCGCACTAAATGCTGTTTCAAACATTTTTCATTAGCCTAAAAAAAGTTATGTCTGAACATATCTCAGGCTCTTTTGGTTAGCTTTGAAGAATTATACAATTATGAACATGGGAGAACTTGCTATGTGAAAGGTGTGAACAACCTAGGACAGAATAACGAGCAACCATTCATTATTCCTAAAGCTACAGCCCTCAGGACTTTGGTTCATCATATGTGGGTTAAGGGCACGCCACAAAATTCAAACCCTTCCACAAACAAAAGTAACAAAAACCTGATATTTAAATGGAGAAGGGTAGAGAGGTTGAGCCATTCACGATTGAGTTTTGAACCTTGCAAGTAGCTTGCCCTCGGGAGTTCCTTGGTTATCCAAAAAAAATAAGTGCGAGGGATAAACACAGTACCATATGCACAATGATTCAAAAAATTGGAGAAAACACAGATGGAAAGTTCCAAAACGATCAAGATACCTCTCCGACTGTATTTTCATCCAATCCAGTGTGGCACATTCATAAAATGATTCAATAGGTTCCTGAAGATTAATTTGAACCTCCTTTCCAGGTTAATTATTCTTATAATGGGAACATGCTAACTGAAGAGTTTAATTACTAGAGAGCTTTTCATTTAAACAGAAGGATGAGGAAACAATTTTTTAGACACAAGGAGACACCTGATCTCTTTCAAAGTCATTCATGACACCATTCTCCCCAATGTACTTTGAAAATATTGGACGATAGTGTTCAGCTTACACCACAAACATGAACCTGAAGAAACCGTACTAGCATGACTAAAACTTAATCTCAATTACTTTATATTCGCCCGTATAGATGTTTTCGTTTCATTGCATCTTATTTTTTGCTAAGTATTCGTGGATTCCAAGAGATTGTAGGTCTTCGGAGACATGATATTAGGTTTCACTCACGATATTACCACAAATATTACATTTCACCAAATTTATATCCAATCAAACACCACAAAATGACTTCAAATCAGAAAATGGTGTTCTTAGGTTTCCCCCAAATATTTTACATAATACCAAACTGGGACTTCAAACCAGTAAGGGTTCCATTCCGCTCTTTTCGGCTTAAAAAATCAACCAAAACTGGGCCTCTATTCCCCGTTTTCCCCCCCAAAAACAAAAGAATGAGCTTTGAAATTACAGCAACTAAACACATCTTCAGTAGTTTCACATCCAGCTAAATAAAACTAACAATTGGGTATCACAAAAACACCATGATTCACCTTCTAGAACGTTCCAGAGCAAATATATGAAATTTAAACCTTATGCATAAATGAGAAAACCGAAGAAACGTACCGGATGACCCAGATTGAGATTCGGGTCCATCGTCAAAATGAGTGCCGAAAACGGGTCTTTGAGCGGTAAGAATGGAAGAGAGAGTAGTTTTGAGCTGAACCGGAATTTTTCCCCGGTAGTCCGCTACTCTATCAGCCAACTGGTTAACTTGTTCCTCCAGTTCTCCTACTTCTTCTTCTTCTTCCAGCTCCGGTACGTCGTCGTTTTGTTCTAGAATTAGCTGCTGAGGGTGACACAACATTTCGTCTTGACTCGTTTGCATAACCCACCGCAGTGTTGTTGTTCGTATGTTTCTCGGCGGTGGTAATGGTGGTTCCGGTGAAGGAGTGGAGGAGGAGGAGCGGGAATTTGGGGAAGTTTGAAAATTTGAAATGAAGTTGAGGACAGCCTTTTAAATTATGGAAGTTCGGTTTTTTCACAAGGGTGTCTATTCAATTAATAAAGTAGTCGTAATTAGTTTGATTTAACAATGTAAACATTTTTGAATATTATACTGTAATCTTAAAAAAAATACTAAATCAATTTGATATGATAATGACATACTAATAGGATTTTTTTTCGATGTCATATGTACTTAGACTTTACTTTTTCACCCTTTTTCTTTCTGGTCCAATATTTATTCTCGAAGGTTTTCGTTTCCATGTAGAAGCAAACTCTTCAAGTTTATGACTAACCTTTCCTTTACAGAAGTTTTTCCATTGTAACTTCGTACGAAGCAATCAACGAACTTCAGCGAAATAGAACATCTATTTTTTTAGGATGAAAGATCGAAATTACCCCCACCCACCCCTACTTATATGCACGTTACAAGTTGTAGATTACTAACTTGTTCTCAGCGGAGTAAAGTATATAAATTGAAAGCAGCGATATGACAAGCAAGTCTGGGTGGTGTAGTCGGTTATCACGCTAGTCTCACACACTAGAGGTCCCCGGTTCGAACCCGGGCTCAGACATTATTTCTTTTTTCATTCCTCTCCCAGTTTCCTTATACGACGTCGTTCCTACTTCCTACTGTCTTCATCTCATCTACTATTCCCTGAAAAAACGCCATTTTCAGTTCTCCAACTCCAATCAGCTGAGAGCATCAGTGTCGATTTTTTTGTCAAAATGTACTGCTGCCCACTCTCACCTTTAAAACAGAGTCTTTATCCCTCAAATCTCTCAACATCTGCTCATTTTCTTTCTCCACACCCTCCTAAAAATCAACCAAAAGATTTGATTTTTGCTTCAACAACATATTGTGGGTTTTGTAATGCAAGCAAAAGGGTGTCCATTCCACTAATTAGTTCGGGAAATGAACCAAAAGATTCAATTTTTACTTCAAGATTAAATTATGGGTTCCGTTGTGCAACCAAAAGGGTGTCTGTTTCTCGAATTTGTTTGGGAAATGAACCAAAAGATTTGGTTTTTACTCCAAGATTAAATTATGGGTCTCGTGGTGCAACCAAAAGGGTGTCTATTTCACCAACTAATTTGGGAAATGGTGATCGGTTGGTCAATGTCAGGTGTGGAGTGTCGCCCATGGAGCATGACGATGAGTTTTATATAAGGAGGTGTGTGGAGATTGCTAGGAAAGCAGTTGGGCATACCAGTCCTAATCCTATGGTTGGCTGTGTAATTGTCAAGGATGGGAAGATTGTAGGTGAAGGTTTTCACCCAAAAGCTGGTCAGCCACATGCTGAGGTGAGTTAATATGAGGTTCATTTTCTGCCTGTATCTCCATTTGGCTATTGTTTGGTTTCATTCTTGAATTGATATTGTGAGCTTTTTATGTTCTGTAATTCATAGAATTAAAATGATGTTTTGGTAGTAGTTTTTAAGTTAAATTTCTTGGTTTGGGAGCATAATTCAAATGGTTCAACTACTCTTCGATTGCAAGTTAGCTCAATATTTTGGCCTTTCTCCATTTCATAGTAATTTTCTAATAAGGAATAAGGAAAGAACTAAAAAGATTGGACTAGGCATTTTTGACGAAACAGATATATTTAACCTGAATATTAGAGTATCAAGTATATGTGACAAGACATGTCTTCGATTCCATGAAGTGGGAGGGGAACTTGACGCATTGTTTGTACTGAGTTTTCTATGAGTTAAGCCTCCTCTATAGGAGCTAAATGCTTAAAACATGAAGTGTAAATGTAGGTTTTTGCACTCCGAGATGCTGGTGATTTAGCAGAAAATGCAACAGCCTTTGTGAGCTTGGAGCCATGTAATCATTATGGAAGAACTCCACCATGCACCGAGGCGTTAATCAAGGCCAAAGTGAAAAAGGTGGTTGTTGGGATGGTGGATCCAAATCCTATTGTAGCTTCAACTGGTTTGAGTAGATTAAGAGATGCAGGAATTGAAGTGATCACAGGCGTTGAGGAAGAACTTTGCAGGAAGCTTAATGAAGCTTATATACATCAAATGCTGACTGGAAAACCATTTGTCACACTCAGGTCTAAATTTGATATTCCCACAATTATTGCAAATTTGCAACTTGCTACGCCATGATTCAGGACCACATCATTCACCATGCTTATATTGGGTTTTCTCAATTACCGATTAATTAATCCATAACAACAGGTACTCTCTCTCAGTTGATGGTGACTTCTCAGATCAGCTGGGTGCAGATGTCATGGAGTCTGGTGGATACTACTCAAAGTTATTACAAGAATATGATGCAGTTGTTGTATCTTCCTTCGTGCTGTCAGCAAAGTATTCTGTTCTATCATCTAAAGAACCAGGAGCAAAGCAACCTCTTCAGATTGTATTAGCAAAGAGTTCACGTTCACTTCAACTCCCTGCTGTTACAACTAATGCATCATCTAAAACTATAATCTTCAGTGATAAGGAGATTGCTATGGAGCTTGAAGCAAGTCAAAGAGGGATAGAGACAGTAGTTTTGGATAGGATAAATTTAACAACTATCCTTGAACACTGCAAGCGTCAAGGACTGTGCAGTGTGATGCTGGACTTGAGAGGAAACTCTGCAGATTTTAATGAAATCCTGCAAGAGGGTTTTGAACAAAATTTGTTTCAGAAGGTTATTGTGGAAGTGTTGCCAATTTTGGGTGGAAGTGGTGACCAGGCTTTCAAGTATATGCAGCAAAACCGAAGGCTGAAGAATTTAACATCGAGGACCTTAGGTGAAAGTATTCTGCTGGAAGGATATTTCTAAGTGGATAGAAGATTTTACTGACATTAAAAATCTGTTATTTGATTGTGTAATGATGGTGATCATACAAAGGTATCATCCAGTTATAAGAGGGAGTATCACAGGCAGCTGCAACAAGTCTACAAGCATATCAAAATTACATTCCTGCCTCTAAAGAGGGAACTTGATCTCTGAGCCAATTGCTACTTTAGTCATGTCTCTTCAATCTATACGGAGAGGTCCAGGGTGAGATCAAACTTCTCTTGTCAATGTCTTAGAGCTGAATGATGATTTGTACTAAAGTCTTGGCCCATTCAAGGTTTTGCTAGAAGCTGTACCATATTAAGACAAGCATGTAAGGTAGCTTCCTATTGTTGCATCTTCACTTGACAATAAAGATGTCTGCGCATTTTGATCTTCACTTCCGTTTGATCATGTGATGAATCACATGAACTTGTTAATTGCTAATCCAGTACTTTTACTAAGGTGTCACTAATAGTGGACCCAAGCACCATTTTCAATGACTTTATCAAGTTCCAAATGGGGCATTTGAAAGCACCAATAAAAAATACACTCCTCTCTAATCCCCACTGAAAAACCATGCCTTCTTACATCTCCTGAGATGAAGGAATTTTATTGCTTAATCAAGACATTGACTCAGGCAAACACCGGCTAAAAAGACCAAAGTGCTCTGTTTTATGATTGCTTCGACAATTCCTTCCTTGACTCAAATTTTTTGGCAAATGGACAATATTTGAGTCAAAGTTGAAAAGATCATTTGAATTTGAAGTTGAGAAAATGTTTGTGGATTTTCAAATAGCGATTTACACTTTAGTATCCAAGAATTGACTGTTCTTGAGGTTGCAAGTTCAGAGAATCCATAGAAGAGTCTAAAGCTGCCACACCCACTCCCGGATATCCCTCTTAGTAGAATGTATCAGAATTAGCAGGAATAGATATAGAGTTTTTGTTAGGTATATAGCATTTTAATATTAATAAAATGCATTATATGCTTGCCACATTGTTAAAATCACTTCCTTCCGTTGGTGGCTTTTGCATGTCCTCTTTACTCTCATTTAGAGAGACTCATTATGATGACATAATTGTCTCTTTTCACAACATTTGTTTCTTACACTAGTGGTGGCTAAGAGTTACAATTTTGTTGGTCAAATGGTGCATTTAGGAGCAAACATTAGTGGCTGTTATTGGCAGATTGTGGAAGTTTCATTTTCCATTTAATCCATTTAAATCACCAACTCTTTATTCCCTCTTTATTTGCCCATTATTCTACCCATTCATTTCTTGTAACTCATGTAACTCTTAGGCCATTTATCTACCCAATTTATTCTTCCTATTCAATACTAGGATGAATACCTCACCTATAAATAGAGGTAGTCTTGCATTTTTATATGTACAAGAAAATATAGAGTGTAAAAGAGTTAGTAAAAAAGAGAGTTTTATTAGTTGAAGTAAGGTGTTCTTGTGTTGGAGCTTTGGACTCAACTCTTGTCCAGAGTTTGTTGAGTTATACTTTGTGTGTGGGCTGTTGTATCCTGGAGGGGACAAGTCAAGAAGACTACTGCTGGACCGGTGAAAACATTTGCTGCAGTGGGCTTGAATCTCCTTAAAGAGAGCGAGATATCCGCGCCTCAGCCAAGAAGATAATTTATTTTCTTTGTAATTTTTTCAATTGTAATTGCTATTGTTATTGTAATTTTCACCAACAATTTTAAGGAGATTCATTATGGCTACAATTGAAAAGTCCGCGGATGTCAAGATGGGAGATCTTAACAAGCCATTCCGGTTCAACGGTACCCATTTTAAGAGGTGGAAGGGTAAAGTACTTTTCTACTTAAGTCTTCTCAATGTTTCTTATGTGTTAACTGAGAAGAATCCAAATAAAGTAGATAACTCTTCCATGAATGATGAGGAACTTATTTCTCTTCAAGAGAAAGTTGAAAAGTACGATGGTGATTCCTACAAGTGTCGGTATTTTTTACTAAATTGTCTATCTGATAATTTTTATGATTATTATGATAGAACTTACTCTAGTGCAAAGAAAATTTGGAAAGCATTGCAGAGTAAGTATGATACCGAGGAAGCTGGAGCGAAAAAATATGCTGCTAGTAGATTTTTTCGTTTCCAAATGGTGGACAACAAATCAGTGGTAGACCAAGTTCAGGACTTTATAATGATTGTTGGAGAGCTCAGGTCCGAGGAGATCAAAATTGGAGATAACCTTATTGTTTGTGGCATAGTTGATAAACTTCCACCTTCTTGGAAGGAATTTCAAAAAACTATGCGCCACAAACAAAAGGAAACCTCTCTTGAGACGTTGATAATGCGAATCCGCATGGAAGAAGAAGCAAGGGGTCAAGATGCACTTTTGCAAATAGAAGAGAACAACATCACAACGAAGGTAAATTTAATTACTTCAAATAATGCTACCCCGGATACTAACAAAAATACTACTTTGAAGCCTAAGAAGAATAAATTCAAGAAAAATATTGGTAGACCTCCCAAGAATAATAATGGTGGAAATAACCAAGTAAAAAATCAACATGTTCAAGATAAGGGACCATGCTTTGTCTGTGGCAAGAGTGGGCATATTGCTCGATTTTGCAAATTTCGGAAATGTGGGCCTACACCTCAGGCAAACGTTACCGAAGAACCATTTGTGGCGGTGATAACAGACATAAACATGGTGGAGAATGTTGATGGATGGTGGGCTGATTCTGGTGCAAACCGTCATGTCTGCTATGACAAAGATTGGTTTAAAACTTATACTCCTTTTGAAGAGCCCAAAACCATCATGCTTGGTGATTCTCATACCACTCAAATTCTTGGAAAGGGAGATGTCGAATTGTGTTTTACCTCTGGAAGGGTACTTACTTTAAAAGATGTACTTTATACTCCTTCCATGAGAAAAAATTTGATGTCTAGTTTTCTTCTTAATAAAGCAGGCTTCAAACAGATTATTGAGTCTGATCAATATGTAATTGTGAAAAAGGGTATTTTTGTGGGAAAGGGGTATGCATGTGATGGGATGTTCAAGTTGAATGTTGAAATGAATAAAACTTCTACTTCTGTTTACATGCTTTCTTCTACTAATTTTTGGCATGCTCGTTTGTGTCATATAAATGATCGTTATGTGGGAATCATGAGTAGTTTAGGATTAATCCCAGTGATTAAAAAGAATTTTGAAAAATGTGAGGCTTGTAGTAAAGCCAAAATCACTAAAAGGCCTCATTTTCAAGTTGAAAGAAAAACTGATTTATTAGAGTTAGTTCATACTGATATTTGTGAACTTGGAGGAATTTTAACTCGTGGAGGAAATAGATATTTTATAACTTTCATTGATGATTTTTCTAAGTATACATATGTTTACTTGATGAAAAATAAAAGTGATGCTTTTGAAAATTTTAAAGTTTTTCTCCATGAAGTTGAAAATCAGTTTGGTAGAAAAATAAAAAGAATTAGAAGTGATAGAGGCCGTGAATATGAGTCAAATGAGTTTCATTCTTTTGTTAGATCATTGAGAATAATTCATGAAACTACTCCTCCTTATTCTCCTTCATCTAACGGTGTAGCAGAAAGGAAAAATAGAACTTTGGTTGAATTGACTAATGCCATGCTTATTGAGTCAAATGCACCTTTAAATTTTTGGGGTGAAGCTATTTTGACTGCTTGTTATGTGTTGAATCGTGTGCCTCATAAAAAGACTAAATTAACACCTTTTGAATTGTGGAAAGGTCATAAGCCAAATTTGAGATATCTTAGAGTTTGGGGTTGTTTAGCTTTTGTAAGGCTAATGGATCCCAAAATTACTAAGTTGGGTAAAAAAGTTACTACTTGTGCTTTTCTTGGTTATGCTTCAAATAGTACAGCCTATAGATTTTTTAATCTTGAAGATAATATTATAATAGAATCAGGTGATGCTATTTTTCATGAAAATAAATTTCCCTTTGATTCTAAAAATAGTGGGGGTCAAAGGATTGAAGAAAATATTTTGTCACTACCTAGTTCTTCTACTTCTGTTGTGAAAAACAAAGAAAGTGATGATTTTGAATTAAGAAGAAGTAAAAGAGCTAGAATAGAAAAAGATTTTGGTCCTGATTTTCATATTTTTAATATTGAAAATGACCCTCTCACTTTAAAAGAAGCTTTATCTTCACATGATTCTATATTTTGGAAAGAGGCTATAAATGATGAAATGGAATCACTAATATCCAATAAAACTTGGAAGTTAGTTGATTTACCACCGGGTTGTAAAACTATTGGGTGTAAATGGATCTTAAGAAAAAAGTTAAAACCGGATGGATCTGTTGATAAATATAAGGCTAGACTAGTTGCAAAAGGTTTTAAGCAACTAGAAGGCCTAGAATTTTTTGATACTTTTTCTCCGGTAACTAGAATTACATCCATTAGACTTTTGATTGTTGTTGCTGCAATTTTTGATTTACAAATTCATCAAATGGATGTAAAAACGGCTTTTTTAAATGGAGACCTTAATGAGGAAATTTACATGGAACAACCCGAGTGTTTTATTGAAGCAGGCCAAGAAAGCAAAGTTTGTAAACTTACTAAATCCCTATATGGCTTGAAACAGGCACCAAAGCAATGGCATGAAAAATTTGATTCCTGCATGATTGAAAATGGCTTTAAAACAAATGAGTGTGATAAGTGCATATATCATAAGTCTTGGAATAATTCACATGTTATTATTTGCCTATATGTTGATGATTTATTGATCTTTGGCTCTAACATGAATGTTATTGGAGAGACTAAAAATATTCTTAGAAGCCATTTTGATATGAAAGATCTTGGTGAGGCAAATATTATTCTAGGAATAAAAATTACTAGAACAAGTGATGGAATTTTCCTTGACCAGTCACATTATGTAGAAAAAGTTTTGAAAAAATATAATTTCCTTGATTGCAAGCATGTTGTAACTCCTTTTGATTCTAGTGTTCACTTGTTTCCTGTTCAAAGTGAAAATGATGTAATAAATCAAAAGGAATATGCTAGCATAATTGGAAGTTTGAGATATGTGACTGATTGCACTAGGCCTGATATTGCATATGCAGTAGGAGTACTTAGCAGGTTTACTAGCAAGCCTAGTAATGAACATTGGCATGCTATAACCAGAGTTATGAGATATTTAATTGGAACAAAAACTTGTGGTTTGTTCTATAAAAAATATCCTGCTGTACTTGAAGGCTTTTGTGATGCGGATTGGAATACCTTATCAGGTGATTCTTTATCTACTACTGGTTTTATATTTACTTTGGGAGGTGGTGCTATTTGTTGGAAATCAAAAAAGCAAACTATTATTGCTAACTCTACCATGGAGGCTGAACTAATTGCTTTAGCTTCAGCTAGTGAGGAAGCGAATTGGTTGAGAGATTTATTATTTCAAATTCCTTATTTTGAAAAACCAATTCCTCCTATTTTAATTCATTGTGATAGCACCGCTGCAATTGGTAGAGCTCAAAACCGTTATTATAATGGTAAATCCAGACCTATAAGGAGAAAACACAGTAATGTAAGATCATATTTGACAAATGGTACCATTAATATTGATTATGTCAAATCTGGTGATAATCTTGCAGATCCACTAACTAAGGCCTTAGCAAGAGAAAAGGTCTGGAGTACATCGAGGGGGATGGGATTGAAGCCAATAAATTCATAGTCATATATGAGGAAACCCAACCTGGGGACTAGAGATCCTATAACCAGGTTCAATGGGAAAAACGAATCATATGATGATTTTTTGTGAAATGCACTTTCTTTTTCCCTCCCTATGATGTGAGTGCATATTTACCTGTAATAGTTTGTGAAGGTTGAGTTCAAAAAACTCTTAATGAAATTCTGTAGCTCGTATGAGTGGGGTGTTAACTTACAGGAGCACCCTCGACAGATTTCACCTATGTGAGTGTGGAAGTAGGCCGCTTCCTATGAGAATTGGCTTATTCTCAAAAGCACTCATGAAAACCGGGATAGCACAAGGCCGTAATGTGCTGGCTATAAAGCTCATGTTAACACCTTGATTATTATGTGTAAGCAGTGATATTTTATTTCCCTCAAGCAGTCATAGTTCAAGTCTGAGACCACTACGACTCTGGAATAAAAATTACTGTTTTACTAAGTAAAGGTTCAATGCAGAGCATACCTTTATTATGCATAATAGTCTACCTTCAGCTGATATACTCTCTTATCTAATATTAAAATGAGTGGGGGATTGTTAGGTATATAGCAATTTAATATTAATAAAATGCATTATATGCTTGCCACATTGTTAAAATCACTTCCTTCCGTTGGTGGCTTTTGCATGTCCTCTTTACTCTCATTTAGAGAGACTCATTATGATGACATAATTGTCTCTTTTCACAACATTTGTTTCTTACACTAGTGGTGGCTAAGAGTTACAATTTTGTTGGTCAAATGGTGCATTTAGGAGCAAACATTAGTGGCTGTTATTGGCAGATTGTGGAAGTTTCATTTTCCATTTAATCCATTTAAATCACCAACTCTTTATTCCCTCTTTATTTGCCCATTATTCTACCCATTCATTTCTTGTAACTCATGTAACTCTTAGGCCATTTATCTACCCAATTTATTCTTCCTATTCAATACTAGGATGAATACCTCACCTATAAATAGAGGTAGTCTTGCATTTTTATATGCACAAGAAAATATAGAGTGTAAAAGAGTTAGTAAAAAAGAGAGTTTTATTAGTTGAAGTAAGGTGTTCTTGTGTTGGAGCTTTGGACTCAACTCTTGTCCAGAGTTTGTTGAGTTATACTTTGTGTGTGGGCTGTTGTATCCTGGAGGGGACAAGTCAAGAAGACTACTGCTGGACCGGTGAAAACATTTGCTGCAGTGGGCTTGAATCTCCTTAAAGAGAGCGAGATATCCGCGCCTCAGCCAAGAAGATAATTTATTTTCTTTGTAATTTTTTCAATTGTAATTGCTATTGTTATTGTAATTTTCACCAACAGTTTTCATTTAGCGTACCCAACTAGTTCAGGATTGATGCTAGGCGATTGATTGATTGCAAGACGATCAGTTGAAGTTTCCGCTCAAAAAGGGAATGGGCTAGGGTTATACATACCAACTACTTCAGTCCTTCCTTTCTTGACAAGCCCTTAGATTGTGTATAACTTTCGTTGATGATGAAGTAGGTTGGGAAAATCTCAGAATTTTGTGAAGCAAAGTATTGTAGATATTCCACTGGAAAAGAGTATTGCAGATTACCCACTTGCTAGATTCATTTCGAATGATCTCTGAAGTGTTAAGGTGCCAGGGCGTAGTTTGCAAATTTAACTAGCAAGTGAGAATTTTTATTGTTTTTCCTCTGTTGATTGGTGTAGTACACATAATACCTAATAACTTACCAGAATTTCACATTGTTGCAAACACTTTTAGGCATTTTATAACTCTATTCTCTGTATCGTCTGTGTCAGTAGTGCTTTTCGCCAACCAAAACTGTTGACATCAAATACCTAATACTAGGGGTGTACATGGACCAGGTTGGTTCGGACTTTTTAAATACCAAATCAAATTATTAGTGTCGGGTTTTTAAATTTATAAACCAAATCAAACCAATAAAAGTCGATTTTTCCAACCTCAGATTTTTTCGGTTTCTTCGGGGTTTTCGGGGGTTTTCCGATAAAGTCTTCATATAAACATATAATTAACTTGTGCTTCAAATATTTCTTTAGCCCGAGCAAAATACAACTATCTAAGGTATTTCTTAAAAAAATAACACAAAATATATTCACTTTATTTGGAATTTATGAAGTGAGTGATGACAATAAAATATTCAACCAAAAAAATAATGAAATCGCATAGAATAAATATTGATAAGTCATAATAAAAATAATCATAATTTAAAAATATTAAGTCATGCTAAAATAAGTCTAATAAGTATTAACTACATGACTAAATATTAAACAGAAAAATAAATCAGTTTATGTATTAATGTAAAATTAAAGAATAAATACCTAACATGATTGTCATTCCTAGTGTTGGATTGGATAATCTTTTGTTAACATTCGTATTGATTTGGGATTTATTTGAGTTACTAATATCTATGAGTTGTAAAAAGACTTATTTGACCATTTAAAATTCTAAGTTTATACTTGAAATAATATGTTGAAAGATAAAAACTATGAAAAAGTTGAAGAAATATTTATAAATTACATCACAATAAATATTTTGATGTATAATTTTTTTTTAAAAATAGTATACATGTAATATCGGGTTGGTTCGGTTCGGTTTGACTTTTTTTAGTTAATTAAAACCAAACCAAACCAATTATAGTCGAGTTTATTTTTTCAATACCAAACCAAGTCAAACCAAACCATTAGTCGAGTTTTTTTTATGGTTTAATTCGATTTGCAGTTTGGTTCGATTTTGTACACCACTACCTAATACCTCTCCTTGTTCTGTTCTGTATCTTTATTCTATACATGTTCGAAACTAGAGGAGAATGAATTGTGGTTGCGTTGCAAACATTGAAATGTTGGGATAAAAAAAAAAGAAAGACAAATACTTTCTGTGGGGTGTAGTCCATCCATTTGTCTATGTTAGAAACAAGAATTGACTGGAAAACTCACAATGAGAAGGAAAGGGATTACCAATGAAGTTTTAATGTGTATCCTCTATGCTGAATTCTCAGCACTGTCGATTGCCTGTTGTTCCTCTCATTTTGACAATCAGGTAAAGCATACGTGTGCAAAGTGTAACTACCTTTTTCGTTTCCTTCCAGATGATTCTCCTGCACCAGTACTTAAGAGCAGCTGAGAGTTCCTGACCTGATATACATGACTGTAATACAGGAATATTGGGGCCAGGGGTAGTTTGCTTATGAGCCTATTGCTCAGGAGTCGTTTGGTACGAGGGATAAGGGATAATAATCCTGGGATGAAATGCAGGATTATTTTATCCTACGTTTGGTTAGATGTATTAGTTAATCCCGGATTATTTATCCCACCATTTCTACTACATTGATGGGATAAGTTATCTCATATATATGGTGGGATAACTAATCTCATGGAATATCCCAATCCATGGGATAACTTTGTCTATCCCATCCCCCGTTTACAGTCTTACTCTTTGTCCTTCCTGTGTTGGCACAAGACAGAGCAGAAATGGATTTTCGGTCATGGTTCACCTTTCGGGTTAGCTCCTTTTTATCATCTTGCACTTTTAGAGAGCTCTACAATCTACATCTACGAGGGTGATTTACGCAAATGTTTCCTTTTTGGGCCACCATTTACATTTCGTCTCAAATTTTAAAAGTTGTGCAATTATAGCCCTGGAAAATTATCCTTCCGAATAACGTTAGATTCAGGTCTAATAATTATATTGCTCAACCTTACTGACAAAACATTAGACTATTGTGTAACATTTGCAATAACTTATAAAAATTTTAGATCGTTGTCTGACGTTTTTTCATGACTTTCTGTTTACTCAAAAGGAATCTAAAATGTCCATAAGTTGCGAAGAAAAACAAAAAGGGGGTCATTTTATTAATTAACATTTACCGAAAAGGGGACCATCGAAGAAAATTTCTGCATTTACGATATGGTTGTGATTGCAACTTAAGACTTTCTTGCTTTTGTGACTGTGATGGCAGTTGATTTAATTAATGCAAACAATGATTCCAGATTTAATCCTTTTTTTGGCCTTTTAAATTGTAAGAATTTACTTTAGTCGTGAATTTTGGAACCGGTTCATGCAATGCACTGAAAGGTTAGAAGAATTGGAGTTAGAGTGCTTTTCTCATCACTAGCCGTCACTTCAAGGCTTAAACAACATTTCGTTTTTCTTTTATTGATTTCTCATACGATATTCGGTACTTGCACTATGTAGCCAACTAATCTGGATAAGACTCATTAAAAGGGGAAGTACTTTCCGTATATATAGTGTCAATGTTCAAAACCATCAAACACCTAATCAAAACTCCAACAAAACAAATAAGTAAGAATTTAAGTTATACTATATACAGTATTTTCTTTCCATAACGGCTTAATAAACCAGAATTTGGTCCAGTCCTATTCATCAGACGTTGGAACACAAATCACACAAGAAATAGTCAAACTATTCTATGAACTTCATTATATTGCATAGAACAAACAAAAAGAAAATAAAGGTACAATGTCAGTTTTCCTTCAACCAAGAAAGCTGTTGCCCAACAAAATTTCTTTTCTTTCTCATATTTTACATGACATATATATAGTTGCTTATAATGATCTCAATAAACTTAAGTAAACTTGAGCTACAATAACAGTTCATCACCTCTTTTTAAATAAGCAAACACTATTTGATCAGAGTGGCATGCAGAATTAATTTTAATAAACTAACAACGGACGTATTTTTCTATTCATGAAACGTAAGAAAAATTCATAGTATATTAATCGAGAAAATATTATAAGCTTTGTACATAACTTTATCAAACTAAAAATTCATAAATCATCTAGATTGATATCTTGTGCAGAATAATCCAACAAATTAAGCAAGTACGTCCGTGCTCTTCGACTTGATGATCTCCTTCCCTCTATGTATTTAACATTCTCCTGATGATCATCATCCTGCATATGCCACAACTCGTATAGCATTCATCATTCCACATTATTCCATTAGCTTCTTCTATAACCGAACTGATAATTAAATTCTACAGTAGCTAACTAGGAATATATATATATATATATATATATCAATGTACCTAGCAGAACATCTAATATACGAAGTTTATAGCATCAAGATCGATCTCATCTATCTCAGCAAGTACATGCTCTCCTCCCTCTAAGTACTCATCAACATTCTTTGTTATTCCATTATTGTCTTCTGAATTCATATATTCTTCAACGTTATCATCACCATCAACCTCCAAAATAGCAAGTACCTGATCCCCGATGTCGTCGTCTTCCTCTACGTATTCTTCATTATCTTCTTCTCCTACACCATGCAGATTAATGTCTTCTTCTTGCAAAACTAAATCGATAAATTCTTCAACGTCACTTGGATTCTCATTATCTCTAACTCCTTTTTCCTTATCACCCCGTTTTTCCTTCTTCTTGATCTTACAAATTACAAAACCATTATTCTTGATTTTAATATCCCTAGCATAACCATTACAAAGAGAATATTCGGTCATCAACCACTCGCCATTGTTGGACGATTTGTTAGCGCGGCCGGGGGTGTACTTCAAACTTTTGAAGTGCCCCATGAGTCTCCCTTTATCGTCAAACACCTCTTTCCCTTTGCCTTGTAGCTTCCATGTTCCCTTCCCAACACTTCTTATAACTCTTTTACCGTCCTCCTTCTTTTTCTTCGTAGGCGTAATGAAGTAACGTGTGTTTTTGTTGTTGTTGTTGTCTATGGAATCAAAAATCTGCCATGGCTCTTTGTCTGCGTAAAGATCAACGATGTGCATGAGTTGATTTTGATCGGGAAGGGGTTCGTCTCTCGCAAACCCTAGTAGATACTTGAGGACTTCCCTGCCCGTAGGATGAAAATGATACCCCATAGCTTGATGATGATGAGCCATATATTATTTTAGTGATGAATATCAAAGAGAAATAATGGATATTGGAGCTAACTAGATAGCTAGAGATGGAAAAGAATATATACTTCGATCCCTAAAACCCTAACCCTAGCGAGTTGCGTAACTAACAGAGCAATAGAAGAGCTAAATTAGTTTGTAATGCTATAATAATGACTTCTTAGAGCAACTATATATATAGATATAATTAATCCTCAAAGCTAACTTCCTAATTATATCCTTGTTGGGAAAGGGTTTTTGGCAGCTCGTCACATGGGTTACATTGGAAATCTTTGGAATCTTCCTTTTTTCCCCCCTTATTCGAAATGATTTTCTGATGTTTATTATTCAAAAAAACCCTACTACATTTTAACCCTAGTCGATCATTTGTATACGGTACCGGTACGTAACTTTTATGAACGGTAGTGTTTTTTAATTTTGAAATTGTATTATAGGGTGTTAATTTAGGTTTCGTTTCCGTTTTCCATTTACACTAGGAAATATAGGAAGGGATAATCGCACAATATGTTTGTGATTCCTTTACATATTGGGAAACATTACTTTAGTAGGAATAGGATTCCCTTGTTCAAAACCTCAACAATTATAAATAGAGAGACAACCGACAATAAACTTAGTCACCTTCTCTTTTTCTCTTTTCTTGTTGGTCGGACATAGCGGGAGTTTTAGTGCACATGATTATTAGACCCTTGTGCGATGGCAACTCTTGCTGCTTCTTTCCTGGCAGACCTGGACTAATTGTCCGATAACGAAGGGAATCAATTATTGATGGAGCAAGATGATGCAGCCCTAATTAATGTGGATGATGATCTAGATGCCCTAATTGAGTCTGATCATAGTGATAATCCAGAATATGATGAGTTGATAGTAGACTGTAACGCATTATCACTCGACATTGATAATGAAATCTCTATAATCCACAATTTTATACTCGACAAGTATCGTTTGAAATTTCCAGAGTTAGAGTCACTTGTTCATCACCCAATCGATTATGTAAGAAGATTGGCAATGCAATGGACATGACCCTAATTGATTTGCAAGGACTTTTACCCTCAGCTGTCATCATGGTTGTCTCTGTTACAGCTTCAACTACCAGTGGCAAGCCATTGCCACAAGACCCTGGAAGCATGTGACACAGCTCTTTCTCTCGAATGGGATTTATTGCTCCCAATCTTTCCACTGTTGTTGGGAGTGCAGTGGCTGCTAAATTTATTGCTACTGCTGGTAGTCTCGCGACCTTGGCAAACATCCCTTCTGATAACATCCGGCTTCTTGGTGGCAAAAAGAATAATTTAGCAGGATTCTCCAGAGCCTTTCATCACGTAGGAGGTTGTTATATTGAGCAAAGTGAAATAATTCAGACTACACCTCCTTCCTTAAGGACGCAAGCCTATAGACTTTTGGCAGATAAATCTATATTAGCGGCCCGTATGGACTCGGCCAGAGGAGATCCCACTGGACAATATGGAACATCTCTTAGGGATATTATCCTTAAAAGGATAGAGAAATGGCAAGAGTTACCTCCTGCAAAGCAGCCAAAGCCTCTTCCACTTCCTGCAGATTCTAATGCTTATAAGAAAAAGAGAGGCGGTGATCGGAAGAGAAAGATGAAAAAAAGATATGAGATTACGGAGAGGGGGAAGCTAGCAAATAGGATCATGTTTGGAGTAGCTGAAGAAAGCTCCTTAGGGGATGGACTAGGGGAGGGCTATGGCATGCTTGGACAATCAGCTGGAATTGGAAAGTTACGTCTATCAGTAGCAAAGAAGAAATTCAAAAGCAGCAATACTAGTACTACTCGTGCATCCTCAGGCTTGGCTTCAAGTTTGGCCTTCACCCCAGTTCAAGGGATCGACCTATCAAATCCAGATCAGGCCAACCATGCAACCCCAAGTCGTAGCACCTATTTCTCTGAGACTGCAACATTTTCCAAGATTAAGAGAACATGAAGCAAACCCACCCATGTCCAGTACTTTTCTTACCCTTTCAGCTTTCTCTTTTTCTGTGATTTATGACAGCAAATTGTCTTGACTTATTGAACATTTGCGAAAGAAGTTTGCACAATGCACTAGAGGATATAACTTTTGCAATAATAGGTAATCTTAGATTTTATTTACGGGTATGTCACTACTGATAATTAACTCCAAGAATATATCTTGCAACTTTTTAATATCTACATGTCAGCATGAATTACAGTCTTATGTTTATCCCAGCTTCAAATAAACAAAATGGTCTCTTATTCTGCGCTTCTTTTCCATTGTTAGCATCAAATTGGGACTCCAAGATTCAACTTTTTCCAATGTTTTGAAGTAAAATGAACATGCCAGTTCTTTAATAAAAGTAAGGGATGCAATTTTCTAAAGGCTGGGTCTTTTACACAGATCATAGTTATGAAGAAAACAACAGAAACACACTTGAAAGTAAGTTAAAAACAACAGTCTGAAAGCGTGAATTTGATGATAATAAAAATATATTTCAATGCACAAAAGTTACTGTGTAGAATTTATGGTCTGTACAGACTGAGATCCCTTTGTGAACGAAAACTATGAGGATTGTTAGTTGGGTTTGATTGAAAAGACTCAGAGCTCTCTCACTAGAAGTTTCTGTATCCTTCCGTCATTACCTTTTTCTTTTCATTGTGGCGCAAACAAGGTGGATAACTTGAATCAAACTGTTTGGGAAATGGTAACTGAAATTCTTGGACAAGATTATGATCTTTTCCCTCTCAACATGAGATTTAGGCTATAAAAAGTACCCTGTATTTGCAGATTCTTTGACGTTGGACATGGAAGACGAGAAAAGAATTGATCCAATGAGTAGTATGTGTGCTTGAACCAGCTGAATTCTATGCAACAGAACCATGGTGAATGTGCATCAGATATCACATGTACAACAGAACAATGTGATGGAAAATAGCATGGTTAATTTTTTCATCTTCTTGAAAATCATGTTTCTTCTTCTTGTGCATTTTCTCTTCTTCTAATTCTTCATCTTCCTAGTGAAGTTTCGTCCCAACTTTGAATGAGAGAGGTCAATGATACTTATTGAGAACTGTGATAGTGTACCAGCTCTCTTTGAGCCCCCTCTATTTTTCACATTTCAGGATGAGGCGTGGCACGTGATGAACGGACAGGGCTCGGGTGACTCTCTTCCTAAGGTAATATATATTGGCCAACACTCCATTTCATACAATTAGTTAGTTAACCACTACTTTGTATAACTTGCTTTTAATTTTGGTGGTATCCTCCTATCACACTGGACTCCGGATGCAAGCCTCCATTTCATTCACCCTGCACCAATACGATGTGTGATATCCTCTTCAAGCTCTCCGTTATCTTGGATAAAAAACACAAAATACTTGAAACTTCCTTTGATGGCCTGGGTATCAAGCATCACGTCCACTTCAGCCTCATGTGTCACGTCTCTGAACTTGCACTCCAAGTATTCTATCTTGGTCATATTCATCCTAAACCCCTTAGACTACAGAGTTTATCTTCAAACCTCTAGCTTAGCATTAACTCCGTCGCAAATCTCGTCAATCAAGACTATATCATCAGCAAATAGCATACACACCATGACATCCCACTTTGGATATTCCGCGTCAATTCATGCTTCATCCCACCTTGGATATTCCGCGTCAATTCATGCTTTATCCCACCTTGGATATTCCGCGTCAATCACCATTGGGAAGTGCTATAAGTCTTCTCCCATTGTTCTTATATGGGCCTTGGATCCATCGTATATGCCCTTAATCATCCTAGTGTATGTCACATGTTCACCTCTAGCCTCCAAGCACCTCCTTCGGGACTTTAATTTATCATAAGTTTTTTCTAGGTCGATGAACACCATGTGTAAGTCCATCTTCCTTTCCTATACTGCTTCACCAGTCTCCTTACAAGATGAATGACTTCTGTAATAGAACACCCCAACATGAATCCAAAGTGCTTCTCAAAAATAGACATGCTCCACCTCACCCTCATCTCCAAGACCTTCATTGTATAGCTCAGCAACTTGATACCTTTATAGTTGATGCAAATTTGATTGTCACCGTTTGTCTTATACAACATGATCATTGTACTCCATCTTCATTCTTTGAGAATTTTCATCATCTTAAAAACAACATTAAACAATTCAGTTAACCATCTCTACCTGCCCTACTTGCGCTTTTTCAAAATTTCACCGGAATCGCATCTGACACGATCACTTTTTCCCTGCGCATCATACCAATAGCACCCTCAACCTTTATAAACCTACAATACCCAAATCGCGACACTTCTCTAAGTGTTTTAAATCTTCCAATAATGTCTACATCCCCTTCTTTAATTATTTTATAGAGAGAAATCGTCTTAAATATCTATTATTATGAAAGACTTTAATTAAATTTGCACTTTTATTTAATTAAAATAGAAAACATATAATAATTTTCTCAATCAATATAATACATAGATAAATCAATAAAAATTAAATATTAGTATAATATTAACTAATCATTCTTTCTCTCTATTTTTATACAAAAATGAAACGGTTCTTTTATAATTAAAAATTAATAAATTAATGAGGAATATGCTTGATAAATATGTATTTATGGTAGAAATATTTTTGTATTAAATTGTAAAGTCTTGTGGGTGTTTTCATAAATTATTTGTTGCCGGAAACCCTTTTTGATGTTTAGTTAACTTAAGAAACATGGATTTTTGTTTTTCCGTTTTTCATTAACATTAGAAAAGGATAATCACACAAAAAATTTCCTATAAATATACGAAGCAGAGTTGCAGGAATCCTTCTTCAAAACCTAAATTCCAATCTCGAAGGACAATAATGGCTTCTTTCCTGTCAGATGTTGACGATAATCTTCTTGGTGCAGCGCTTGATTATGATCTAAATAATATTCTCAAGCTGCAAAAATCAAGAGCAGTTGACGATAAACCTAAATTAGTTGGTGTTAATGATCAAGAGCAGTTGATATTAGATTGCCATGCCTTATCAGTTGGGATTGAGAATGAAATTGTTTTAATCCACAATTTTATACGAGACAAGTATGGATTGAAAGTTGCTGAGTTAGAGTCTCTTGTTGCTGTTAGACAAATGGATGTTACTACTAGTCTTGTTGGACTGCTACCCTCACCTATCATCGTCGTTTTCTCTTCCTGGCTACTTGGAAAGACAATAGAAGCATGTGATACAGCCATTGCTCTTGATTCAGCTAAGAAAAAGCTCCTTGATTTTGTTGAAACTCGAATGCCATATGTTGCTCCTAATCTTTCCGCTTTCCTTGGGAGAGCAGTTGCTGCCAAGCTTATGAATAGTGCAGGTGGTCTCTCGTCGTTAGCAAAAATAACTAGTTCTAATGTCCTGATTCTCGGTGCCAAAAGGAAGAATTTAGGCCAATTAAGACGCTTAGGAGGTTATATTGAGCAAACTGAAATAATTCAGACTACAACTCCGCCAAGGTTGCAAAAGCTAGCCTGTATAATGCTGGCAGCCAAATCAATAATCGCGGCCCGTCTGGACTCCAGTAGCGAATATCCCACGGGAGAAATGGGAACGTCTCTTAGAAAAGACATGATAGAGAGAAATTGCAACATCAAAATTAATTGTCTTGACTGATTGTGCAAAGTGCAGTTGCGAAAAAGCTTGCAGAATGCATTAGAGGATATAACTTACACACATTTTGCAATAACAGGTACTCCATTAGATTTTCGTTTCTTTACTGCTGTGTCTTGCTGGCATTATATTTTGTGTCTCTTACTAGATTTACTGATATTAAATTTCAAGAATAAACTTTGCGCATTTTTGATCTACATGTAAGCATGAATTACAGTCTTATGCCTAGGCCAGCTTTAGACAAGTAATATAGTCTTTAACTTAATAATCGAGATATCCTCAGGACTCGCCCTCAGTAAAATGGTCTCTTAATTACTCTACGATTATTCTCTATTGGTAGCATCATATTGGACTCCAATACAACCTTTTCCAAATTTTTGAAGTAAAATGAATAAGCCAGTTCTTTAACAGAAGCAAGGGGTGCACTGCATTCTCCTAAACGTTGGAACTTTTATACAGATCACAGAGACAAGCTGGTTTTATAATACTTTGTATATGACAAAACAACAGAAACAGAGTTGAGACTAGTTAAAACAAGAGTCTGAAAGCATGAATTGATGATATTGAAGCTTCTAAACCAAGTTACTGTGAAGAATTTATGGTCTGTACAGACGAAAACGAGAGTTGTGACAAAAGTTTGCAGAATACATTAAGAGGACATATCTTCACCTTTTGCAAGAATAGGTACTCTTAGATTTTCGTTTTTACTGGTATGTCTTGCCAGCACTGTATTTTGTGTCTCTATACTACTAATAATTTACTTCCAGAATAGATGTTGCAATTTTTGGATTCCCACATGTTAGCATGAACTAGAGTCTTATGTCTAGGGCAACTTTGAAGAAGTAAAATGGTCTCTTGTTCTGCGGTTCTTTTCCATTGTTAGCATCATATTCGGGCTGCAAATACAACCTTTTCTAATGTTTTGAAGTAAAATGAATATGTCAGTTCTTTAATTTTTTTTTGATAAAGGTAACTTGTACTATAAACAAAGGAATACACAGGGAGTATTCCAGTAATACTTACAACCAAAAGTTACAGAGGGAACCTTCTAAAGAAACTCATAAGTAATCTAAAATACTAGGAATGTCCTCTTCATCTTGAGGATATTCATGTTTACACCAAAAAAAGAAAAGGATCAGACAATTCATTTTCAGTTTCTGCATAGTACAGCTCTTGTTTTCAAAGCATCTCTGGTTCCTTATGTCAGTTCTTTAATAAAAGCAAGGGCTTCACTCTCCTAAAGCTTGGAACTTTTACACAGATCACAGAGATATATGGAAAACACAACAGAAGCACATTTGAAAGTAGTTAAACAACAGTCTGAAAGGATTTAAATGCATAACCAAGTTACTGTGAAGAATTTACGGTCTGTACAGACCGAGATCCCCTTGTGAACGAAAACTATGAGGATTCTTAGTTGGGTTTGATCAAAAGACTCAGTGCTCTCTCACTAGAAGTTTCTGGATCCTTCCGTCATTATTCTCTTCTTTTCATTGTGGCGCAAACAAGGTGGATAACTTGAATTAAACAGTTTGGAAAATGATATCTGACATTTCTGGACTCGATTATGATTTTCTCTCTCAACCTGAGATTTAGGCTATACAAAGTACCCTGTATCTGCAGATTTTTTGACGTTGGACATGGAACAAAAGAAAATAATTGATTCAATGAGTAATATGTGCCTGAACCAGCTGAATTCTATGCAACAGAACCATGGTGAATGTACATCAGATATCAGATGTACAACATAACAATGTCTCCATAAAGTCTACGCGGTATATTGTGTTTCATTTTCTATTACATTTCAAAACGGTAATTACTAAGCTTCCTTAGAAGGTATGCTTGTATCTCTAGATAGAAACTGATAACAATCAATTATGCAGAATTAAACAAAAGCAAATATAATAGAGATTTAGAGAGACCCAAACAAAGTAATTGAATGAAAACTTGAAAAAGAAGATATACCTACTCAATTAAATATTTGTAAGAACCTAATCTATAGGAAACACAATCCTTAAGGGTATGCATATTGCCCTTCCAAGCTACCTTGATAAAGAGTTCAGCCAAATAATGGAATCCATCCATAAACACTCCCAAAAGAGTTTCATTATTCATAATAGAAAAAAAAGCTAAATGAAAAAACCCCTAAATTAGACTATTTATAGTAACTACTTAGACTAACACAGAAAGTCAGAAATGGCCTCAATGGCCTTAATGGTGAATTATCCGGCACTGTGCATTGTGATTGCAGTGCTGAGTTTCGCGATCGCGCTGAAGCAATAGGAGGCTCTGAACAGCGAAGGCGGGGATCTTCAGCTCCTGAACGTTCCGCAATAGCGGATTCCATAACGCGATCATTTTGGTATATGTCCAGTCTACTTTGGCATTTGACTTCCCTGATCGCGGGCTCTCTTTCGCGATAATGATAGAGGTCTCTAGCCTTCAGAAATATGCAACTTCAGTAGCCTTCTTCCCTTGATCTTTGGCCTATTGAAGCACTCCATGACCTTGATGTCTATTTGTAGTATCTACTTGTATGAGCTCCATATTGTTAGTGCTAAGCCGAGAGCTATCAGAAACTCTCCAAAATTTACTGCACATCTGCAATGAACTGTCAAAAGCTCTAAACTAAATTTCGGTTATATGAAGTAAGGTAATATTACTGTTGTAGCATTCTTGTTTATTGAGCAATAATCTTCTACACAGCTTCACATGTATACCTATGAAGTGAAATGTTCTTCTTGCTTACGGTAGATTTTTTAATGCTTCAAGTGAACTGATGGAACTGATTTCTTGTGCAGTATATTTTATCTGTAACTTTTCCTACCTTTAGCACCTCCTGTAAATCTCGACAAGGTATTTAGCTAACTAAACATTTAGTTTCTCTTTCACCAATCCCTAGGAAATGATTACACAAGCAGTACACTTCGTGTACAAGTTCTCTATGAACCTGATAATTAACTTTTCTTCCCTCAAGTAGTGTACCGAGTCAAAATTGAGGTTTCTAAGTGTTTTTGTTGTTTTATAAGGCTGTAGGAAGGGGCTAAAGGAACCTTCTTTCCAGGTTATACAAAACCAATGCTATCTTTTGAATCGGGAGCCATAGCAGCAAGGTATGACTTGAATGTATCTTCCATAGATCAGATTTAATGAACTGAATTTGCGAAATCTTGTTCTCATTCTTCTTTAGTGATCATGCTGGTTGAGATATGGATTTAGAGGTTGGGGAGATTTTTGACCATCAGAGGCTTTGGAGCACTAGTGTAAATAGATACTAGACGAGTCTTTTACACAGTTCTTGTCTAAAACTATAAATTATTTAGAAATGGCATGGCCCATAGACATCCAAACTGGGAACCATGTGTATGGCTCTTTTATCTTGGACAGTTACTTATAGCTGGTAGGAGATCTAGTGTATCAGTCTCTAGAAACTTATCCAAAGTGGGAACCATGTGTATGGCTCTTTTATCTTGGACAGTTTATACTTATAGCTGGTAGGAGATCTAGTGTATCAGTCTCTAGAGACTTGCTTCAAGTTGTTTTTTTGTTCTTTCTATTCCCTTCTACACTGGGTTCTTTTTCTTCTTCTTCCTAATGAGCAACAATGAACACAACTTGAAAACTTGAGTTTTTCCAAAATGCTTTAAGGTTTAGCGATTATGGTGATAAGCATAATCTGTATTGCTCTTAGAGGAGCATCCCAACAACTTAGCATCTCAGGTAGCTCTTGTTTTAATTTTTCTTTAGTTGCTGCTCTAGCTTGTCATTTGCTATTGATTCCGCTTGTACCTGTACTACATCAAGGAAACCTTGGATTCAATAGGTGAGAAAAGAGCAACTAAAGAAGAAGAATATTTACGTGCTTGTGAAAATTGTTTCAGCTGCTAATGATCTAGACACGGTGTTATCTTTTTGGCTCAATATAGTTTAATTCAATTTTAACTAAAAATGAAAGCAGAGAAGAATAATGCGCAAAGATACGAAGCAAAAGGAAAACTATTTGTTTTTCAAAGTAATTTATCCAAGAAACAGAATTTGTAGTGATTTAGGGACAGTCCATTCAACTGTAAAAATGAGATTGTCATAGCCATAAGCATGGAACTTGTTTGTTGCCTTCTCCGCATCTTTCCAAGATCAAATGATCTACTAATTCCAGTCTCTTGACCAATGGATAAACTTGGCTATTTGATTGTCCTTGAGAGGGCATTTTTATGTGAAACATCAACATTCTTGTTGCTACTCCTACAGATCATATCGGAGCACGGTAATTAAGGCAAACAAGAAGTATGTCTCTGCGTCTTCTTTTTATGGTAAGAAAAATCATGAGAGTATAAACTGGTCATGATTCAAAGATGCAGTACCAAAGTTAAAAATATTTTATACTTCAATATATCAACAGGTTTTCTTGTCGTCTTCAGGGGGAAAACCGAGACTGAGAATTTTTCTGACTGAATCTGTTGTAAACATTGAAAGCTCACATCTGGTGCCTTGTGTGATCAGAATGTACCACCAAAACTTAAAGGTAAATTTTATAAAGTGGTGGTCAGACCAGGCATCTTATAGCCCCATTCTGTGTGGTCTGTGTCAATAGTGTTTTTGTCTAGCCAAAAGAGGCAACATCATTACCTAATACCTCCTCTTGCTCTGTGTCTTATGTTCTCTAAATTTTTAAAACTGGTGGAAAAATAAATCACGGTTGCTTAATAGTTTTTACCGGAAGGTATATTGAGGAAAATTAAGAAAAGCAAAAAGACGAATACTTTCCGTGTGGGGGGTGATCCATCCATTTTTCTATGTTACAAACAAGTATTGACTGGAAACTACAAAATGAGAAGGAAATTAAGGGATTAATCGATGAGGTTTTACTGAATATCCTCTATGTTCAATTTCAGCATGTCGATTGACCTGATGTTCCTCTTATTTCAACAATCCAGGTAAAGAATACTTGTGTGAAATACTATATGGACAATATTTTTCCTTTCCTTCTAAGTATTAGAATGCGGTACCAGTATCTAAGAGGAGTTAAAAGCTCCTTAATTATAACTGATATACGTGAGACTGACTGTAATACAGCAAAATTAGTGTCAGATTCTTGTTCAACGGGGAACTGTGATACAGTCAGGTCACTGCTCGACGGTGCCTTCTTCAGTGTATAGAAGCTCCAGCTGATTGTGAAGTAAGTTCTATGACTTACCTTTTCATTATTAACTAGTGATACTTGGACGTAGTGCTCAGTACTTTTGCAGAGGCGTCTTTTTTATCACTCTAAAGTGAATAACAAGTAGTTCTCCAACATCAGTTCAAGCATACTGTCACTTCGTTTGCTTTGTTTATCTTGCTATTCTGTTGTCGTTATTCTGGATCGTCACTATGATCAGACTCAATTGGGGCATCATCAACTTTCTGAATTATGTCAATGTAGCCATGTCATTTTTGCAGCTTGGAAACATTATTCTTGTATGGTACTGCTCTGTTTTCGTAGATGTGTATCTATAGGAAACACTTGTGTGATTTTCCTTTCCTAAATGTTTGTTTATATAATTTTATATTGTTTTTCGACGGACGATAGAATTTCCTTCTTTGAGTGTGTTTGATATGGATGAAAACTTTTTTCGGAAAATACTTTTCAATTTTCTCATTTTTGGTTGGTCAAAATATTTTGGAAAATATTTTTTCCAGGAAAACAAGCTCCTTAAAAATGAGGAAAATGACTTCACTAATGAAAGTAGGGAAAACAAGTTTCACAAGTGACACTCCAAGTTCATTGTCTCCTTCTTACCGACCCAACATCCCTAATCTCCACCCCTTGACCATCGCACCCCCTGAACCCCCACTCTCTAGTCCATCCCGCCCACATAATGTTTTGCTACATTATATATAAATATTTGCTTTTGGGATGATGGTTTTTTGTTTACTTACCAAACACTATAAAATAAGTAAGAAACTCACTTATTTTCCAACAAAACATTTTCCCTCATATACCAAACACACCCTTTATTTTCAATTCTTTTTCCACAAATCTTCACAACTAATTCAAAAATACGAAGAACAAGAAAAAGAAAATGAAAACCCAAAAAAGAAGAAGATGAAAATCCTAGAAGGGAAGAAGAAGATGAAGAGAAAATGCACAAGAAGAGGTTATCAAAAAAAATGCACAAGAAGAAGAAAGAAACATAATGATTTTCAAGAAGATGAAAAGGTTAACCATGCTATTTTCCATCACATTGTTCTGTTGTACACCATGCATGGTTCTGTTGCGTAGAATTTTAGGCACATACTACTCATTGGGTAAAAGTCCTTGCAGGTCAACTAGGGTCATGTCCATTGCATTGCCAATCTTTTTAACTACCCGAGCATAATCGTTTGGGTGATGAACAAGTGACTCTAACTCTGGAAATTTCAATCCATACTTATCGCGTATAAACTTGTGGATTATGAAAATTTCATTATCAATGTCGACTGATATTGCGTTACAGTCTACTGTCAACCCATCATATTCTGGATCATCACTATGATCAGACTCGATTAGGGCATCTTCAACTTTTTGCATTATGTCAATGTAGCCATCTGATTTTTGCAGGTTGGTAACTTTATCTAGATCATCATCCACATTAACATTGTATCCATAATTGATTGTCTTTGTTATTGGACAATTCGTCCAGATCCTCCAGGAAAGAAGCAGCAAGAGTTGCCATGGAATTTCGATAATTCGGATTCTGGAAGAAGAAGAAGAAAAGAGAAATATGTGCTCCGAATTATATTGTCATATATTTTTTTTAAATTGATCTGGACCTCAGGAATTAAAGTTAATTACCCATTTTTTTCATTTCAATTAGTCGTATTTTGATCTAATAGAAGGAAGACGCCACCTATCTAGCAAAAATAAACCTTCTGTGTGTCATACGAGTATGAGTTGCACAGAGTTCAGCTGATTAATGTCAAGTGTGTTTCTGTTGTTTATAAAACCAGCTTGCATCTGTGATCTGTGTGGAAGTTACACCATTTTTAGAGGAGTGCAGCCCTTGCTTTAGTTAAGAACTGACACGTAATTCGTTTTACTTCAAAAGATTGGAGAAGATTGTATCTTGGAGTCCCACAATGGAGAAGAAGCACACAGTTCGTAATTTTTTTAAAAAAAAAGACTTTGCAACTCATGCTGACATGTAGAATCAAGAAAGCTGCTAAATTAACTCTTGAAGTTTATCATCAGTAAATCTAGCAGAGACACAAAATATATAATGCTAACAAGACATTGCAGTAAATTAAGGAAAATATCTAATAATCACCTATTATTGCAAAAAGTTTATGTTATAGTATCCTTTAATGCACTTTGTTGGCAACTGATACTTTGCACCAATCAGTCGAGAAAAATTATTTTCTGTCTGCAACATTTTGACGTTCCTCTATCGTTTCACGGAGCCTTTCCCTACGAGATGCTCCATATTCTCCAGTGGGATATTTTCCTGTGGAGTCCATATGGGCCGCTAACTTTGATTGGGCAGCCAGCAATCCACAGGCTCGGAAACTAAATGCAAGAGGTGGAGGTGTAGTCTGAATTATTTCACTTTGCTCAATATAAGTTCCTAGACACCAAATTTTGGCAGAACTAATCTCCTTTTTGGCACCAAGAAGCAGGATATTAGAAACACCCATTTTTGCCAAAGACGAGAGACTGCGCGCGGTAGCCATAAGTTTAACAGCAACTGCACACCCAACAACAGCGGAAAGATTAGGAGCAACATATGGCATTCGAGTTTCGACAAAATCAAGGAGCTTTTTCTTAGCTGAATCAAGAGCAACGGCTGTATCACATGCTTTTATAGTTTTTCCAAGTAGCCAGGAAGAGAAAACGATGATGATAGGTGAGGGTAGCAGTCCAACAAGACTAGTAGTAACATCCATTTGTCTAACAGCCCGGGCATAATCAACAAACGACTCTAACTCTAACTCAGCAACTTTCAATCCATACTTGTCTCGTATGAATTTGTGGATTAAAACAATTTCATTCTCAATATCAACTGATAAGGCATGACAATCTACTATCAACTGCTCTTCATCATCAATACCACCTAATTTAGGTTCATCTTCAACTTTCTGCATCATGTCAATGTACCGACGTGATTTTTGCAGCTTGAGAATATTTTCTAGATCATCATCCACATCTTCCTCCGTCCATAATTGATTCACTTCGGACAATTCGTCCAGATCTGCCAAGAAAGAAGCAGCAAGAGTTTCCATAGCACAAGGGTCCGATCTGTGCACTAAAATTCCCGCTATGCCTGAACAACAAGCGAAAAAGAAACAAGAAAAGAGTAAAAGTTCCATCCATTATTGTCCGCTATCTCTCTATATATAATTGTTAGAGGTTTTGAACAAGGGAATCATATTCCTAGTAAAGTACGGTTTCCGTATATGTGAAGGAATCCCTAATATATTGTGCGATTGTCCCTTCCAATATTTCCTAGTGTAAATGGAAAACGGAAAAGAAACCTAAATTAACACCCTGTGATACAATCTATGACTGGGGTAAAAGTGGAAACAACCAACTAATTATACCTTGATTTTTTAAAATGACAACTATTTTGGACCATCTATTTTTTGTAAGGACGACAAAGTAAAGTAGTCCGGAGGGAGTAATAGACATGCCACTTTGTCACCTTTTAGTTGATATCAAAGTAGCCTTTACTACCTTCACCTCCAAGAGTTTGTATCTTATTTGCATTTTTTTGGGCCATCCCTTGGTCATTTCCCGCGAGAGCACACGTTAGCAAGTCACCTTATCGTTTTATCAATTAAAATAGAATAACTTCATATATTTTTTAAGCCGATAGAATTGCTATCAAATAATCAAGTTTAAGGGTAATTAAGAATAACAATAATTTAGGTGTGCAACTAATAATTCGCGTAAAATTTGAAAGCAACCTAAATAGTTTGTTGTCAATCCTCAACCTTGAGGTATTAAGCGTACCCCTTCGGTACCACGAAAGTAGCCGGAGACAGGATTATTTTTCTTTTTGTGATGCGACTTATTGAGCATTTGCTAAAGAAGTCTGCAAAATGCACTAGGGGATATAACTTTTCACCTTTAGATATAATAGGTTCTCTTAGATTCTATTTACCGGTACTTTACTACTGTTAATCAACTCCAAGCTTGGAATAAATTTAACATTTTTTAATTTCTACAAGTCAGCATGAATTAGTGTCTTATGTTTACCCCAGCTTTAAAGAAGCAAAGTGTTCTCTTATTCTGCGTTTCTTTTCCATAGTTAGCATCATATTGGGATTCCAAGATTCAACCTTTTCCAATGTTTTGAAGTAAAATGAACATGCCAGTTCATGTACAATATGATTCAAACCAAAGATCCTCTTTTACCAAACCAGCCCATCCTCTACACTTTACACGGCGATCGGAACAACGACACATTTGGTTGTGAATTCCCATGTGGCTGGGCAATCAATAGTTCAAGTCACACACTCCCATAATTCATTTTCTCTTCACAAAATTCCCTTCAATTCCCCCGTTTAGTTGACATGAATAGTTAAAGGGATAACTATGGTCCACAATTTCATACGGGACAACCATTTATATTTTGGACCAAAAAACAGGTTTGAAGAAGATTTTGAGAACATTTTATTTAAAATTACGAAGTTGAAATTGAAAAACAGGTTGTAAGCTGGTTTTCAAATTCCAAATTCAATTTCACGTTGAATTTGTAATTTTCAAATTAAGTGTAACTTATATGGACAAACCAATCGGTAGTGTTTTTTAATTTTGAAATTATAAAGAGATATTAATGTTATACAAAAGAGAGAAGTATTAAATGTTGAGGAGTAATAAATAAGTATAATTTGGTCAAATTACACTCTAGTTAATGTTTTTCTTATAGAACATGTAAACAAAAAATGTGACAATTAAGGTGATCCGGAGGGAGTAAATTCTAATTAAGTGAATTATTTTATTAAATGACCCTTGTAATTAAATTTTATAGGAAAATGTAAACACGTTTTAAAAGACTTCCTAGAAATTTGTTCATTTCAGGTAGGAAAATTGATATTCCAATTTCATTGTCTCTTCCTCATCCATCCGGCTTCCACCCCTTGACTATTGCACCCCATAGTGTTTTCCTAGATTACCTAAATATTTTATATATATATATATATATATTATTGTATACTTGTTAAACATTAGAAAATAAATAAGAAATCCACTTATTTTTTCAAGAAAACATTTTTCATGAAATACAATTTCCTTCATGCCAAACACATCCTAAGTGTAACAAAAACTTAAATTTCTTCCAAGAAAGTGACTAAGATCAACAAGAACTTGAAAGATTTTCTCACGAAACTGTAAAAGGACGTACAAGAGGTTGATTATCCCCCCCTAAGAAACTAGTACTCATAATAACTAGACATTACATAAAAACTTTTTTTTCCTAAAGAAAGTGACAAAGTGAAACTAGTAAAACGTTTGCTTTACGCCCCGAAAATATTGAGGCCTCAACAATTTTAATGGTGAATTTAATGATTTTATTTTCACTTAAAACAATATTGAAGCTTGTAAAAAAAGGTTCAAAATTAATATATAAAAAAAACTATCTATCTTTTACCAAAAATATTTTAGAATTTTAAGTTAAATAACTCAAGTCTTCATATTAATAAATAAAGTTTTTTACAACAACATCCAAAGTAATTATTGCAAAAACATGACTAATATCTTATTAACTAGAATTAATCCTTAGTTTTATATTGCTATGTGAAGTTAACTAAAAACTTTATATCATTTAAGAACACTATATTAAAAATAACAAGTATGTAAAAATAAAATAGACTGTAAATTTTTTTGTGTGTGTATTTATATATACTTGAGGCTTTTTATTAAATTTTGTTTTAGTTTACTAACTTTATTAAAACTCCCTTGGAAAGTGATTAACATGAACAAGAACTTGAAACATTTTTCAATCTGCAAAGATGACAAAATTAAGTTTTTCCCCGATAACTAACTACTAAGCAAAAACTTAAATTACCAAAATGAAATATTAAGATGAACAAGAACTTGAAAGATTTTTTCGAGAGTCTGATAGATGAACAACTTAAAATTGGTAGTTATATAGAAACTTGATAATGACATCTTCAAGATTGCTACCACGGGAGACCCTTCGGGTGTAACTTGCAACTCAAAGATCTTTGAAGATCCGTTGTAGGAGGGTAGCTTCCATTGTAATTAAGTGAATAAGGTATAGAGAGGAGTCAATATATATGAATGATTGTATATATAAAGAGACATGCATGCATCTAAAGTTTGCTATATATTGTAAAAACTATTGTAGTAGATTTTTAATTTCATGATGAATCATGTAAAATATAAGTATTCATTGACTGGTGAAAGAAATATCATAAATACGACCACTTCTTACTCATTTTTTTTTCTTGTAGAATAACTTTGATAGTCCCGCTTACCATTCGAGCACAAGCAACATTTGTTACCAAATTCTTTTTCAGATTAAGATATTCATGGCGAAGAAGTTTAGCAAGATGAATCAACATTGGAACCGTAGGATGTGTGTCACATAGCTGAAAATTATAAAAGCCCTATAAGTAGTATCATTGTTTGCTGGCAAAAATCAAATGGATAATATGCTTGGAAATTGAACATTGATGGTAGCTTTATGAAAGACCATAACAAAGCAGAGGCTGGTAGAATTGTTAGAAATAGAATTGGGGGACATATAGTCATAGCTTTTGCCTACTCAGCCCAATTCTACACTAACAATTTTAGTGAAACTTATGTTGCTTTGATAGGAATCTCATGATGTTGTGACAATCAAATCCATAACATCGAAATGGAGCTGGATTATATGGACATTATTAACATGATCAAATTAATTGAGTGACTTTGTAAGTAAAACACTCATAGTTGAGTGACTTTTGAAGTAAAAATCAAAGTTGGTTGACTTTCTGAGAGAAGAGCCTTAGTTGAGTGACTTTTGGAGTAAAAATCAAAGTTGTGACTTTTTGAGAAAGGAATCATAAGTTGAGTGACCATTTGGGATATTAATTAGCTAAACTCGTGGGGAATAAGACAATCATAGAAAAAAAAAAACTTAAAATCCAATATAACTAATGTGAAAATATATACCTCGACACAACATTGCACAAAATGTATATATTAAATCCAGACAATAAAATTTAATTACATATGACGGTTGCCTTGGATATATGTATATATAAACAAATTGGAAAAATTTAACATATGAGAAACACAAACATTTTAGGGGTCAAAATAGATAGAAGGATCAAATTGATCCAATTAAGGGATAAAATTTAATTAAATGTAATAATTAGGGGGGGGGAGAGGGCACTTTTTTATATTATGATATTTCTTGTGATTCCTCTGCATTTTCAGGCTCCTTATTATTGTTCTCTTCTGTTGATGTATTTTGATCAACAGCATTATTATTATTTTCTGTATTGTCCTCATCATTTAGTGGTGTCACAGTAGCACTATTCTTTTTGTTATTAGCAGCTTTGAGGACATGTTGGTAATTTCCTTTCTCCATGAATAGCTGAGCAAAATGGTGCTTGCAATAGAGATTTCCATCAAGGGATGCATATGTTGCATGAGTAAGTGGACACCCTCCATGTGCACACTTGAAACATGACTTGTGGAATGATTCTCCTTCCATTGTCACCTGTTTCAATTTAACGTTTACGTTTTGTGCACTGACAGTATATGTACGTAAAGTTTAATGATATAATTATAAGGTTGCATGTCCATACCTTTTCAAGTGGGTAAACAGTTTTGTCACAAGCAGCACATTTATCTTGGGTTCCAGAGAACATAGCAGAGAGTTTGCTTGGAGCCCTTGTCTACATACACAATATAATTAAAACCAAATTTAATTATTAGCTAATAAGGAGGTTGAAGAAACAAATTAAATATACTAAGAAAATCTTAATTTTTTTTAAAAAAAATTAATTACATGCAAGATTAACAATTCATATATAGTGTTTATGAAGATGTTAGATACAAACAGAACGTACCAGTGAATTCTGCCTCTCAGCCTTAGCTGCTCAAATGTTAATTAGAAAAAAAATGTAGATGATTAGTAGAAATTAAGATAAAATAGGCTTTGCAAAAAATGTACTAAATTAATTTATTTATTTTTCTTACAATTCTGAAAATTCTTGCTAAAATTTCCAGATTCCTTAAAAAGCTGCTCGAAATGAGTCTTGCAGTAGAGGACTCCATCCATGGAAGAGTAGTTGCTCATCTGCAAGGGGGAAAAAATCCAAATTTATCAAAGAAGAATTAACCTAAATAGTCGTTCATCCACTGATTAAACTAAAAATAGTTGGCGGATGTATGATATATATATATATATAATTCATGTATAATCGTGTATAATTCGTATATAATCTATGTATATCGATTAAAAAAGGTAAATAGTATATTTGCCCGACTATTTGGGTAAAGATGTAAGAAACAGAAAAATAATGATGCGTGACAACTTGATCTCTCTTAAAGCCAAAATGTAACACTTGAAATATTATGTGCATTCAGTATAAATCTAAAAATAATCCCCCATAATATTTACATGTTTTATAATATCTCCTCTGAATGCATATAAGTAATTTATATAGTACAACTGATAATAAAAAATTTTGGAATTGTGGTATAGCTGATCGATTGTTTTGGGGAAGGGGAGGACGAGGCCTAATGAAATTAAAAGATTTGTCAAGGATGTTCAAAATTTAATATGTATATACAAATAATCAAAAAGTAATTTTTTGATCTATATATGTAATACTATAATTTTCTCTATACAAAATATAATCTTCCGATTAAAGGTGTTCAATTGACCATCCTTCGATCTACGTAGCTCGCAAGGACAGAGGCAGGGGCAGAGTGAAGAGAGCAATGGGGTTCATCACCAAAAAATTACACTATTATCTATACATATTAAATTCTCTTGATAAAAATTCTGACTCCGATCGAGGAAGAAGAAAGGGATACATACCACAAGAGTGCCTTTGCAGTGGCTACATTTGAAGCATGATTTATGATAAGTAACACCATCAGCAGACAACAAATCAACAAAATAAACAGTCTTATCACAAGCTGAGCATTTATCCAATGTCCCTGTGAATGCCATTATTATTGTATTCTTATTTATTTATTTTTTGAAATTATTATAGTAATATTCACAGAAGCCTGAAAATCTTGAATCTCAATAAGTATTCAGAGTTAGAATAATATGGCAGAGAATAAAAGGAATTTGTACAACAAAAAGCTCTTCTGCCTTGTTTATATTCTAACCTGCTTTGTTATTGAGATTAAAGAAACAAAAAGGCACCCTCTCCTATCTCAGTTTGTAATACAGAAATTTGGCTTAGGTTTTCATGTGGAAAATAATCTGGTATTACAACCATAATTTAATGACACGTGATTGGGAGATCCAAATAATAGGACCTCTAAATTATGTTTAGTTTCTTGCCTCTCAAATAGGGTGGATGTAATTATCTTGGATTTCAGTGAAATTAGGCTCTAATTTGACTCTTTCCCATCACAAGATTGTATTATCTCTATCCACTTTAATTAGGGGTAGTCTCGTAGGAAGGATATGATGTGTTAGAGAAAATAATATACGTATTAGTTATGATTTTATTTAATTCTTCATTTAGTAGGACTTTTAGTCTATATATTACCACTACATGTACGTTACAATTCTTATATACTACCAAACAACCCCTTATAGTTAAACTTTGTTTTCCTCTTTTTATTTCATGTTCTTATTTTTATTTTGTTACTGCTTTTTTGCTTGCCAAGAAAAATGTTCATTATCTTTTGCTTAAGAAACAACGGTCTGTTTTTTTAAAAAAATTGATCATAGTGTCAGGGTCAGTTTTCGCATACCTCGATTAATTTCACGCTATATATGTCACTTCCCACTAGTAATATTTTTTTGATGACTGTGTTTTTTTTTTATGATCGTGATGTTCGGGTCAGCTTTCGCGTATACGATATGTTTTTAGACGAAAAAATACTGAGATTCCAAATCAGGAATTTTGGCTAATATGACAGATTTAATTTTTTATCATTCTAGGAGTATTTACTTTTCTTGAAAAATATTTTTTTTTTAACTGAGGGACTTTTGGAAACCATTTTTTTACCTCATAAAGATAGGGATAAGATCTGTGTATATTAAACCCTCCCTCATAGCCCCACGGGACTACACTGAGTATGTTTTATTATTATCATTTTAGGAGTATTTGTTCAAAAGAGTAGATAAAATTCAACTTTTTAAAAATGGAACTCTATTATTATAAAAAATTACTTATAATTACCTTATAATTTGGGTGATTTGATCTGTAAATATTTTTACCGTCAGTTAATTCATAACACTTAAAATCCATAAAATATTTTCCCTACGAAAAATGATGGACGTTGTAGATATATTCAAACATTAGATAGTGCCTTTTCTTATACCAAAAGTGAAACATGTATCTTGTATCCGTTAGGATGAACAACAGAGACGAATTCAGCATTTTAATTTAGTAAATTTGAAATATCATTATATAATCACGCTTACTAATCTTTTATGACAATAGGTATGACGTTCAAACAAAATACATATTTTTTCTTTTAATTTCAAATATATTTAAAGTTCGAACATAAGACCATGGATACAACCGCATTTCTTGTCAAAAACTACACCTTCAAATTGTGGATATTGAGCTTTTTGTCGCTTTTAGCGGGTAAAAATGATGATCAAAGGAGTCTTGAATCAACGGTAAAATTTAAGAAGAAAAGATCGCTTGACAGAACAGATTAACTTTTATTATGAAACATCCGTGGTAACCTTATATTAAATTCCAAGAAACCTCAGCAATGCTTTGAATTCATCGAGTGATAAATTAAAAAGAGTTTCTTCAGCTAGTTTTTTTCTCTTTTTTTTTTCCATTCAGTAAATGATATAGAAGCAAAAAAAGAAACAATTGGTACAACTACCTGACCAACAAGAAAAAAGTAGAAAGAACTGGTATAACAACCAATTATACATCATTATCAATTATTAAAATTACAGATAAGGCACACAACAGATTAATCATTGTAATTAATAATTAATTAATGGGGATTATATTAGTGTTCAGTTAACTGACAGGTATATATGTCTTGTCTTTATAAAATGCTTAGTTAGTTGTTGTTTTCAACGTGCCTTAACAGTTCTAATGAAGAATTAACCACTGCCGTTCATGGCAAACTGCTTCATTTTCAAAGATTTATTTGACACTTTTTTTTTGGTAACAATACAAGTATGAGGGTAAAAAAATATCTAATTTTCAGTCTGAATTCAAATATTTTAAAAATAAAATTCACATATTTAAGAACAACACAAAAAATAAACGAGTTAAAATGTTCGAAGAACTGTTAAATATAACATTCTCTTCGGGACAGAAGAGTAATTGTTTACTTTGAACTATTTCCACTTCATTTCATGTTCTTTTCCTGTTTTTGTTTTGGTTTTCTCACTCTTTAACAATTTTATAACAATCAGAAATAAAAAATTCGATTTTCGATTCTAAAAGTGTAGATTCTTGTTCCAAATTTTGAGATCTAAAATAATCTTAAACTTCTCTTTTTCATTAAAAAAAATGGTGACAATGAGTCAAAAGAAAATGAAATTTTGGTCAAAAAGACATTTGTTTGTATAAAGCTGCAGTATGAATTCCTAGGAACAGTTTGAAAATTAGCAAAATTCCACACTTGTACACATGTTTTTGTGTGTGCATGCGTATAAAGTAAACAATTCATTCAAACTTAACAACAATGGTCAAGATCAAATATCCCTTCATAGATTATGTAGGGAAAAAAGTGAAAACCTAGGAGCATATACCTACTAATAGTTTCATTACCTAAATATTAGCTTTGTAAGTTTATGTAGGAACACAACAAGAAGAAAACGACGACGACTACCACTACTACATCTCAATTTCAAGCAAGTCATACCACAAGGATCTATTGTATGCAGTCTTACCCTGCATTTCTGCAAGAGGCTATCTAATCTCCATCTGATATTATATAATTATGATTAAAAAAAGATGCCTTAGAAGTTCCCTATATTTTGTGCCATATATTACAGGAACAAAAAGCTGGAAATAGTAGCATAGAAAGCCTCTAGCATGAATAGTGGAGTGTACAATAGGTATAATTTATTTTTCCAAATAATGAAAAGATACATCTTTTAGACTATAGTACAAATAACAACTCTTGAAAAGACAAGAAACAACTAAAAACACCAAACCATGTGATTAAATTATTCCCCCTAGCCTCATTTTTCTAGGTGAAAACTTGTCGTTTCTCTCTTTCTCATAGACATAAGCACATTCCTAATGTCCTCTTAACTATTATAAGAAGCAGAGCCTGCACAAGATTCACTAACATCTTGGCTCATGGATGCTACAATTTCAAAGGAAAATGGTGCAAGATCAAGAAGTTTTCGGAACGAAGACTACAATAACAGAAGAGTGTTCCTGAGGAGCTATCCACTTCACTGGGGAGATTCAGTGGAAGATGGAGAAAACAAAGAAGAGGAGGAGGCTGCAACAGTAATGCCAAGAAATGAAGAGAAGAATTTCATGAAGAAAATATTTATAGCAGTTTTTCATTGGAAAGGAGAAAGAGCTTTAATCTTTCGAAGGCTCAAGCATAAGCTCACTGTTTATTTCATTACTTGTCTTCCTGTTGGATTCAAAGCTCCTACAGCAATGATTTCATCTTAATATCATATTGTCTACGAAAAAACTTCTATCAATAGTTGAAATTCCACCTACTTTACTAAGCATATATCATTCGCAGTTACATGTGTTGGGCACAACTGAAAGGCATGTACAGAAGAGTGGAAATAGTAAGATGGATGATAACTTAAATAGAAATATGTGTACCTTGGTCTTATGTACCTGAACAAGCAAACCTCCCATCTGCTTAAAATTGATCCACCTGTAAAATTAGTTCAAGCTGCCAAAAATAGCTTAGAAACTCACAAAAGCGCCCAGTTAATTAGCATAGCTGTATATGCAAACATGGTTATTTGATGCGTTGATCACTAATTTCAACAATTATTTGAAAGAATTAGTATGTTTTTGTTGGATTGCAGATCAACCATGAAAATATTTCGCAACCTTTCTACCTACCATGCATGCTGTGCACTAACAAATTCTGATTCTGTACCTCTGACATTCATTGCTTTCACAAAGAGTAAAAAACTCTGCAACAGGAATTTTATTTCAGAATAAAGAGTTCAGACAACTTGTCTATGAACATGCATTGGTACTACAACAAATTTTATTTTTTAAACAAGCCTTCAGAGTATGTATAGTGTATACTCCAAGTTGTAGCTAGACTCAGGGGGGCTTGTCCCCCACCCCACTGTCACTACCACCTCCCAGGATAAAGAAAATGGAGTCTGCATGTCTTTTCAGGTCTTGCCATATGTTCAATCACAGAGGCAATAACACTTTCTGGCACAATATGAGATCAGATAGAGTCTTTCCATGCCTATCAATTCTTCTTGAGCAGTTCACACCTCCATCTAGGATATTACGAACCACAATATTAAGAGAATGGATCCCTCTGACTTCATAAATCTCCACCTGAACATGTTCATTGACCCATTTGTCTCTTCTTTCAATATCATCAGAAGTGGGAAAAGGAGAGGAATTAAGAAGACTTGAGACAACTTTCTTTACCCATTCTTGAGTTACAATCTTCTTTAGCCTTTCAATATCTGGAGAAAAATATGGGATAAGGGAAAAGCTTATATCATCCCCTTTATCACCAGCTCTGCTATGTGCAAAGTCATAGATAGGAATCTTCCTGTCATGTGGAGCAGCGGAGAGCTGAATTTGTGATGCACCTTCCTTGTGATTCAAAGTAGTTTTTGTTGGAAGCGATCGCAAGACTGACTCGTGGAAAGAACTGGTCTGTATTATGTTTTCAGTTCTAACCAGATCATCTGATTGCGTAATTTTATTTCTTATTGCTGTAATATGCCACTGAACATCTTTACGTTTTACCTGAAAGATAATAACAAATGCTTTAGAACTTATTCTGTACATTAATTAGCAATATATCATGAAGCAACCATTGAAAGTTCAATTGCACAAGGTAGGAACCACCTTACAATAGGAGAGAATTTTTGTTCTTTTCTGTCGCAATAGAAGAATTTTTTTATAAATTAACTTCTAGCAAAGTATACATACATAACACAGAGTATAAGTAAAGAGAGAGAACCTCATGTCTGTGTCATGCATAAGCACACACACGTCTCACAAGCACACATATGTGAGAAGACGCGCAAGCGCACACACACGTCTCACAAGCACACATATGTGAGAAGACGCGCAAGCGCACACACACGCACGCACATATATATGAGAGAGAGACAGAGATATACCAATGCTTTCTCAAGAACGATCTCTTTCTTGTGTCCAGTGCTGCCATACAATAAAAGAAAATGTAGAGCATTAATACATGTCATAGAAAGTACTAGATGAATCGAGGCAGGAAGATTGAGACACCTATCCATATTAAAATGAAGACAAGGCACATGTCGTGGAAATATGTTTTGACATAATCAAGAAGGGGTATCAAGTCTAGCAAGAGATAAGCTGGGAGGGGGATGTACTGAGAGTCTGAGGCACATTCATATCAGGCAATAACATGTGATCATATAACATGGCGTAGAGGATATTTCAAGTCTTTGATCATCGGTGACCAAGAAAAACAAAGACATTTCTGCACATGGCAAAAGTTCAACCACACATTATGTAGGTAATGGTTCAGTATACCCAGATTGATGCTGCATCAAGGCTTAGTATTAAACCTAGGTGCTTGAGTGAAGAAACTGATCTTGTAAATGACATGGGACTGGATATTACAACTTCCACATTGAAGACAACAGTGCAGATCAAATTGCTCATTACTATTAGAACATATCACACCATATAGCCCCTTTACCTTACGAGATGGATTCTCCACAAAAGAAAACTCACTATGTAACAACAATCTATATGAAATACTTTCAACAACTTAACTATTGAATAATGAATATAACAGAATCTATTTTGAGGCACAAGGTAAATTACTCATAGCAGTTTTCATTTCAACAATTTTTTGAAGTTTTATGACACAATAAATGATATGAATAAGACCTGATACCGCCACCACCAGCAGGTCCATTTGTATATAATGCTATGAACTCTTTTGTTAAGTGGATTGCTTGTTCTTTATTCTCAAATATACCATCCATTCGTAGTCTAATATCTTGACTGTCCCTTGGCAAATCTTCATCTATGCTGGCAGCTTTCAGGCTATCCAGTCCAATGATATAGGAAACTATATGTTTGCTTATGCCAGGGTATACTTCTTCCATCCATGATCTCACCTGAAAAAAAAAAGCAACTAGAAAATTAAAATGGAGACACGACATTTCCTAATCTAGCATTCCAGGAGCCAAAAATAAAATCATAATAGCAGTCCAGGAAAGAGATGTAAAGACTTGTTTACCAAAAAATCAGCAGCTTTAGCACGCTTAACACAATGATATCCACCATAGGATATCTCTCCCCAGCCTTTCCACCCCTTGTCCTAAATGAGGCAGTCACGAAGTCAGAACAAACAGAAACATCCATCAATCTAGCTAAATAAAGTAGAACATTGCCTACAAAAGACACTTGCTCAGGGGGAATTGAAAGGAAATGATACTGAGAGCAGATAGTGATCTTAGAAGTACAATTAGCCTTTCTTAAACTAGCTAAATGATATTATAGTGGTGCTACTGTGTTAGGGAAATACATCCATTAAAAGGTCGTATGGTCTAAAGGATGGTATGCAAAGTAACAATAATATTATATGAGGAGGGCACCAAAATCCCAATTAATTATGGATGGAAGTGTTGGTGGGGGTATTGCCCGATGATGCATGGGATACAATAGCTACTATCTTGTTTTGGTTCATGAGATTAAGGGCAAATATCAAAAAAACTGGTTTCAGTTATATCTTTGAGCTCTTGAGATAATGACAACCAGAATCAAAACAAAAATTTTGACAAGTGAGAGAAGGCAAGTGCAATGGGGTGCTGTGTTTACAGAAAGCATGAGTTGTTTAACCAAATGTTGCTTTTGGGACCACATGACAACAGAAAGGAAGAAACCCCTCCACCTCTCTCTCTACATGAACAAAGAGATTACCTTGGAGGCCAGCAGCAACAGTTTATTAGGAGCTGATGCAGATGGCTTTGCCCCAGCACAGAGGACTTTACTGCTTGATAATGTCTTAAATGAAACATCTTGAAAATCTACAACCTGTGCCAAGGAAAAGACAAGGTCCTAACACACCTCTTCTCTGATTTAAGCTTTCTATATACTTTCCCTAATCAATCTAGATAGCCGAAACTTGCAAAACATCTACCACATCTGGGGTTATGTAGCTACTAGGATCCCCTACTTCATACAGAAGCTGCTCGGCACACGTGCTGGGATTCAAAACCCCACCACTGCTTTCCACCTTTGCTACGCATACTTTCCCATCAAAGCTGACTTCCGCAAAAGGAAGAGACAAATCTAGGAGATCTTGCAAAGATATATCACGGTATTTATCTCCTACAGTGAGAAAGTACAGTCGATGATTTACAGGCGAAGTGACATAGAAAGAGTGTCAGAGTCAAAAACTCAGAACTATAAGGGAAGCCAAAGACAAATACTAAATAAAGAGGACTTGAAATTTTTTCAAGAACACGGTTCGATGGGTATTATACAGGATCATTGAGATGCGTAGAGAAAAATAAAGTTCTCAATGTGAATGTTTACTGGAGCAAGTGGAAGGCAACCCCTCCAACCTCAAGACTCCACCACAATATACACACATCATACTCCCTACGAATGAAAGGTGCACATTCCTGAAATATCGCAATATGAATGAAAGGTTCACCTGGATGCATATAGTATCCTCCAGTAAGTTGGCAACCACATTCTAGCAGGTGGCCAGCAAGTGAACCTTGGGCAAGCAGTTGCAAGTCATCCCAGTTCCAACCGAGCTCATATACCTGATCATAGCAGGGACCTTCAGATATTTTTCTAGAGAAAGTTGTAACTAATTTCAATAATATTACATCAGCATAATTTTGTCAATATAGCATTGACGAACTAGGGACTAGCCCATAAATAGTGACATAAATGTATAGCTACAAAATACATCCAATTTCCTTCACATTCAAAATAATCCAAGGCAGTCCCTAGGAGGAGAGTCTTCTGCCTAATTGTTAATCTACTACAGTTGGCGATTTTGCTCACACACCACATCTGCAGTAAGCTTGTTATTTTTCCTATCCAGCGTCAGCACAAGTGAAATGTACTCAAACTTTAGTTGGAGCATTAAAGTATCACTAAAAGGCATCATTTCTACCTAGTCTTTCAACTCTGATTATCTTTCACACACACACACACACACAAAACCGTTCCTCCAACCTATTCCATCCAGTCTATTACAGTATAAGATCAGCACCAGGAAGAGGTATGTAGAAAAGCTCAAAAAAGTCGGAAACATGCCCCAATGAACGTGAATTAAGAAACCTCACAAGGCTTCTGCTTCTTTCACTTACATGTTACAAGATAACTTTGAATCATTTCTACCAGTAAGTGGTAACAAGAAGGAAGTTCCACATTATAACTCCTGTTGGAGCTAATTTCATATAAAGATGAAAAATGTCTCATCCTTGTAACACTATATTACACCAGTGGAAAATTTCACGTGTCTAAGTGTCTTTATTTATGCTTCCATCATAATAATAGATATACTTTGACCAGTCAAAAGAAAGTGAAAAAGGAAAGGTAACTTTGTAGTACATGAACTTAAACAAATTTCAATAATTTAACATAATAGCAATTTTCAGTTGCTTAAGATGTGGAAGGGTGAGTAGCTTTTCATCAGCTGTTACTCTCAGAAAGGAAGTGACTCCAAATTATACCGTAAAAGGATTATATTTGGTACAAGTGAAAAGATATATGTCAGTGACAGGGGTATTAGAAATGAAAAAGGAATCTACTGTCATACCATTGGGGCTAAGAATAAGGAAGCATCAGCAACCCGAGAAGTAATAATGACATTCAGTCTGAAATTCTGAAGACATTCAACAATAGGAGCTGCTCCTAGATACACACTAACATCCTGCAGAAAAAACAGAAAAAGGGATGCTACTACAATCGTAATACTCATGTAACCAAGCATCTGTCGAATAAGGATGAAATGATCACTCTATTAAGATTTAACATATGAACCCACCCAGAAGCTTCAGAAAAATAAAAAACACGACCTGCACAGCACAATTTTTGTACTTGATGGAATAAATGATGCTGACATGTAGCATTGAAAATATTGTATATTACCAAATCTTACATCAACATGTCTAAGGTGCTCCTCCAAATCTGGATGTACCCCAAAAAGAATTCTATAAGTACAATATGTTTTTTCATCTCAGACGACAAATGAGGAAATGTAAGACATTACAAAGGCAGTTAGTACATCAGCTTATTTTCATCTGTGGTATTCGAACTGTACCTGATCTGACAACAGCAACTTGATGAGCCAGACCAACAGTTATGGAAATGCCCAGTTTGCTTGCAAGTCGTAAAACTTCATCCCGAGCACCAAATGGATCATCTATTCCCCATATGGCCAAAGACAAAATATTTATTCTTCGAAGAAAACAAAGGCAATTTCTACAAAAACAAAAAGGAGCAAGAAATATAGAGGAGGGAAATCTACGCATATCACATACTCGCACCCATGTTTGTAATAATGCAAACTTCATTCTCCACAGCCAAAGGTAAGAGTAGTTGCATCCACTCTGAGACTGCACAACACTAGTAGTTATCAGTTATCACCAAGCAAGCAAATTATCACATTTCTAGCATACTGACTAATACACAAACCAGATAAAGGAACTTGGTATGCTTATTTGTAATGAAACAAAAGTAACTTTTTAATAAGAAAAACATACTACGGGGATCATAGCCCTTGCCACCAGAGTTCATGGCCTGATACCGCTCAGCGAGGGTGCGCTCTGCTAGGCATTCCAGCACTAAATAATCCAACTCCTTCACCCTCTGAAGTAGCTTTAAAGCTGCTATTGGTCGATCACCTCCAAACCCAGCACCACAACCTATGTAAACCTTTTCCTTTTGCCTTTGAGGATTCACCCTCTGCAATTTCATAAAATTATTAAACATGTGTTAGTTTCCTTTCCCTCTTTTCATTACCATTGTACGTGCAGTAGTATTGAAAAACTAACCAGCCTGATCTCGCAGTCATAAATATCAGGTGTTTCACCACCTAGTTCTTCCATTGAAACCTGATAATGAAGCACCATAAACAACAACACAAATCGGGTCTTACAATTAAAATTTAGCTCTAAATATAGAGGAAAGAGTGTGACTTAGAGGTGCAAATATGATAATTGAATTCCAACTTTAATTTCTTAATGTAAAAAATTCAGCATTTCCATTATAGACAACTACATGAAATGGGCAACTTCAATCAACTCAAACTCTGACAACTAACCCTTTCAATCGTTAAATCTGATCACTGAACTCCAACCTTTTTCCAGCTTAAACTACTTAAAGGGCAGCCCGGTGCACTAAGCTCCCGCTATGCCGGGGTCCGGGGAAGGGATGGACCACAAATTACTTAATGTAACATATTCAGCATTTCCATTATAGACAATACAACAAATGGGCAACTTCAATCAAGTCAGACTCCAAGAACTAAACCCTTTTAATCATTCAATCAATTCCTTCTTCTTAACATTGATGCTAAACTCTTTCGCTTCATATTGAAGCCAAAAGTTGTAAAACGAGTAACTTTAATCACTTCTTTTTTGGAGAAAATCAAGACCAATCTTAAACAACCACTTGGGCATGACCCTTTTCATCTAAACAATTTTATGGATTCATCATAAAGAACTTAGAAATCAGACCAAAAAGAGCAGAAAAAAAGTTCTTAGCAACACAGTGATGCATAAAGAAAGTAGAATGCAAGAACAAAGACGTAGCATAACGAGGAATTCGATACAAAAAAAAAAAAGAAAGAGGAGAGAATGTTGAAATTACAGTTGAGATTGACGAAGAAGCAGAGTTGGTAGAACAATCTTCCATGGCTGAGTTTTTGGTGATCCCTTTCGTCTTCTTGTTAGAGAATTCAAAGAGAATTTTGCCACTGATTGGTACGTGGCAATGCATATCGTAAAGTTTGTAGGACCATTTTAACAATTGTACTATACCTGAGGGGTGAGGGAGTAAACCAAACAACTTTCCGAGGATTAAAGATGATTAGAAATTAACCATATTCTATATTCTATAGGAGTGATAAATATGAAGTAAAATCACTAATAGCCACTTTTCACCCTGTATTTAAATTGTTACAATGTAGTTTCAAATTTTACAATAAAAACTCCATGGCATTATTTATCTGTATGAATAATTCCTTTTTTAATCTATTTAAAAGAAAATGATTTTTTTTCCTGGCAACTCTTTATTTTAACTTTTCACCTAACATAATGATATTTTGGTATATTCTACGTATCTTTGTTTAAGATCATAAGATTCAATTTTTTTAAAAAAAAATTCATGTCAAATTAAAATCAGGCAATCAAATTGAACCAAGAAATTATTTTTAAAATATATGACAGCCTATTCCACTACTAATGTTATTTGTGCCGTTATGGCCAGTGAGATTAGCACAAATTGGATTATTCAAGGTCACTATTTATATTTTGTTCTCGTTTAATAAAGTTTTGCAAAAATAAACTTAGTCGGAAGAATGAAAAAATCATCTCTATTTGTTCACAAAGTTTTATCTAGCAATTACGATTTGGTATAATAGTATTAGCTTTATTTTACTTGTCTCACTAATTATTTATAAGTTTGCGCGAACGCCCGCTTTCTCTTATCCACGTGTCTACAACTAGCCAGGTCATAAATTATACTAATCGATTTCATCATAGTTAAATCTGACAAATTAATTGCTAAAAGAAATCACAACTCCAATAATTGTAGTTATATATTCTTAATTGAAAAATGTTTTTTATATTTCTCACCATGGATATTCATATTAGAGCCCGATTAATTCAATCTTCCCATGTTATTGTTATAATTTTTATATTATTTTTGTTCATATCTTCTTTTTTTTAATTGTGCATGTAAAGGGCGAGGAGTTGGAACATTTTGGATTATTGGATAAACATAAGGTATTGTGTAACAGTCAGCCCAAGCAATATTTGTCCCCTCAAAAGGCAAAACTTACTTGTCCTTGACTTGTTTTGGCGGGGACCTCCATGGACTATACTATCCATTATCATCTACAGGAAAAAGGAAAAAACTTTTGTTTGTACATAGCTGATACATAATCTCAGTCGTTGGTTCATGTTCTTGAACAACAAAGCATATATACTAACTGATAAAGAAAGGAGAACCCCAGAATTTTCTGCTCCATATTTCATGGTAAGTGCTTTCTGCTATGATATTACATCAATCATTATTTTTTCTTTTTTTATGAGTATATTATGTCAAACTTAAGATAATTAGTTGAGGGTGTTGACTGTTGTCCTACATGCCTAAATCTTTTTTGTGTCCTGTAATGCAGTTTTTGTATGCTTAATTTGTCTATCCGGTTGTAAAATTCTCCTTTGATATGCTTGGAATTCTTGCTAATTAACCAAGAATTGAGCTCTGTATTGGCTTTTGTTGAGGCTCTCCAGCATTGTTATTTATGCAGATGTCTAAGTATAAAGATGAAATCTTTGTCTCAGTCAAGTTTCAAGTTCTTTTCTTGAAATGTTTGAAAATTGATGGAACTCAAATGATTATTTCTTAATGATAAAACTCCTTTTGAAACAACCTCTCGAGCGCACAAGGCAGAGGTAAGGTTTGCGTACACTCCACCCTCCACAGACCCCACTTATGTAGCTATGTTGTTGTTGATAGAACTCTGTTTGATTATTTATTATTATATCAGTAAATGTCTTCCCTAAGTACTGCTCCTATTAGTGTCGGAGCCAGGAATTCATACAAGAGGATTCAAAAATGTCACATCTAGGATTTGAACCTATGACTTAAAGCAATTTTTGAACTTTTGCCACTTTACTAGAACTTCCCATTATGTCGAGGGAATTCGGTTTTCTGCAGTTTTCTCCATCCCTACCAACAGCTTATCTATCACTGAAAAAAACTAGCTTTTGCCTGTTTGCACAGTGGGTATTCAATTGAACCTCCTCCTTCAAGCTAGCCCCGCCCCCGGCTCCTACTGTCAAGCATAGTGAAACTAGTAATTGATGTTAATTTCTCCTTTTGCAGGTTCATTGTTGATTTTGTTTTTCTGTGTGGCTATTGTAGATATTTGGGTTGTAAAGCATTTAAGTCTATTTTGCAGTTTGGCACATTCAAAGAGTAGATGGCCACCTTATCTCTAGCAGTTGGGAATTGTGGAAAAGGCAGAAATTCAGAGGACCTCAGTTCTGAATTTGTGCCACACTTGTCACTTGGGAGTGAATTTCTTACCAAAAGGTTGTATGGCCTGAATTTGAAAAGTCCTGAAGTGAGGACGAGGAAGAAGTTTCGCATTGCTGCTGCAATAAAAAAGTGGAAGAAGCATGATTACCCGTGGCCTGGTGATATTGATCCAAACACTAAGACACCCTTAAAGTATCTTTCCTACTTTAAGCCTCTTGATGAGAAACCTAAACCAGTCACACTTGCCTTTGAGAAGCCATTGATTGATTTAGAGAAACAGCTTATTGAGGTGATTTGCTGACAAATGATTTCTTGGTTAGGAACAATTACATTTCATAATGACAATGATCCACACCTATCTTATGCCATGGCCATTAATGTATTGCTGAAATAAACTGTGATGCAATGTGGCTCCTTCATGATTATGGCACTAGAAAGGTAGAATCTCATGTTATTGACAGTAGTTTCCAGAATCAGAGAACTAATGCTTTATTCAACTCATTTCTTATTCAGGTACGTAGAATGGCCGAAGACACTGGATTAGATTTCACTGATCAGATTTATGCTTTGGAAGCCAAGTATCAACAGGTAATTTCACCTGACTCTTACATGGTTTATATGTATGTTTATCAAAATTTACATCAGTTTTGAACTAATCTGATTTTAAAGAGGGAAACAGTTTGTTAAACTTTGTTTTCCTTGTATTACCAACTTAGGAGAATCTGTCTACTTAACATATAGTGTTGTTCATTATGCAAAGGACATTAGCTTATTATGGTGATACCTGTGCAAATATAATTATTTGACCAACACTTTTCTATTCCATTTGATACATATGCCATGCTTTCAGGCCCTGAAGGATTTGTACACTCATTTGACACCCATCCAACGGCTCCAAATTGCTCGACATCCTAATAGACCAACTGTTCTAGATCATATACTAAACATGACGGAGAAGGTATAGCTTGTGATTTTTTTTCTTTTCACTATTGTTATTAGCTGCTTTTCTGACAACTCGAGGAATTTTATTTCTATGTTATGCATGAAGTGGGTAGAGCTCCATGGAGATCGTGCTGGTTATGATGATCCAGCAATGGTGACTGGCATTGGGAGCATTGAAGGTAGAAGTTACCTCTTTATTGGTCATCAGAAAGGTAGAAATACAAAAGAGAACATCATGCGGAACTTTGCAATGCCAACCCCTCATGGGTATGCTTCAAGAATTCTCCTTAGGAGCAGTATTAGATTTATCTAATGTGCATAGATTGTAATGACTCCCACTAAGCATTCCATGTGATCTGTTCTGTGGGCAATAACGGTTAAATTGAAGTACTTTGTTCATTAATCTAGCAACAAGTTAGGCTGAAGTTGTTGCTTGTTAGCCTTTCGACATGTTTCCAATTTAATTTTATTACTTAGGTTATCAGGGTTTTGGAGAGTCTTGGCATCGTCCAGTTGTTTAATAGGAATATTGTTTAATTTGATACCTCAAAGTTGGCTCTGTAAAAAGATGGATTGATAACTACTAAATCTTCGTCTTGCAGCTACAGAAAGGCTTTGAGAATGATGAAATATGCTGATCATCATGGCTTCCCTATTGTTACATTTGTAGACACTCCAGGGGCTTTTGCTGATTTAAGATCTGAAGAGCTAGGTCAGGTGTGAGTCTTTACCTTGACTTTCAAAAAAACGTGTTATTAGATTACTTTTGGTCATGTAGAATCTATAGTCACCTCCAATATTTTCACGTAGGGTGAGGCAATAGCCCACAATTTAAGGGCAATGTTTGGGCTGAAAGTTCCAATCATAACGGTTGTAACCGGTGAAGGTGGTTCAGGCGGCGCTCTTGCCATTGGATGTGCAAACAAGTTGTTAATGTTGGAAAACTCGGCATTTTATGTTGCTAGGTAACATTTTTAACTTTTTCCACAAATTTATTCAGCTGCTTATCAGGCATGTGACTATTTGAAGAATAAGAATAGTTCAAAAATGACTTCTGTGCATGCAGAAATATAAGCAATATATGAACTGTCAGCTAATTGTATCAAGGACAAACTAAAACATGATGCAGCTTAAAAACGCGGACACGTTGTACATGTGTTGAGGCATAGAATTTGTAGTTGTTGCTTTTACACTTCTTGCATTATTTCCTTGAATATCGCGGTCTTTGGTATATCTTTACAAAGTCTATGTTTCTCTGACCAGTCCTGAAGCTTGTGCTGCAATATTATGGAAATCTTCACAAGCAGCTCCAAAGGTATATATATATGAGAAATTGTGGTTGAACTATGTGAAAAAATGGTTATCATTACTAAAATTATAATTGAATAGGCAGCTGAGAAACTGAGGATCACAGCTCAGGAACATTACAGGCTGAGAATAGCGGATGCAATTATTCCTGTAAGAACTCTTTCCATCTATATACTTTTCACCTTTATACTTAATTTGGTTTAAGAGAGGAAAAGTTTTGGAATCCATGGTGAAGGGCCCTTACTATAAATGCTGGCTTTGTTTGTCATCTCTTGCAGGAACCTCTCGGTGGTGCACATGCTGATCCTTTCTGGGCATCTCAGCAGATTAAACATGCTATTCTCGAGACCATGGCGGTAATACCTTCTGTCTATGGAAACAGACCAAAGGCTAATTTTTTGCTCAGAAAAAAAAGTAACTATATTGACTTGTACGAAAATATCAGCGAATTACCAAAGGCCTTTCCACATTGTATTACGGATGGACTGGTGTTAGGTGTTAGAATTCCACTTCAGTGGGATGAGATGGGATAGGATTACAATGTATTGATCCAATGTTTGCTTGCTTACTCTATCCGATGACGAATTTCAACATTTTAGGCCATTCCACTAGGTTAGGATTGAGCTTAGTTGATTGATATACCAAATTCCTACATTTCTGTATATTCTGTATTTGACATGTTTTCACTATGGCCCATTGATACAGGAACTTGGAAGGATGAATTCTGAACAATTGCTTCACCAACGGATGCTTAAATTTCGTTATATTGGAGGTTTCCAAGAGGGCATTCAGGTTGAACCTGAAAGGAAGCGCAACATGAAGCCATCCGAGGCTAACACACTGCCTGCTGATTTGGAATCAGAGATTGCAAATCTTAGGAAGAAGATTCTAGAGGCTAAGGGACCATCTGATCCTGTTACTACCCAAGCCCTTGAGAAGCTCGAAGAAGATCTAGACACTGAGATAACTAAAGCATTCATAGCTATGGGCTTGGAGGATAAGATTGAATCTCTTAAGTTAGAGTTGCAAAGAGCTCCTATTCCGGATCAACCACTTAACAAGTCTTTGCAGGAGAAAGCCAATAAGATTATGCAAGAATTTAAGCAGAAGTTGTCACAACCTGGGGCATATCTTGGTTTAAAGCAAAAGCTTCACGCCGTGAACATGGCTAGAAGGCTCATCGAGCTGAAGAATAAAAGTGAAAAACTAAAAACTGAAGTTAATCAGAAAATTCCAACAACTGTAAAAGACAAGATAATGCGTTTAAAGACAGCTTCAGAAAAGCTAACAAATGGGGATTCTTTGGATACAAATCTTGTAGAGGAAGTAGAAAAAGCTAAGAAAGAGCTGGAGGATGTTCTAAGGTCAGCCAACCTGGAAATAGTCGGCATGCGCAAAAGGAAGAATGTTGCAGCTCCTCCAGAATTGGAAGAGGAGGTGGCTAAGGTAAATGAGGAGATTAAGGAGGAGATTCAAAGAGCAGTGACTAGATCCGGTCTTAGTGAGAAGATTGAAGAGCTGAAGGCGGAGATTGTGAAGGACTCCAGCTCAGAAAAGGTAAAAAAGCTGGAAACTGAGATCAGGGAGGGTCTTGCTGCTGCCCTTAGTGACACCCCAGTGAAGAAAAAGGTTGAAAGTTTGAGAGAGAAACTGGCATCACTCACCAAAGATGATGTGGAAAGTAAAGTTGGTGCAGAAAATGGAAGATGGTGAAACTAGCTCATGAGTTACTCCTTGTGCTAGTTTGGACAGTAGTACTTGATTTTGGTTTGGAAGAGTTTTTTCTGGCCCTCCTGAGATATTGTTGTTAAGTATTGGTGATTTTCACTTGGATGATTTTGTACTTGTAGTTTGTAACATATATATGGATTACAGATGTAAAGTTGGTTTGTAACTTTGTAGCATAATATGTATGTCCATTTTCTTCTTCTTTGAGATTGAAATTTTTGACAAAGAGCAATCTGAGGACTGTGTCATCAAGCTATTTCCGTAGATGTTTTTCACTTCACAACTAAAGCATATGGATGATGTAAGTTACCTGATACATGTGCTGCTGAGAGATAACAAGTATTCAATGGAATAATCGAGGTGCGCACAAGCTCTTGAGTGCTACTATCATTAAAAGAATGTTCAGGATATGCCATGAACTTCCAAGTTATCTAAGGCTGCAACACCATTACACCAATGCTTGTCTTCTTAAGTTATTTATGTATACCAGCATCAATAACCAAGTACCTAGCCATCTTGGGGAATAGTTAGTGGAATTGGAATATAAAGCAGTTGCACCATCACAAGTATAATTACATGAACACATAGATTCTTCAATTTCAGTAAAATCAAGATTTGTTTTTGACACAATGCACACTTTCCAAATATGCCACATAATATTAACATTCTGATAGTTAGCTGAGTTTTGGAAAGTTTGTTAAAATGTTAACTTCATTACTTTGTCCTTGCATTTTTATACAAGATTTTGTGAGAATTCCATAGAACTCCTTGCATTTTAAACTATATATTGCTTTCAGAGAAGTATAATTTTATTCTTTATTAATTCCCCCATCTAAAGTACCCTTTTTTTTTTCTAGGAACATGGTCAATCATAAATTATTATGTTCGCGATTCTTTATCCATCGATGGGTAAAAATGCTCCTTTTGGTTTCAAAATAATAAGGCGTCATGCAAAACCTAACACTAAATGAAGCATGTTATTTTAATATAATTTGATCAAGTGACCTACATATGAGAAAATTAATATTAAAAGCATAAACTTATTGAGAAATTTATCTTCCTAAATGAGACTCTATAAATAACTACATTGTGAATGATATTATTTTGTATGAAAAGAAAATCTCATTCAAGAAAATGATAGATATGGGAGGATACTTTTCTTCAAAGAAAATCCTATTTGTGTGTATGATAGTACTCACTTCGTCTATTTTTACTTGTTCAATATTCTAAAAAATAATATTCAATTTTACTTAGAGTTTAAATTTTGTGCACCGTCAGTGTACTATATTTCTTACACTATCAGGTAATCTCAAAAGTAATTAACCACAATAACTTTGTTTAGTAGTAATACTTATTACCTTTTTAGATATAATTATAATACACCCAAAAAAGAGACATTAAAGGCAAGTAGAATCCTATTTATACGCTAATTAAAATTATTCCGAATTTCAAACTTATTTCTACTGATTATTTCATGTCAAAATCTCAACATTATCGTCTGAATCACTGATGAAAGTCTTTGCTCTTTTGTTGATCATGGAAATATAATTAGATTCTAGAAACTTCTCGATTATAGGTCTTTCTTGGTTTGAATTAAGGTCATTTCCGTTTTAATAACTTTAGTTTGATTTAATTTAAAAAGCTTTACGGATACTAATTATGCATATTAAATATATAGAGAATTTGGAGAAAAAGGAACAACTTAAAATCACATTAATAATCCATATATTCTATTGGATGTTTGCATGAAAATTATCATATAACAATCAGAGCATTTCAGATTATCAAGACAGAAAAAATAGATGGATGATATAGGTTTTGTAGGGTGGAGAAAGAGATGAGAAAGACAAAAAAAAGAAAAAGACAGTTTGTATTTTAGAAAAGGATAAAAATAACTTTAGTAAAAAAGTAACATGCTATAGCAGGTCAATGCTATCTGATGGTGTAAAACATTTAGTACACTGACATGCACAAAATTTAAACTCTTTTACGTATTATTTTAAAAAGTATTTTTTTTACCATTTTATACTTGTTTAGTTATTATACTCTTGTTATTAAGTATTACTAATATTTAAAATTTATTTTCAAGAAGTGAATGACTTGTATAGAATAGTGATAATAAAAGATTATATAGTAAAATTATTTTATTTATCGTATCAAGTCAAAACAAGGGACGGTAAAAAGTCGGTACCCCTCTGCTGCCTAATGCGGTAAAGATCCGGCCCGTTTCACAAAAAAAACTATAAATACATTGACTGCTCTGTAATTTTAATAAATTTCTCTCCATGCCCTAGACCCCTTTCTCCTCTAATAATTTTTCTCCATTTTCTTCTTCTATATCTCGAATTTTAGGCGGAATTTTCGTTATATTTTTCTCTCTCACAGGAGTATCGCCTTCTCGGTTGCCGGAGATCGTACATTCTCTCCGATCTACTCTTTGGAAAATTTAAGTTTGGTACAATTTTTTGTACATAATTGTTTGTGTTTCAATTTGGTCATGAATCAGAGACCTTGGTTTCAACCGCCAGGAATGGGCGGCCGTGGCGGCGGCGGCGGCGGCGGGAGTATGCACCCAAATCATAACCCAAATTTTCAACCTAGAAATCCTCAGCAGTATATGCAGAGAGGTCCTACGCCCTATCAGCAACAGCAACAGCAACAGCAACAGCAGAATTTTCAGAACCAGCAAACACAGCAGCAGTGGCTTAGAAGAAACCAGTTGCCATCTGCTGATTCTACCGTTGACGAGGTTGAAAAGACTGTACAGTCCGAAGCCGTTGACCAGAGGTAGGGTTTTTTTATTCCCTTCATTCTCACTTTGTTATGCATAGAATATACGAGTAAGTGTGAGATTTAGAGAATTTGTAGTATCAGGTAACCCTAATCTGTCTTAAAACTCAAATTGTTGAGTATTGTGATGAAATGAGCCCAATTAGAGTGAATGGATAGAGGATTCACATAGTCACCCCTAACTAGTTTGAGATTGAGGCGAGTTTTTGTTGTTGTATCATGCATGGAATGTAGAATTTGTCGGGGGAGTTTAAAGTTATAGCAGAACGAGAGTTCTGCTTCAAATCCAGACATCAGCCATTTTGTTGATTACTATACAACATGAATAAGAGAGCTTTTGTTTGTACAGAAGTGGTAAGTGAAGAAATCTATCAAGTTAGAGATATTGGTTGAATTGTTGTTTTGGTGGGTGCTGATCATGGTCTTAAAGCTTACGTAGACTATTTTGAGTCATCATGTGTGGCTAGAATATAGGGAACTTGTTGATAGATGGAAAAAAAGATTATAAATTAGTAGGACAATATCAAGAGGCTGTGATCGGTTTTCCCGTATATTTCTGATTATTTTTTTTTGGGGGGAGGGGGGTGCCTGACGAGTCATTTTCTTAGATTGTTTGACTCAAAGCTCATCTGCTTTTGAGGATCAAAGCTCATGACCTCAATATCATGTGTACATACATGATTCTCCATGTACCAACATAAATTATGGTTCTGTCCAATATCTTGTTCCAGTATAGTAGGTAAGCTTGAGCATTTTATTATTAAAAAATAAGCTTTGGACATGAATATGACTAAGCTCAAGCTAGAGTATTGAGCCCTTTTGTTTCTCAACTAGCCTTAGTAGACCAGAAATCTCAAAATAATCACAGCATTACTTGTTTTATTAGTTGAGAGGTTTAGGATATATGCCAATTAGTAAAGAGGCCATTTTTCAATATTGCAAGGTACTGGCAAGTCTAATTTTCTTAAATGCAGTAACACCTATTTGATCCGAGCAGCTATCTTATCATGTTACCAGCAATAGGCTTGGTAGATACTACTTCCTCTTAGATTATTTTTATTGGCCTGTGTTGGACCTAAAAAGTTTCTTGTTGCATTGTGGTCCACGTATACCAAATCAAAGTATTGTAAGCCTATCATCCAGACACCCAAACGTTTTTCCTCGTTAATCAGACCTTCAACTGCTAGCAGCATGTGCTAGCATTTTGTGAAACCAGATTTTCCCAAGAACAACTCTAGAGGACTGTGCTTGAAGAGATGGTTGTGAATCTCATTATGATGACTGCACACAATGTATTCAATGTCAGGGGGCAGACCCTTGCTTAGTTTCCTCATTTAACACAAGTCATTAGTATTGAACCTTTCAAGGGGCAGGGACCAATAAATGCTTGCAATTTGGAGGAGACTTTAGCTTCCATATGAAAAATGCTGAGGGAACGGGAGGATTGTTAGTACCTTTTCTTTTAATAGGGAAAGGAATGATTATTTATCCTATTAACGGCAAACAGTAATATCATGGATTTTTGTTCTCCCAAAACTTTCATTGGCTTATCATTTTCGATTGATAGAATTAGGACGTTTTTGAGTTTCATGTATCATGAGTTTGAATTATTTCATTTATTCTGTCAAACATTTCTTAAGCCGTTGTGGGATTAATGAGAAAGCAATTCCGTTTCTTCTCTTTTCCCTTTTGTTCAGTTCACAAGATTGGAAGGCTAAGTTGAAGATACCACTACCTGATACTCGATACAGAACCGAGGTAAATTGGAAATTGTTCTGTGTCCGTCTTGTTCAATACATTGTATTCTCTTTGTGACAGCATGTTTGTCGACCATGTTTGTTCTGTTTTATCTATCTGTATCATTCTCATACAACACAATGGTTTCACATCTTCATAGGCAGTTTCATTACTCAATTGTTGCTGAAGACTTGAATCATAAGTTCCATGCCATAAGAAATGAGGTGGCCTCCTAGCATCTCATAAACGATTAGCTTGCGACTTGAGTCATGAAATTTTGTTACAGAAAGCTTGCATGTAAAAAAAAATTCTCTTTAAGTGATCACCATTGTGATGGACCAAAGAAGAAAGTAGGCTATCTTTTGGGACAAAGGGACTGATGTTTCTCTTGCTGAGATTTTCCCTTAGTTATGGCAGTTCAGCTTATGTCTGTCATTTTTCCCTCTTTGGCCTTCCTTACCCATGATATTATTGATCTAACTCTTTACTTGTGCACTCGAGGACCTCTTAAGTGCTCGTGTGCCTAATTTAATCTAATAGGAGAACGAGATGATCTGACAATTAACTGGAACTACAAAAACAAATTGCTTATGTAGAGCTGCTGAAAGATGTCATATTACTCCCGCAAGTGCTAGAAAGTGATGATATACATATGATACGTTTCTAATCATCTACATGATTTAACAGCCTTCACCTCTAGGAATCTCTGCTACTTCCATGTCATGATTGTATTCCAGGCTGAGCACAACATCCTTATGAATTATTCATACAAGTGCTAGAGAGTACAATATTCATTTGATGTGTAGCATGGCATTTTAAATCTATATGTATAACCTTCTACATGTTTTAACAGTAATGATGCACAATATAGTACGTAATATTTAAGGTATGATTTTTTGCTCACTGAGTGTTTGAGTTATCAGTCCTTCTTCCTTGATGTGGTTTGTTTACTCCCTGATTGTTTTTCTTTTCTTTTCTGGACTAGGAGAACTTCTGTAATTATGTAGTGTTGTTTATGATGTTATTTCTGGTTGTTCTGCATTACTGATTGTCTTCATGATTTTTTCGCTGCTACTTTTTCTTGCAGGACGTGACAGCAACTAAGGGAAATGAGTTTGAAGACTACTTTCTCAAGCGCGAACTACTTATGGGAATTTATGAAAAGGGATTTGAGAGACCATCGCCGATCCAGGAGGAGAGCATTCCAATTGCTCTAACTGGAAGTGACATTTTGGCTAGGGCCAAAAATGGAACTGGGAAGACTGCTTCCTTCTGCATTCCTGCTTTAGAGAAAATTGATCAAGACAAGAATGCGATTCAAGGTTCTTATCTAAGCATTTTATAGTAGTTATACTTTGACCTCTCTAGTGCTTGTAGGGCTGCAAGTGAACTAAGTTTTGCTTACCAGTTCATATTTTGTGCATGGATTGAGTAGCCAGTAAAGCTTTGGCATAATCTGGCGTACAACTCCTTTACTAAAGGAGTTGATTTAGGCCTGAAATCATTTAGGCCCCTCAAGTAAGAGTAGTCAAAAGCTCAGAAAAATGCCAGTGTCTGTTGTTGGGGCTTTAAGCACAAAGCAGAAACAAAATGTGAGCTTTAACAAAGAAAAGCGCATGAAGAAAAATATAATATATATGTTTTTTGATTGATAACCAAAAAGGAGAGTAAGCAGCACGCTAGAAGGAGAAAATGAAATGCATATGTAATGCAACAAAAAGTAACTACAAACACAAGCAATAACTAGTTGGACAAAAGAATTGAAACAACTATAATTAAGCAAAATATAACGAAAAATTCATATCTATTAAGGTTAGAAACCGACATTAAATTTCTGATTTAGATGAAAAGATGGTAGTCCTATATTATTTGGAGCTAGTTTCTTATGCTAAATTTTAAATTCTCATCCTAAGTACTAAAATTACATTCTTAACACTTTTTAACAATTTATATTAGTTTACGAACTATATTTGTTGTCTATTATTTCTCTCTTAAAGACAGAGACAACGGAAGTGAGGTGCACACCTTTGCATCTTAGTGCCTACAATAAGTGCTACTTAAGTGAGCGAAGCCACAACCTGGCTTTAACTGAGCTTTAGGGCTTAGGCGTACCTTAGATAACCTTTGACAACACTGCCTGAAGTGGAATCCCATTTTCCCTTTTTTATGGGAATTGCAATGTAATGGTTTTCATGTCTGCATACTACATTTAATCGCCTAAAGTCCTAAGCCAAAAATCTCTCTGAATCAATTCTATGATGTTAATTGCATTGCAATTTACAATTGTGGAAGATTAGTAATTACTTATAAAAAATATTAAGTAATATAGTAATAAGTTCTGAAACTTTTGGTTCTTGCAAAAAAAATATTCTGAATTTAAATTATTCCCATATCGAAAGGAATTTTTCTTTTCCATATCACAATGTTTTGAACTTAAATCCAAGCCCATGCTTGTAAAATACTTGTTCCCAGAAAGAAGAAGAAAAAAGCTCTTGTAAAATACATTCATATACAGTATGAAGTTGACCTGAGTTTAATCTTGTTGAGTTCAATTTTGCTTTGACGCTCAACAGTTGTGAGCGTAAACTTGAGCTGGCTTATTTACTGGTGAGCTAAGTTCAGACCTTCCATCATTTTGCTGACTCATTCAAAGTTCTAAGTTATTGTAGAGCCATTTCCAGATTGTCAGTTGCACATTCGATGGCCTCACTAATAACACAAGTATTTCACTCAGAGTTAACAAGTGTAATTACTAGATCATATTGTCTCAATGCTGACCTGCCATAGCAAGTTTTAGCTTAGAAACACGTGTTTCTGGCCTTTTCCTGTCATATATAGTCTATGTTGCTACATTTCTTTGCTACACATGAAGGTAACATGCTGTATCTTGCTCTTATTTTGGTTGCGTGCAAGCTATTTTCTTATACACTGTGCTATGACAGAGCTTATATTTGGTCCTAACATAGATTTAGCATCCCTGCAAATTAAGAGGAAAATGTGTATAATATTTACCCTAGTTGTGCAATTATAGTTTACTCTGTTTTCGTTTCATTTCTGACTGTAGTCGGTGCCTCCATATGCAGTTGTTATTCTTGTCCCAACTCGAGAATTGGCCCTCCAAACATCTCAAGTTTGTAAAGAACTCGGGAAGCACCTAAAAATTCAAGTCATGGTTACCACTGGGGGGACTAGCTTAAAGGATGACATAATGAGACTGTATCAGCCAGTTCATTTACTTGTTGGAACTCCTGGAAGAATTCTTGACCTTGCAAAAAAGGGGGTGTGCGTTTTGAAAGATTGCTCCATGTTTATCATGGATGAGGTAATTCTTTCATGAGTAAATAAATCAGAGTATTAATGCCCGATTGTCTCCTGAAGAGATGTTTTGAATGCTAAAGGGATTACAAAATGCTTAAATTCTTTAATAAGCTTATTATCTATAGAGTACACTTCATGTGCAATTAGGTGAAGTTTTTAATCAATTCAAGATCTCTGATGCACTCAGTTTTATTTTTGATGTTGAGAAACTAGCACCGCTTTGGGCTAGTTTACTTATGATTCTGACGTACAACCTATAAAGTCTTGATGCAAGTCTCTTACATGTTGAGAACAAAATTTAGCGTGGCTACCTTACAGTTTATTGGAATTGGATAAATTGTTTTCTGCTTGCCCTTCCCCACCCACTTTTTCTTTCTTCCTGGCAAGACACCATACATAATTGTAAATTTCAACTGTGTTTACTGTTGTCTTTCAGGCTGATAAGCTTCTTTCACCAGAATTCCAACCTTCCATTGAGCAGCTGATCCGTTTCTTACCTGCAAACCGCCAGATTTTGATGTTTTCTGCGACATTCCCTGTTACTGTCAAGGACTTTAAAGATAGATATTTGCACAAGCCATATGTTATCAACCTCATGGATGAACTTACACTCAAGGGTATAACACAATTTTATGCTTTTGTTGAAGAAAGACAGAAGATTCATTGTCTTAACACTCTCTTCTCAAAGGTAGTCCTAGTTTTACTATGGAATGTAGGTGTTAAAATTAGCGCAATGTGCACATGCTTACCTATTTCTGTCTGTTTTTCCGGTGCAGCTTCAAATTAACCAATCAATTATTTTTTGCAACTCTGTAAATCGTGTGGAACTTCTTGCCAAGAAGATTACTGAGCTGGGCTATTCATGCTTCTACATTCATGCTAAGATGCTTCAAGATCATAGGAACAGGGTGTTTCATGACTTCCGTAATGGTGCCTGCAGAAACCTTGTTTGTACTGGTATGATTAATGCATCTGTTTAACTGGTATGGTTAATTATTGATGTGTTCACATGTTCAATTTGAATTTTAGAATTCATTGTTATTTATTGGTACTCCTAAGTACATAGTAGTTCTTTAAAAGGCGTGGCTTATTATATGATTTCCTCTTCATAATATGTCCTCGCATAGGCAAATATTATGTGAAATATCAATAGTTGGTGTAGCACCCAAGGGTGTGATCTAGTGGTCAATGAAGTGGGTTAAAGAACCATGAGGTCTAAGGTCTTAGGTTCAAATCCCAGCGGAGACAAAAAACACTAGGTGATTCTTTCCATATGTTCTAGCCTTGGTGGACAGATTTACCTAGTACTTGTTGCTGGTGGGAGGTGGCAGGTATCCCGCGGACTTAGTTGAGGTACGCAAAAAGATGGCCCGGACACCACGGTCATTAAAAAAAAATCGACACTGGGTGTGTTGTGTTGTAACTTGTTTGGTTGCAAGTGTCCCATTGTTGGGTCAGATTGCATGCACTTATTATCTGACCAAACATGGTGCTATATGGAGTTGCATCTTTTTAGTTAGTGTTGATCGGGTGAAATCTCCACCTCTTTTGGTTGAGTTTTGGTTAGAGGCTGGGAGGGGGTATTAAACTAGATGCTACTCGGAGTTTATGTATTTCCTTGCTGGAATATGTGGCTTTACTGATTTCTATTTCATGTTGCGATATTTTTGGTGTTGCTGGCTCTCTTACATGGTATGCCATCCATTTGTTTGTTTTTTGTAATGAATGATTCTCACATTGTTCTTAGATGGTGAATTTTGACTTCATATTTCATGATGCATGCCTAATCTCATTGATTCTTGTTCTTTTACAAGGATCAGCATGTGTTCCTGTTATACAATGTCTATTTTGTTAATTGTTTGATTTAGTAACTTTGTATTCTTTCATGGTGGGACAGATTTGTTTACTAGAGGAATAGATATTCAAGCAGTCAATGTTGTTATCAATTTTGATTTCCCTAAGAACTCGGAAACGTATTTGCACAGGGTATGCACTACAGATCTTTGATCTTGCTTTTGACTTATCTATCTGTTTGTGCTATTTTCTCATTGATTATTGTTTTTGCAGGTTGGACGGTCAGGGAGATTTGGACACCTTGGTTTAGCTGTTAGCTTGATTACTTTTGAGGATCGGTTCAATCTGTAAGCATTAATTATGTGCATTTCTTTTATGCTAGTTCATTTAGTTTCCATGTGCTGGTCTCTGATGAGACTGATTGTATCTATCTGCGACTGACAGGTACAGAATTGAACAAGAACTAGGTACAGAGATCAAGCAAATTCCTCCACAGATAGATCAAGCTATATATTGCCAATGAGCAGTGAGCTGTGGTTGATGGTGCTGTCAGTGGGTAAGTATTTAGAATAGAGATGCTTTGTGTATGCGGTTTGTTAAGTTGCTGGATACAGCTTCCCAGATAATCTTTGTTATGCAGTCCAGCCAGTTCTCTTTTCTTAGTTTTAGTTGCCATCAATCTTGGGTAGTTTAATTTACTTGCATTGAAGGTGGTTGGATGATATTTGGAATATTACTTTCTTATTCCTGACTTCCTGTGCTTCTTTTTGCAAAAAAATACACTTTTTTCTCTTTTGATGTGTAGCCATACTCCATATTGAAAGTTGAGAGGAGTAGGAGTTCACTGGTTGTTTCTCGCATTTTGTGACTAAAATCTCCTCTTACTTTCCTGAATGATATTGTTTGCTCATTTGCATAGAGAACATGTTTAGTTCACTGAGATAAGCATTTTCTTAATTAGTCTTCTTACCTTAACCAGTTTAAGCTTTTCAGATCTAGAACAGTCTATTCAGGAAATTTTGGTTGGAGAATAAGATAAAGCTGTGTATGATCAAGTGCTGGTTTATTTTTAACTATGTGCTGTCTGGAAAGTTTTGGACTTTGATGGTGTTATTTTTCTGGTTAAAAATGACAAGTATAGTAAGGTACGCAAAACAAAAAGGTTTTGAAATAGAATTAATTAGTTTATGTAATGTTAACCTTCAAAAGTCCTGAAATGGGAAAAAGACGACATCATGTTATGACGTTCTTAACTTCTTGGTTTGAGTTATCTTATCAAGCTTGTTTTGCTGATTGCACTTCACTTTTACCTTCAAAATTAGGAGAATGAGAGTCTAAATGGAATAAATTTTTTTGAGCACATGCTTTTTTGCAGAGATGAAGATTTCACTTTCTGAAGACATGCAACTCCTGAGTTTAAAAGAGGGACTTGGCAGATTCATGGTTGCGGAACAACAAAGTGCAATATTAGATGGCGTGCTTCTAATGACTAAAGAATCAAATGGTACATAGTGACACTCAATCCGTCCTCAGTAACTGCCTATCTTTCGTTGGGCATCTGAATTATGTAGTATTTGGCATTTGTAGTTGTTTCCTTTGCTCTGTATGTCTGTTGGAAACTATCAGAGTATTTGGCCTTTGTTTCGATCGGTGTTCGCCGTCCACATGGGTTCAGTGTGTGGGCATTGTCATGGAGAAGTGGTGCCTAAGGATATAATGAAACATCTTAAATGATGGAAAGGTGTTTGGCTGAATTGATTGTGAGATGAGGATCAGATATCCAATAAATATCCAATAAATATCCAACTGCCCTTTCGTTTACCAAAGTTTGTATAGCCCGTCTTTGAAGGGCTCTGCACTTTTTCTTTGTAGCTTTTTCTCGTGTTATGTTTTAGAACGATTGACGATGTTGCTTTCTTCATGGGTGCAGTGGACAATTTGGCTGATTTTGAAGAATATGATCCTATTGTAGCGTTTTGTCTTTGTTTCTTGTCGTGGGGAACCTGTGGATGTTGTTCTGTTTTTCTGAAATCTTGAAAAGGAGAATGTTTTGTTTCAAAAGAAGTTGCATTTTGCAGCATTAAGCTTGGCTGCAATATTCAGTCCTTTTTCCTACCGCAATAACCAGTTGAGGTCTATCAGAAACAGCCGAGTAAGTAACGTCTGCTTACACTCTACCTTCCACCGACTTTCCTCACTTATGGTTGAAAATTATTTTTCATATAACTATCTCGACTTTAAACTTTATATTACTTGCTTTGGGTAACACTTAAATATATTAGCAAGTATCGGTACCAAAAAAGATTTATAAAGGTATTCTTCTATTTTCTAATATAGTTATTAATATTTAATGTTGTATGCTTTTTCGGAAAGCATTTTTGATTACCAATCAAATATTGAAAAATAACTTGCATCATTCCAGACACCTCCACTCTCTCTCCAAAAAAAAAAAAGTACTAGTAGCGTTTGAAGTATGAGAATCAGTGGTTTTTAATATGAATAAGAACATTTGGTTACATAATCTTTTCGATAAACATTATATATTTACTATGATAATAATATGCTTAGTGTAATCCATCTAGTGGAGTGTGGAGAGAGTAGAGATGTTTCGATAGATCCTCAGCTTCAAGAAAAAGGTTATCAAAGCAAATTGAAAAAAAAACGGAAACTAAGAAAGTTACCATTTTTTTTTAAAAAAAAAAAGAAGAAATGACGGCAAAAGTATTACAGAGAGTATGATAAACATTCTGAAAAAAGAATTGTAACTATTTCAATTTTGTGATATTCTTTTCTTCCTTTTTATGAAACATATGTATATAATTTTTGCAATTTTTCAAAAATTCAAATATATAAGATTACTCAAAGTTTAAACCTTGATGTGTTATTGTTCTACGTACATAGTATCTAATTATTTTTTTGTCATTACTTCAATATTTATTCAGCTATAAAAGGTGTTGCACATGATAGATTTTACAGGTTAAAGTTCTATAAAAAAGCTGTGAAAGGTATTTATTCTTCAAGTAAGAGAATTGTTAATTAGCCCTTCCATTTAGTCCGCTTAAAAAAATATCTTTTTCTTATTTTTTAATGATTCTTTAATTTTAATTTTTCAGTAGATGTATTTAAGATCACAAACTTAAAAATTATTCTGTTATATTTGATATATCTTTAATTTAAAATTATAAAATTTTAAAAAAAGTATTTTATAAATTTTTGTGCTAAATTAAAATAAAACAAATAAATTAAAAACGAAGAAAGTAATAAAAAAAAATTCAAAGGCATTTATTAATGATTGTGTGGAGTCAAATATGGAATAGGACGGCGTAGAGTAAATGAAAGATGAGGAATTGACCGCGCATTAATTTCACTGACTATGATAAGAGTAAGACCATCTATAGAGACTGTTTGGTAATTGGATTAAATTATCGTAAGATTATAATTAAACTAATTTATTTCATATATAAGAGGGAATGAGATAATCTCAAATTAAATAAAATAAGGTTAGATATTTTAAAATTGAGCATGGAATAAGATTTATATTACGTTTGACTGACGATATAAATTTATTCTAAAAGAATTTATACCATCTAGCAAGCACAATATAAATCTTATCCAATATCCAATGTTATATCAACTATTGAATCTTCTTTGCAGCTTCTTTAGTTTTCGTATATCATGTATTAAGGTTCATTTATTTGCATTAAGATTCAGATGTATATTTAAATGATTAAAATATTTTTTGATTCGTATACTGAATAATTATAATTATTTGTATTTTAATAACACTTAAATTTAAATGTACATAATTTATTTGTTTTTCAGGCTTAACACATAGTCAACCTCATAAAGTTGTTAGGATATTTCATTTAGATACTTAAATTAAATCATGTTTTAATTGTATATCTCAATTCCTAATAATGTGTTTCAATTAGATACTTTCGTTTCAAATTGTAGTTTTTTTTCCTTGCGTATTCTCATTTGACTATTAGATAGTTAAGTTAACTACATAAAATATGTCATCTCTTTTAATTATTAGACGCATCAACCTCAAATAGAATTAAAGAATTTTCTATTAATCACCAAGTGCATTTTTAAGCTTTTAGCAAGGCTTTTGACAAGAACTCTCTAGCCATTTTTACTACTTAAAAAAGTGATGAATCAGTGCTTAAAGAGTGATGACTCAAGGAAACATGAAAGACAACAAGAATAGAGATCTATTCCGCTAATATATACTGGTGTAAAACAAAGTTAAGCAAAGACAAAAATTTGGATCACAAGACTATAAAAAAGTTCATAAAAAATGTAAGACCACCGGATTCAAATCTTCTTTATTTTTCTTAAACTTCGTGCTAAGTCAAAATAGATTAATAAACAAATTGAAAATGAGAAAGTATTAGTTTTTTTTCTTTTTAAAAATGAAATCATTCCATTATGATGGAGGTGGGGGGTAGGGGTAGGCCCAGAAAATGGAGGAGTCATTGTGACCTATCACAAGAAAAAGATGCTTCCTTTATTGCTTGTGTGTGTGTTCCCCATAGTCATACAATAACACACACCAATTCATCTTCTCCATTAATACTACAATAACACACACCAATTCATCTTCTCCATTAATACTACAATGTGTATATGTGGGGTTATTTTATTTACTCACTCTGAGGTTTCATTAACTCCTCTTCTTCAATTCCCTTTCATTTTCTCATCTCTCACTCTTGTTTTATTATTACTCCTTAGTTGATCACTTTCCTTTTTATACACATATTAAAAAATCATAAATAAAAAGATAGTTTTATTAATTCACCTTTTAAGAAACTTTTTTGGAACTTTATAAACAACTGTAAACACTTTCAAAAGGAATTAATTACAAGGTAATATGGGAAATATTTAATTAATGCTTTCTTGATTTAGTAAGGTGGACAACTAATATGAGATAACTATTTTTAGTAAGGTGGTCAACTAATATGAGACGGAGAGATCGGAGTATATATATATATATATATATATATATATATATATGGCTCACGTTTATATATGTACCCTTTAATTTCTACCTTTATTAATATATGCATTTATTCTTCCTATACATCATTTCTCTATATCAAAATTAAATGTCACTCCATATTTGTGGGAAGTATTTTTAGTTTAATTAGTTATACAATTATACGAATAAGAGACCTCTGGAATGTTCCACTTTTTCTTGTGCGTTCCAGAACTGAAATTCCTAATAAGACTCGATTGATTGGTTTTAATATTTTAACAAGTTGTTAGTGTAATTGTAACTAACATTTAATTTCAATTTTTCACGTGATCAAAGACGGACTCAGTATTTGAAGAGGGCTGGGAATCATCAAGGACAGATGCATGTTAGTATAAAAGCATTTCACGCAATACCACTTCTCGTCCCATAATTTAATTTTATTAAACACGCATAAAACTAATATGATGTACCAACATATAAATATGAATTAAATGAAAATAATTGGTAAAGCTTGCTATGTGAAGTGATGGTTGTTTGAAACTTGCTTTTGTGACAAAATATATGTTCATAGATTTAAAAGTTTTTTGAAATTTTCTTTTAAACTCTATGACAAATCAAAATCAAACAAATAAAGTAACACGAAGGGAGTATACTATTGTTAACTAGTATCTGAGTAAGATAAATATTACTCCAATAGAATATTAATAAGGCCTCATTTGGCCATGAAAATCAAATACAGACTGGAGTTGGAGTTGGCCATAAATATAAATTGAAGTTGTTTTTGACTTTTTGTGAGAGAAGTGGAGTGAAAAAAATGAAAATAACTTTTTCTTGTTTTTTAAATTCCGGAATTTTCTAAATTTTTATAGCCAAACACCATTTTCGAAATTCAACTCCGAAAAAAAGTAAAAAAATTTCATGGCCAAACGCCCACTAATATTGGCTTAGTTGATTAAAGTTCAATTAACTACTACTTTTCTCACACCTATAAGACAGGTAAAGCTTAGCTGTGGTCCAATGGGTTGGCTTTGATTTCTCAATTTCCAACAGCTGAATTCAACTCAATATTTTCTATACTCAATTTGGAGTGTTCATTGGATTTCTCTCTTTTACCTTTGCTTTGCTTATTATGTTGTCTATTCCTCATATATAGCGTCCCTCTCCTTATAATGTTACATCAACTTGTTTACACACTTACATTTTTAATGTTTTTATCACACCCTTTTCAAAAATAAGTACATATTCATCGGTATGTACGGATGTTTACGTCAAATTAATAAATAGAACGTAATCACTTAATCATAATTAAATAATTAATTATTTGATTTAGTGTAAATGCCCGGAGCAATTTAGAATTTATCTTTCAAGATAAATGGAAGATCCATAGAGATTTATCCATAAACAAGATATATGTGACAAAATTCCAAGATGTAGTTTGAGGAAGAGGAATGTTACGTATGTTAGTTGGTGTTTTATGTGTAAGGGCTCGGGTGAAGATGTTGATCATCTTCTCTTTGACCGTCAAATAGCCACGTGTTTATAGTGGAAAATTTTGTGTTGGTTTGGAAATGCGCAACACAAGAATTAATGTTCAGTTGGAATCGCGGAAATTAGAAGAGGAGACGCAAGACATGGAATGTAACTCCTCTAGCTCTTAAGTGAGTCGTTTGGAGAGAAAGAAATAGAAGAGCTTTTAAAAATGTTAAGATGAAGTTTGCATAATTGAGGAATAGCCTATTGTCGTTGTTTCTTTTTGGTGCAACCACGAGGTTCATATATGTATAGATGATTGGGTATCGTTCTTAAAAAATTAAATTTTTTGATATACTTCTTGTATACATGTGCTTCTTTTGCGTCAATTTCCTTTTTCAATATAATTATTACGCTATCAAAAAAAAAAATGAAAAAAAGAAAGATCCATAAGATTTATCTGTTCAGACAGTAAGTACTAGTGTGGCCCAATTCCTTGACCTTGGTTTCTCAGTTCCTATGCTGATATCAACTGAATTCAATGCACATTGCATTATTTTTTCGATGATCGAGAAATTCGTCTGGAATCAACCTTTAAAACCAACCACAATCTTCGAAATCGAGAGATAGTAAACCCGTTCCTCTGCCTTTATCCATTTATCAGACTTAGTTCGCATGATGCATGACTCGAACCTCTCATCCAACTTCTAAGTCACTCTGGTTTTTCTCTCCTCACTGCCTTTGACCAGGAAACTTTACTCTGCCTAATAATAGTACTATGTAATATGTATATTATATGATCAACTTGAATAGCAAAATTCAAAAACCTCAAGAATTTGAAAAGGGTAGAAAAGAGGCATGCATTTAATGCAACTTTCTTGTTCTATTACGTCAATCATTCAATTTTTATTTCCTCCTATTTCTTTTATGGACACATTTATACAAATGCTAGTAAACAGTAGTATTTGTCTATTCACATCATATCATGGCATTTAATGTGTAGCCGGCTATGGACTCGCTGATACTACTTACACCTCTACAACTCTCTACTGTGCTACTCCATTTGATAGGTCAATTTTCTTCTCTTTACTATTCACTCTTCCTAGGAAAACTCCATCTTTCTTTTTGCTTTAAAGTTAAAGACTTGACTTTTTGTTGCTCATTGAGGAACCACAATTAGTGTGTGAGTGTGTGTGTGTGTGTATGAGAGAGGGGAATGGGGAGAACACCATGTTGTGATAAGAATGGTCTGACTAGAGGACCTTGGACCCCTGAAGAAGATGAGAAGCTTGTTGAGTTTATCAACAAGAATGGTCATGGTAGCTGGCGTTCACTTCCAAAGCTTGCAGGTGAATTTCAACACTCTTTTCTTTCTATTTTTCTGTTTTTAGCTCATTTTGTAGACAAAGGTTCCATGTTCTTTTAACCTTTGTTGCAACTCTCCAAAAATGTTAGGATCCTCTAAAAATGCACTATTTCACCTATTGACATTGTTGAAGAGTCCGAGCAACTCATCTCATGAGTAACATGGGATTAGTTTCGATTTCATCTATGTGTTATTTTTCATCCAGTTTAATGACAATAATATTCGTTTAACAGTCATCTGGTTGTATCTCTTGAGTGAATTTTAGAGTTTCATTGGGTTGCTGGTGAACTCTACAATGAGATAAATTTTATTTATGTGATGTAAAAAAGAAGGGAAATGGGGAGGGGATACTTCATGTGTTCTTAGACAAGTAGAAGGATGCTTTCCTTGTTTAGGTGTGAAAGCTAGTTATTCTACCAATTTACCCTTTCATGAGCATTAATGTTCTTCCAATTTTCATGTGATACTAATATGGAAAGGTGATTCTTTTACTCTCAGCATTTTCTTTTTCTGTTTTACAAATGACTTAAATTACCCCTTTCAGTCCATTGGTACTTCAAACTTTAGTGCTGTTCTACTTTTACCTCTAATCAGCAAAATAGTAAACATTTTCTTTCTGGGGATGCTCTCTTTTTCTCTTTACTTCATGTCAAATTGGGAAGTCAGTAAAGATGTAAAATTATTGGGAATTGTCTCTTGTTTAGGGCCTCCTTTGGTATTCTTTTGCCACAGTTACCATTTGGAGGTCTCAAGTTTATGTATTGTGCCTATAAAGTTAAGAATTTCTGTTTTTCTGTTGTTTCTCTTCTCCATGTTTGCACTAAGAATGTTGAGCTAATCGATGATTTACCGAAAGACACTAACAATGTTGGGCTCAACACATGTCCTCTTATGTGAAAATGAGCCAATGGGGTCTATGTTGGTGACAAATATTATCTGAGTTCCAGCCTAGTTACAGTTTTCTGGCTAATACCATAGTTCTTTAGTTACTATAACCAGCTTGGGAAGCTGGTATTATGTTAATGACTAATGATATTAATAAGAGAGCTTAGAGTGATAGAATACAATAGCAACATTGGTCTCTATGGTATCATAATCTCATAGATAATCTATTTGTTTTACCTGAATTCTTGTCAACTGCTTTCCCCATTTGGTAGGAAAGTGATATCATTCTCTAATTGGACTCACAGACATTAAAAGCAAAGAATTGTATTACCATGACTTGTTGATGATGATCCATTTTTGCAATTTTTTACTGACAGGTCTTCTTCGATGTGGGAAAAGTTGTCGTCTTAGATGGACAAATTATCTAAGGCCAGACATCATACGAGGTCCTTTTAGCCCGGAAGAACAGAAGCTTGTCATACAACTACATGGCATTCTTGGAAACAGGTTAGTTTTTGCCTTTTGTGGCTGCATGCTCAACTTCTAGTATTTCTCAGTACTCGTTTACGTAATGTAAAACACTATAAGCATCATTTTACTCCAACTGTGAATAATTAGTACTAAATTCATTTAGATGGGCTGCAATTGCTTCACAACTACCTGGAAGGACAGACAATGAGATAAAGAATCTGTGGAATACTCACCTGAAAAAGCGCCTTCTTTCCATGGGCATTGATCCTCAGACTCATGAACAGTACTCTGACCCCAATGGACTGCTGAAAAGACCAGCTACATCTCCTTCAGCCCGTCACTTGGCACAATGGGAAAGTGCTAGGCTCGAAGCTGAGGCTCGTCTCTCCAGAGAGTCCCAATTCTTGGTTCCATCATCAGTCGGGAGGTCTGAGACCGACTATTTTTTGCGTATATGGAACTCAGAGATAGGAGAGGCATTTAGGAAATTCAAGAAAGGAGAAAAAGGTGCTTGTCAAAGTCCAGCCTCTCAAGCATCTTCGTGTACAAAGTATGGATCAGCTTCAGGCATTACGACTGAGGTTGAGCTCGGTATTGCTGGTTCACCAGTGACAGGGAGCAACCAAAATGAATATATGGAGTGGAAGATTGGCCAACCATATACTGAAGATTTCTTGCAAGGATCAGACACCTCTAGCTCCAACGCCATGGAGGATTCATCTGAATCAGCATTGCAACTTCTTTTCGATTTCCCTAGTAACAATGACATGAGCTTTCTAGGACATAGTGATTCCTATAGCTTGTATCCCTTTTTGAGTGAAAGCTCATTGATCCACCCTTGAGCAGAATATGCAGTGTGCTTTCTCTGATATCAGTGGCTCTGATATGTGGATTTTGAGAATTTTTCTGCTGGTTGTTTTAGTAGCTCCAGCTGTGGAAAGACCACATATTCTAACTCTACTATATATTAATGTCATAGCAATAGGGGTATCTCAGCTCCATTAGGGGAAACGACGATGTATTTTATCTCTATATATTTTATAATAGCACGAGTGCTATCATGCATGTTATTTTCAGCTGAAATGTCCAGAAATTCAGGTTTATGTTTTGTTTCTATAAGTCATACTTACATATTACAGTTTACCTTTGTTGGCCAACCTGAATAGCAAGCAAACAGAAGAACTAATAGTAGAAACTTCTGAAGTTTATTAGTGACAGAAAATTAGGAACACCAAAGTGATTCTTGACAATATTTCAACTCATTGTAGCTTCCAGACATTTTATACATAATAATCTCAGATACAATATGAAGTGTTTTTCTTACACAAACTAGGAAAACTCAACACGTTTGAAACAACCAGTAAAGAGCAACAAGCATGAAAATTCACAAGATGAAACATTTGATAGCTTTAACACCCAAGGCATCCAATTTTCTTAGGGGTTTGTCCCGTAGCACGATACTTGGCAGCCATCTCCTCTGCTTTAAGAAGTTCTTCTCCTCGTCTGGCTTCAACCATAGCTCTCTTTTCGTCTGCCTCCTTGTGAAGTGCGGCTACTCTATTTTTAATCTTCTCTGCATATTCTGCTTTCTTTTCCTCCAATTGTTCCTGCAAAATTTGCACAAGGTTATCAACATCATTGAATATTTATATGTGACAAAAGCACTACGTGCCTTAAATCCTCAATGGTACCCAAACAAACTACCCACACGGACAGTCACATCCTATGCATTACCCATATTTTGGTCACTAGTGGACAGCATAAAACAGTTTATAAAGTTTTAAGCCCTTTAGCTCCACTAAGGTTTCTCGATATGCTATTAGAAATATTAGAAATAGAAAGTCTTTGGATGACAACCTAACTCGCAGCCAGAGGCCCAGAATGCAGAATATTTCATGAAACAATATTACAAAGCAGTTCAAGATGAGACAGTTTCCCCTACACATCATGTTTTCAAGTATTGCCATGTCCAAAATTGTTGAAGTATGTATACAAGATTTCAGGCCTGGTTACCTCAAGTTTCTTCAGTTTAGCTTCAATATTTGCTTTCTTCGTGTTCTCCCATGTTCCAACGGCACAGAGCTTCTTTTGGGCCCTATTCAATAATAAGGCAAGGTGAAGATGACTTAGGTGATTGGAGTATATCAACGGCAAGCAGAAACTTTAGAACAATAAAATTCAAAAGATGCATTAAGCATCCACAAAAGAATGTTGTGCAACTTCGAATATGAACATTTTATCTAACATTTTCCAGAAAATTTGAACTATTTTTAGGAAAGAAACTTGATCAAGAGCGGTGAGACCTCCATACACTGAAGGAAACTTTGGTCTGTACAATTTTCGTGTGCTCAAATAAAAGAAAGAAAGAAAATCAACCCAATGAATCTTACTTGTTTTCCACCTTGCTCTTTTCACTTTCTTCCCATGCCTTGATATAAGAATTCCTTTTCTCTGTATCAAGTTTTGCGAGAGCAATATCTGGTAAAAAGAAAATGGAATGGAGAAGTTGTTAACTACTGAGATGTGACCAACTCTAATATACTCATTCTTTTGCTGTATTTTGTCGCATAACAGGAGAAGCTTCAAGCGAAGTTGCCTAAGCCAGCTATTGAACGCAAAAATGGAAAAGCCGAGAATATAAACTCTTCATGACAATATTGCAATTTGCAACATAAGCACATTCGTTTATACTTTAAAAAGTTTCAAGAACTAATATTGGTGCATACCTCTGTCGAGGGATCCCTTTGAACTTTTCGTTGTTGAAGAATCAGGCTCTGCCAAAATCAGAAAATGAGAATATATCATCAGACACAGAATATTTCCCTCAAGATACAAACAGCTTAAAATTGTGCTCTCTGTTGTTTCAATCAGAAATTAGTTAAGAAAATCACAGATTTCAAGTATGTGTCAGCCAAGTTAGCACCAATGATCAGTTTGAAATGCTTCAAAATTTTCAGCATTACAATACTCTGTCATACTATTAGTCAACTTCTATTTTAAATAAGGTAGTGTTTGAGTCTGTTTGTATGCACCTCGATTATTCCAGCCGATACCAGCTACCTCCTACCAGTGCAGGTACTGGCTACCCACCTTCACTACAATTGTTATCTACCAATTATTCCCTTAGTGCCCATCCACTAATTCTCTTGCCAAAAGGTAAACCAGAGTGGACATCCACTAATTCTATTGCTTAAAGGTAAACCAGAGTGGCTATCCACAAACTAATGGGCATCTTCTAATCATATAGATGTATGCATTTATTTATTTTTGCCAAAAGTAAAGGAGAAATGTTGGACCTATCAATGATATTAATGATCTTTAAAAAACAGTATACCAAATCTCTCCCATAATTCAAAAGTTGTTGACAATATAAAGGCATCAAAATTAGTTGAGTCCAGCAAGATAGGAATAATAGAATTAGATGCCTCAATGCCAAGCAGGAGGCCCGAGCAGCGATCCAAGTGAAAATAAATCAATAATTTCTCCCCATTCCTTTTCTGAAGCGCTGGTGGTTCTGGTTAAAACTTACTAGCATTCGTTGTTTACACCGAATCAATTAATAAATCACAACATACTTGGTCATTAATTTACCTACAGCTCCATTATTTAACCAAGGTTAATTAATGTATATCTTCACCTCGATATATTACTTAACAATGATTATGTGATTAGTTTGGTATAAACACATGATGGAAGGTTGTCACACAAAAATTGAAAATTTTTATCTTTGGATGCTTTGTGGGCTTAGATATCCAACAGAAACTTCTAACTTCTGCTTATTATCAGACTTCTTTAATTTTTTTAAAAAATGGATAATATAATGGTTTAAACCAAAAATGTAACATTTTTTTTAAAAAGAAATAACAAAGATTGAGCTATCAAAAACCTCAAAAAACGAAATAGATAAGATACAAGAAATCTATAGGGAAAGTACTAAAAGGGCAGCCCGGTGAACGAAAGTGCCCACTATGCGGAGGTCCGGGAAGGGCCGGTCAACAAGAGTCTATTATATGTAAACTTAGCCTGCATTTCTACTGCAGTACTTTATCAGTTACTTCAAAGCTTATAGGGATAGTAATAGAAAGGTCATAATTTTTAAAATATTTTACAGGCACAAACAGTAACAATTTCGAATAATGACTACCTATATGAGAAAAAAAAAATATAATTGAAAACCCCATCCTCTGAATTAGAAGAGAGATATATAGTATTATTGCTGAACAATGAAAATCCAAGAAAAAAAAGTGTAAAAAGGAGAAGAGATGAATGAATAATTACTTGGTGGAGGAGGAAGAGTAGCAACAGCTTTAGAATCATCAGGTTTGGTAGGGGCAGTGGCCATGCCTGGAGTATTAGAAGCTGCTAATTCTGGTTGAGGTTGAGCTACTGCTACTGCACTTGCTTCTGCCATTCTTTATAATAGAGAAAGATGAAAGGGAATCAAGAAAAAGCAAATGGAAACTAGTTGTACAAGAGATTCTGTATACAACTTTTTTGGATAGGCTAAAAATTAAGACAAGAGAATAGTAGTGAAGAAAAAAAGGATAATAATTTGGTATCAAACGTGTAGACAGTGTTGTGGACGTGTCCGCGTGTGACACTGTCGGCAGACTCCCTGTTTACGTTAACGCCTCCTTTGCTACTATTTTGGTCGTATGGTTGGAAACAAGTTATCATGGAATTAGGTATTTCGGGATAAGTTATTCTGAACTTGACAATCAAACAAGACATCAAAATTTTAATTCTGACCTATTTATTTTTGTCCCTCACGCTAAACGCCTCCTTGAGATTACAACTCAATCTATGTACGAGGGTTGTTAGCTAGAAAGACTAATATTTATTATTTCAAGAACTTAAATTTATATTTATAACTCTCCCTAATAATATCTATGTCATTTTTTTAAAAATAAAATATCATACTCATTAATATGGGTTATTCGCCTAACGCGGATGTCCAAATACTAATAAATTAAAAAGGAGGATAAAAGATAAATGAGGGTACATAAAATAGTTCAAAATGGATTGAATTCATAATGAGGATAAAAGATTGAGAGAGTAGTAATGGATCAAAATGCCACATTGAGGTTAAAATTAAAGAATATAATGCATCAAGGTTTGATGATCCTTTTTGGGGTAAATTTCATACATAACTAATTTTTTATTCTTGTAATTGAAATATAGTTTTATTATAATGAGATTTCACAAGTGAAAATTTAGAATATTATCATTGAGTTTCACTTATAAAATTTAAAACTTTTCATAATGATAGTGACTATTTTCTATAGACGTGTCTGAAAAATGACTAAGTATCAAATACCTACTAGCTATATAAATTAAGATTCGCGAAGTATAGTGCTTATTAAAGAATGGTTTCATGGTTAATTGGATGGAATAAAAATTTTACACGTCTATACACATTTACAAAAATCTCCATAGAAACATTATATTATAATGGTTATGTATATTGTACATGTATACAATTCAGAATTTGTATATCTTAATAATATACGATAGTAAAAATAGTTGAATCATATTATAGTATAACATGTATATTCGTATAACTCCAAAGATATACAACATATATATAAAATCTCTTAGAAAAACATAGATATTATTACAAGTGTTCAAGATAATTAAAGAGTTCGCATGAGGGATAATATTCATCCCCATGAGAACCCATTACAAATAATATCCTTTTTTTCGTCTTAATGTATGTGACACTTTTTAAAATACCTATGCTTGTAAGTTTATATATAAGCGCATATTAGTTAAAATTTTAAAATAAATGGATATAATTGTTTGAAACAAGGAAAAACAAAAAAAAAATTAAGTTGGACCCAGTACTTTTACTTTATTAGAACACATATTCATTATTAAGTACCCTATATAGTACTCCTTTCATCCCATTTTATATGACCTAGTTTGACTTGACACGAATTTTTAAAAAAAATGAAAGATTTTTGAAGCTTGTGATCTAAATAAGTCCTAGATTTTTGTGTGGTTGTAAATCATTTTATTAAGGATAAAATTAGCATTTTAAATTAAATTGTTACTAAACGTAGAAATATGTCATTTTTTTTGGAACCGACTAAAAAGAAAAGTGAGTCGCGGGACAAAGGGAGTAATTGTGATCATATCAATTTTGATCAAACTGTCTACATATAGAGTGTGAACCCACAGAGTAGGTAGACTCATCTAATAAGCATACCATATAGTAGTAAAGTCTGGTGTAGATAGAGATCCCTAAGGTCTTTATCTCGTTACTTACTCTGATTCAAATTACTTGTCACATTTTACTTATCGAGAATCAAATCATCATTGTTGAGGTATATAAGCTTGATAGACAACTTCTTTATCAATATATAGGAGAAGTTTTTTTTTTTTTTTTCGATAAACCTTTCAAAACTATGTAAAACATTATCATTATTCAAGACCACCAAAAGTAAATTTCCCACTTGAAGATGGGACATCTTTTTGACGACAAAGTTCCCCATTACGTTATTAGACATCTTAATTTTCATTCATTTTGTTTGTTTAGATACAAAATATCTTTATTAATGTTGATTATACTAACTTTCCACAAGTCTCTTGCGACAGTTTTCATGTTTGGTCCTATAGTTTTTGTACTCCTAATTTTTATATTAGAAGAGCTCGTTGGATTATGGAAATACACCTATACTAGGTGAAATATTCTTAAGGACAATGTCGTTAACATGACTCAAGCTATAAAGAATTCTCTACAAATTTTGTGACCAAATATTATCGGTAAACATATATTTTGTTTATTTATGCTGATTGTTTAACATTTAATTTGTTTATTGATCATGTGGCTGCAGTGTTGCCTTTGATTGATATTTGTACATCAAATAATTTAACAAAGTGTGGTCGCCGTTGTCAAATCATGAAGCATCCATGATTTCCTTTAAAAAAAAATTAATGTGGACCCATGCCAATAACTATCATGTTCAAAAGCCATGAAACAGATTATTACGTAGGATATAATTTTGAGAAAAGGCATCAAATACACTTTGAATTTGTCCTAAAAAGTCAATTATACATTTAAATTATTGCGACGACCTATTACACACATGTACTATTTAAAAATAAATTTATTTACTCCTTTTTAGATTCAAAAGAATGACGTGACAAAATAAAAATTAATATTTTAATAAATGAGAGAGAAAGAAAAAAAATTTAAAACTGATCACGTGTCACTTTTTAATTGGACGTTTATATTTATACTTAATTATGTGGGCCTCTTCTCCTTTTAGCTTTTCTTTCTTTTTCTCCTCATCTTTCTCAAACTTTCTTCTTTCTTTCCTATATCTGACCATCTCTATAGAGCAGATAAATCAGCATAAGCTTGTGCCCCTCTTTCATTTATTCCAATTATAAATTAGGATAGATTATATTAGTTAGTTCAGCTTTCCACTCAAAAGTAATGTTTTAATTTTAAAATTATTGAATCTAATGAGAGAAATAGTTCATTCTGGCGAGCTTCCATTTTTTTGGCCAAGCTTTAATCATATTCATATGTTTTATTCTAATTTTCTTTATGTTGATATTGTTATGAAGTTAGCAAATTGAGCCGACCAAAATTTTAAGTTGAAACCCACTTTCATAAAACTTTCATTTTTCTCTGAAATTATAGTATCATTAGCCATTCATAACATCTTACGAGCAACAATACCAAAATCCGGCGTTAATATCGTCGGAAATGAAAGTAAAATATGAAAGAGATTAAAGTAAAATAAATGTAAAATAAATGTAAAACAAAAAAAAAGAAAAGAATATGAAAATAGTAAAATTAAATTATATCCCACGTGGCAACACATGACAAAGATATAAAGAGCGAGTGTGTAACACCTCTCCTTGTGCAAATGGGGTTATAATATCTAGGGGAGGCATTAATTTCACTTTAAACAAAAAGAGGGGTGTAATAGGTTTGAGTGTGTAATAGACTTTTTGGGACAAGTTTAGAATGCATTTGATTTGATGTCTTTACTCCATAATTTTTTATGTAGTAAATAACAAGGTAACTTTTGAAAATTAACTACTAAATAATGATTCGACTTATTAGGGAACGTAAATAGTTGAGATAATTTGGGATTTGTTCTTTTGATGATTTCATATTATTCGTGGTTATTTTTTGAAATTTGAAGCTTTGATAATTAAAAATGTAACTCAATTCAATTTTCTTTCACTATATATATATATATTTTTTTTTTGGATGAAGTAGGATCCGTGAATAGTGAAAAAGAAAGAGAGTCAAAGATGGAGATTTTTTGGCTGTACTACTTGAAACATGCATGCACCTTCTTCTTTTTCTTTTAAGCGTATGTTATTCGAAACTTTTTTTTTTTTTAATTCGAAACTTATTAATTTGAATTTGTACTAGCTAGTCGACTAAACCCTTTTATTAAGTGATTTTTTTCTTAATCTCAAAATTGATCAAAGACAACATAGTAGTACTCTCATAATGATAGGACAAGCATAATCATCCCACGCAATTATTGGTGGTATTCATGAAAATCACTAGCTTAAATTTTTAAAAGCAAAAAATCTAGTTGTATGATGATTCAAAAACAACTTAATTGAGGATTTTTAATTAAGGGGCAGAACCCTTTCTCTCCTTTGTTTATTGTTGAATTTTCAAAATTCTCTGTTTTTCTCTTTCTCCATTTTTCGTAGAAAACAAAGATATTTTTCTCAGGTGCAATATAATATACTGTAGATACATATCTAGAATTTGGATACGTATATCTACTTGGGAGTGGGGACCTACAATTAAACTACATACCATATTCACATGGAATTGACATTCCTTCACAACAAAATTATGTTATTTATATAATTAATTTTTAAATTTTTGTGTATAGATATTATTATGTGTTAAACTTTTTTAATATATTTATTTTTTCATACTATAATATCTCTTCATAAAAAATTAAATTTCGCCCTGATGAGACAAATCATAGGTGCTGATAGAGGTAGTTGGTGGGGGGCGGGCTCTTGTATTTTAATGCACAATATCACCACTGAGACCATAGTCTATGGACCACCTTTGGGTTAGAATTTATTGAACATTATACACGTGTTGAAAAGTGAAGAGAGTCTTGTATGACATAGCACAAATTCACATAATAGGTGCGTTTTTGAGCTTGATGAAAGAGTAGTCCGAAAAACAAATCCGTGAGGTTCATTGGATCAAAGTGACAACTCAATGAAAGAGTAGCCTGAGGGACAAAATTCATGAGGTTCATCTGACTAAAGTTATAAACTTAGGTAGTGACTAATATAGTATCAAAGCATGATGCTCTTTCAGTGTATATGATGATGTGACAAACCTCAAGGATGATGAATCTTAAAAGGGGTGTATTATGTGATCACCAATAATAGAGGGACAAACTTTTAAACTGACAAACTTCTGAAGAAATGTGCACATAACTATTTTATAAATTTGATCCATTTTAATCTTTTGTACCTATTTTATACTCCAATAAATATCGTTAATTATCCACAATTACACATGCATAAATTTGCCACAAAGCCCAATTAATTCGCAATATAGGTTACAACTGTATTTTTCATGTGGAATTACAGAAGAAAGTCTGTCACTACTAGTTGATATTTTTATTTCATCAATGATTTATGAAAGATGGATTTGTCATAGTCTTAGCATTATGGAAAAACTTGTATTCAAGGAGCTTTGCTTATCATTTTCAATTGATCAAGCCCAACACTCAATAAGAAAATTTAAACTAAATAGCCGGTCATAACTTAATCCTTCAAACTATAAATTATCTTTAATATATGTACAATTTATGTATAATAATGTATAATATATGTAAATTAATTTAAAAAAATAAACAATAAATTTGATCGACTATTTCGATAGAGATCCCCAAACAAAAACTCAAATTGGACTTGTTGGGACAAAAGTCGATCCGTGAATGCCTTTGCAAGTTTGGACTTTGAAGTGTGGACATGGACCTTATTGGAGAATAGTTTGATATTATAAACCCATATTTGACAGTACTAAAATTTAAACCAATGAATTAATGTTGCTTATATTTGTATAGTTTAAAATTGTATAATTGTTATCATCGGACAACCTTTTTGGTTCTCTTGTCAACGTTCTTTGCCTTCAACTGAACTTTTCACAGTGTCATTTAGTTGAGGAATGAGTTATCTCAGAATTAATAATGATGAAATTATAATATTAGGACTAATAATGATGGAATAATTTTGTGAAAAGTGTAGGATTTTAAAGAAATTAATTGAAAAATATAAAAAATAAATAAAAATTAATGTGTCAGCCAATAGAATTGTTATACATTCCAGATGGACGAATATCTTATAGCCAAACGCGCATAAAAGTGTTTGTAGACAAACATTTGGTATAGTCAGCGTCTAGATGTGTTTCGCTATTTATCACCCACATGATAGTTCAAGTAGAAAACTCACTATCAAAATCGGGTATGAAATTCATAAAAACTAAAATAGTCTAAATGTGTTTTTTACCTTTTAACTCTTTATATAACTGATTAATGGATATTGTGTCTAAATATGAATTCTTAAAAGATGGCATATAAATTATCACATTTTTTTTTTTACAAAAGTAACTTAACTATTTTTTCTTACACAAAAATAACTTAAATATCACTTTCTTTCATAAAAACAACTTAACTATCTTTTCTTACACAAAAATAACTAAACTTTGGATAAACTAACACAATAATCCATGGTCGGAATACGGTAGCTTTCCGGTGAACCCCACTCTTTTTCACTCTCTTTTTAATTTTAAATATAATAAATAAAAATTTAAAAAATACTCAACCCGATCCAATCCATCCCGATCCAAAACTCATTTGAAAAATACATTAAAAAGAACAAGAATCATTATTCCCAAAGAAAAATATTTTTCCTTTCTTTTAATATGTTAAGACGTAGAAAAATATATTCTTTTCTTTTAATACATTAAGACGTAGAAAAATAACTAAACTTTGGGTAAGCTAACACAAAAATCACATGGCCAAAATACGGTAACTTTTTCGATGAGCCCGACTCGCTTTTTCACTCTTTTTTTATTTTAAATCTAATAAATAAAATTTTAAAAACACCCAACCCAACCTATCCCGATCCAAAACCCATTTGAATTATATATTAAAAAGAATAAGAACCATTATTCTCAAAGAAAAATATTTTCTACGTCTTAATATATTAAAAGAAAAGAAATATTTTTCTACGTCTTAATGTATTAAAAGAAAAAATATATTTTTCTACGTCTCAATATATTAAAACAAAAAAATATATTTTTCTACGTCTTAATGTATTAAAATAAAAGAAAATATTTTTCTATATTTTACTATATTAAATAAAAATAATAATATTTGTCTACGTCTTAATGTATAAAAAGTAAAAGGAAATATTTTTCTACTTCTTAATATATTAAAAGAAAAGAAAATGTCTTTCTACGTCTTAATGTATTAAAAGAGAAGAAAATATTTTTTACATCTTAATATATTAAAAGAGAAGAAAATATTTTTCTACGTGTTAATGTATTAAAAGAAAATAAAAATATTTTTCTTTGGGTATTATAGTTCTCGTTCTTTTTAATATATTTTTCGAATGGATTTTGGATCGGGACAGGTCGGATTGAGTGCTTTTTAAATTTTATTTATCAGATTTAAAATTTTAAAAAAAAGAGTGAAAAAGAGTAAGGTTCACCGGAAAAATGATCGGATTTCGGCCATGTGATTTTTGTGTTAGTTTACTCAAAATTTAGTTATTTTTGTGTAAGAAAAGATAGTTAAGTTATTTTAGTGAAAAAAAGTGAAAGCTAAGTTACCATTTGTAAAGTTTACCGACGAAACATGATATTTTCCCTTTTCCTTATGTTAAGAGATTCAACTGCTTACATAGTATAATATTTGGACAGAAGGAATTCAATTGAATTATCTTCTTCCTTATCTTTAGCTCCGCCACCGCCCAAAAGCTTTGTTGTGAACTCATATTTGCCATTTGATTTTGAAAGAAAAATATTTCACTGGAACCATTCAATTAATAGAAGAAAAAAAATATATCAGTGGAATAAAGATCCCATTTACTGCCTCCAACGTGTGACACTTAGCAACTTTTTAATCATGCTTGAAAATGATTTGGACATTATGTATATGAATATTTAATCATTTACATATCATACAAAATCTTAGCACCATTAATTAATGGATAAAAGTCTTAAAACATTAGAATATTTGAAGTATTTTGTTGACTTTATGTTTCTTAATTCTCCAAATAGAGAGATTGAATGTTTTACTGACTAATTATTTTATGTAATAATACACCTGTGTGAGACTGTAACACTAAAATCAAATAGCCAGATTGAACTAGAGTCTAAAGTGATCATTCTTTTCCTTTACCAAAATAGCAAGACAGAGTTTAGAAGTCTTACTAGCTACTGAAAAAAAGAAAGAGATGGGTGAAATTATTCTTACTGCAGTCATCACGAAATCTGCAGAAATAGCTGGAAATATAGTGTTTGAAGAAGGAAAACGCTTGACATCAATTGGCTGCAGAGAGAAATGAGACACATTCGATCTTATATAGATGATGCGAAGGCCAAGGCAATTGAAGGCGATTCAAGGGTGAAAAACTTTATAAAAGATATTCAAGAGCTGGCTGGTGATGTAGAGGACCTCTTAGATGACTTCCTTCCAAAACTTGGCGCAATTAGTTGCATGGACTTTATTCCTTATTTACGTGCTTCTTCTGTACATAAGTTTGCTATTGAGATCGACAAGATAAAGACAAGGGTTGCTGAGATTGATCGCGTGAGGACCACTTATGGTATCATGGATACAAGTAACAACCATAATCAACACGATTACATTCCAGTAGACCGGAGAAGTTTATTCCTTCATGCTGATGAAACAGAGGTCGTTGGTTTGGATGGTGACTTCAATATGCTACAAGCAAAACTACTTGATCAAGATTTTCAAAATGGAGTAATTTCAATTGTTGGCATGCCCGGTTTGGGCAAAACAACTCTTGCCAAGAAACTTTATAGGCAAGTTTGTAATCAATTCGAGTGTTCTGCATTGGTCTATGTTTCACAACAACCAAGAGTGGGAGAAATCTTACTTGACGTAGCCAAACAAGTTGGACTGAGCGAAGAGAAAATGAAAGAGAATTTGGTGCAAAACCTACGGTCATTCTTGAAAACAAAAAGGTATGTTATACTCTTTGATGACATTTGGAATGTTGAAATTTGGGATGATTTGAAACTTGTACTTCTTGAATGTGATTCAAAAATTGGCAATAAGATAATTATCACATCTCGAAATAGCAATGTAGGCAGATACATAGGAGGGAATAGTGTTGGGGTTATGGGTCTTTTTCCCTTCCTATGTGGATAAATAAAGCTCAATTTGGACCAACCCACTTTTGCCCATAGGCTCAATTCTATGGGGCATATATATAGACCTTTTTTAGGTCTTATTTCATAATCCACATAATATTTTTCAGCAGCCACACATAGAGAGAAAGAGCAGATTTTCGCACCCAATTTCAGCCCTAAATTGCCAACTTCAAATTGCGATTCCCGCTTCGTTTCTTATCCGATTGATCTGATTTTTGGACAGCTTGTTCCTCTCATCTCAATCTTTGATTAGAAACTGACAGAGTTGGATTTGGTATCCCGTAGCTCCAGTTTTGCATCCGTGAACAGTAGCTGCGTTTTTCGGTGCTTTTGCTCCTTTTATTCTCTTGTTTTTGGTGTTGTGATTTATGTAGTGTTGCTCGTTTGTTGGCACTTCTTTGGTGGCCATTTTGGAGAACATTATTGTAACTCTTGGTGATTATAGTGGAGGTTTTGGTCCCGTGGTTTTTACTCTTCACACCGAAGGGGTTTTCCACGTAAATCTTGGTGTCTCGTGTGATTGGTTTATTTTGACTTGTCGTATTTCTTTTGGTTGATATACTTGCTGCCTTATTACCATTGTGCTTGGTTTGTTTGTCTTCTCTTGGTTCAAATTGAAAGGGAAAGTTTAGACTTGGGTATTCTTCCGCTGCTACCCTGTTGTGCATTCTTTGTTAGTGCCTTGCCTTTCCCAACAAAGTGGTATCAGAGCATTGGTTGTTGTTGATAGTCAATTTGAATGATGGAGGCAAATATGAGCAAGATGGTGTGTTTGAATGGTAGTAATTATCATACTTGGAAAGGCAAGATGAAAGATCTTCTATTTGTCAAGAAGATGCACTTACCTGTGTTTGCTTCTAACAAACCTGAATCTATGAATGATGAGGATTGGGAATTTGAGCATCTGCAGGTTTGTGGCTATATCAGACAATGGGTTGAAGATAATGTTAGAAATCATATTGTGAATGAGACACATGCCAGAAGTTTGTGGGATAAGCTTGAGACACTTTATGCTTCGAAGACTGGCAACAACAAGTTGTTCCTGCTGAAACAATTGATAAATATCAGGTACAAAGAGGGTAGTCCTATTTCTGATCATATAAATGATTTTCAGGGTGTCCTTGACCAGCTGTCCGGAATGGGTGTAAAGTTTGATGAAGAAATTCAGGGACTTTGGCTTCTCAATACTCTGCCAGACTCTTGGGAGACTCTTCGAGTTTCTTTGACTAATTCTGCTCCCAGTGGTGTTGTAACTATGGAATATGCTAAGAGTGGTGTCTTGAATGAAGAGATGAGAAGAAGATCACAGGCCTCATCTTCTTCAGCTTCACACTCCGATGTTTTGGTTACTGAAGATAGGGGGAGAAATAAGTTCAGAGGTCAGAATGATAGAGGTACAAGTAGAAGCAAGTCAAAGTCCAGATACAAGAATGTTACATGTGACTATTGCCACAAGAATGGACATATCATGAAATATTGTCACAAGCACAAGAGAGATATGAGACGACAAAAGAAAGAAGGCGATAATGAGAATCGTGTTGCTGTTGTTGCTAATGATGATCTTCTTGTTGCTTGTGGTGAGAATGCCATTAATCTTGTTCGTGATGAGTCTAGCTGGTTTGTGGATTCTGGTGCTACTTCTCATGTCACGCCCAAGAAAGAATTATTTTCTTCTTATACTCCAGGTAATTTTGGGATGTTGAAGATGGGTAATAATGATGAAGTTGAAGTTCTTGGCATTGGAACAGTTTGCTTAGAAAGTAACAATGGTTCGAGATTAGTTCTCAACAATGTCAAGCATGCTCCAGATGTTCGCCTGAATTTGATCTCTGTGGGGAACCTTGATGATGAGGGTTATGTTAACACCCTTGGTGCTGGCCAGTGGAAGCTTACTAGAGGTTCAATGGTTGTGGCTCGTGGTGACAAGTTGTCTAACTTGTACGTATTTCAGGGCTCCATCTCTAGAGGCTTAGTAAACTTGGTGGAGAATGATACTTCATCAGAATTATGGCATAGAAGGCTAAGTCATATGAGTGAGAAGGGGATTGACAATTTGGCTAAGAAAAATTTACTTTCTGGAGTGAAACAAGCAAAGTTGAAGAAATGTGTTCATTGCGTAGCCGGTAAACAGAAAAGAGTTTCCTTTCAGAGTCATCCGCCTTCAAGAAAGCTTGATTTGCTGGAGTTGGTACATTCTGATTTGTGTGGTCCTTTTAAGGTAAGGTCTCATGGTGATGCACTTTACTTTGTGACTTTTATTGATGATCATTCTCGCAAACTCTGGGTATTTCCTTTGAAGTCCAAGGATCAGGTACTTGATGTGTTCAAGGGTTTTCAGGCCTTGGTTGAGAGACAGACAGGGAAGAAATTGAAATGCATCCGCTCAGATAATGGTGGTGAGTATATTGGTCCTTTTGATAAATATTGCAGAGAGAAGGGTATTCGGCATCAGAAAACTCCTCCAAAGACTCCTCAGTTAAATGGTTTAGCAGAGAGGATGAACAGAACTCTAGTTGAGAGAGTTAGATGTATGCTTTCAGATGCTAAGCTGCCAGATTCCTTTTGGGCAGAAGCACTAAATACTGCTACTTATGTTATCAATTTATCTCCTGCTGTTGCTTTGAATGGTGATGTCCCTGACAGAGTTTGGTCTGGTAAGAATGTTTCTTATGATCATCTTAGAGTCTTTGGGTGTAAAGCTTTTGTTCATGTTCCTAAGGATGAAAGGTCAAAGCTGGATGTTAAAACTAGACAGTGTATCTTCATTGGTTATGGTCAAGATGAATTTGGCTATCGTTTCTATGATCCAGTTGAGAAGAAACTTGTTAGAAGCCGTGATGTTGTGTTTTTTGAAGACCAAACAATTGAAGATTTTGACAAAACTGAGAAGGTTGATTCTCAGAGTAGTGAGAGCCTAGTTGATATTGATCCAGTTCCTTTGACTACTGCACCTGAAGAAAATCTTCATAATAATGAAAATCAAGTTGATAATGAAGATGATGATCATGTTCAGAATGACCAGGATGTTGTTGACGCTCCAGTGCAAGAGGATGTGGTTGGCCAGCAACCAGCTGCTATTGATGCTCCAGAGAGTTCTCTCAGAAGATCTACTAGAGAGAAACTACCTTCATCTCGTTATTCTCCCAATGAGTATGTACTCTTGACTGATGGGGGAGAACCTGAGAGTCTTGATGAAGCCATGGATAGTGAAGAAAAAGAAAGATGGTTTGATGCTATGGAAGATGAGATTAAATCCTTACATGATAATCATACTTTTGATTTGGTTAAGTTACCTAAAGACAGAAAAGCTTTAAAAAACAGGTGGGTTTTCAGGGTGAAACATGAAGATGGCAATCCAGTTCCACGGTACAAAGCTAGATTAGTTGTGAAGGGTTTTAACCAGAAAAAGGGAGTTGATTTTGATGAGATATTCTCTCCAGTTGTGAAGATGTCATCCATTCGTGTTGTTCTAGGCTTAGCCGCAAGTCTAGATTTAGAGATTGAACAAATGGATGTTAAAACTGCTTTTCTCCATGGTGACTTAGATGAAGAAATTTATATGGAGCAGCCGGAAGGTTTTGAAGTCAAGGGAAAAGAGAATTATGTTTGCAAATTGAAGAAGAGCTTGTATGGCTTGAAACAAGCTCCTAGACAGTGGTACATGAAGTTTGGTTCTTTTATGAGTCAGCAGGGCTTCAAGAAGACTTCTTCAGATCATTGTGTTTTTGTGCAAAAATTCTCTGATGGTGACTTTATTATTGTGTTGCTTTATGTTGATGACATGCTTTTTGTTGGTTATAATGCTTGCAGGATTCAAAAGTTGAAGCAAGAGTTGAGTAAGTCTTTTGCTATGAAAGACTTAGGACCAGCAAGGCAGATTCTTGGCATGCAGATTGTCCGTGACAGAAAGGCCAAGAAGTTGTGGTTATCACAGGAGAAGTACATTCAGAAAGTACTTCGAAGGTTCAACATGAATAATGTTAAGGTTGTCAGTACACCTTTAGCTATGCACTTCAAGTTGAGCACGAAAGAGTGTCCTTCCAGTGATGATGAGAAGGAAGATATGAAGAAAGTTCCTTATGCTTCAGCTGTTGGTAGTTTAATGTATGCAATGATTTGTACAAGACCAGATATTGCTCATGCTGTTGGTATTGTTAGCCGTTTTCTTTCTAATCCGGGAAGAGAACATTGGAATGCTGTGAAGTGGATCATGAGATATCTTTGTGGCACTTCTAGTCTGAGTTTGTGTTTTGGTACAGGGAAGCCTATTCTTTATGGTTATACTGATTCAGACATGGCTGGTGATGTTGATACTCGCAAGTCTACTTCAGGGTACTTGGTTACTTTTGCAGGGGGAGCTGTGTCTTGGCAATCTAGGTTGCAAAAATGTGTTGCTCTATCTACTACAGAAGCTGAGCTTATTGCTGCCGTTGAAGCTTGTAAAGAGTTGCTCTGGATGAAGAGATTCTGGGGGAACTTGGTTGTGCTCAAGAGAGGTATGTGCTTTATTGCGACAGTCAAAGTGCTATACATCTTGGCAAGAATTCTACATTCCATGGTCGGTCTAAACACATTGATGTGAGATACCATTGGATTCGAGATGTGTTGGATTCTAAGTTGCTTGAACTTGAGAAGATTCATACGGATGATAATGGTTCCGATATGATGACTAAAGCTTTGCCAAGATGGAAATTTGAAGATTGTTGCATGATCGCCGGGATGGCGGTCTCCTCCACATAGTCGTGAGGGGAAGAATTGTTGGGGTTATGGGTCTTTTTCCCTTCCTATGTGGATAAATAAAGCTCAATTTGGACCAACCCACTTTTGCCCATAGGCCCAATTCTATGGGGCATATATATAGACCTTTTTTAGGTCTTATTTCATAATCCACATAATATTTTTCAGCAGCCACACATAGAGAGAAAGAGCAGATTTTCGCACCCAATTTCAGCCCTAAATTGCCAACTTCAAATTGCGATTCCCGCTTCGTTTCTTATCCGATTGATCTGATTTTTGGACAGCTTGTTCCTCTCATCTCAATCTTTGATTAGAAACTGACAGAGTTGGATTTGGTATCCCGTAGCTCCAGTTTTGCATCCGTGAACAGTAGCTGCATTTTTCGGTGCTTTTGCTCCTTTTATTCTCTTGTTTTTGGTGTTGTGATTTATGTAGTGTTGCTCGTTTGTTGGCACTTCTTTGGTGGCCATTTTGGAGAACATTATTGTAACTCTTGGTGATTATAGTGGAGGTTTTGGTCCCGTGGTTTTTACTCTTCACACCGAAGGGGTTTTCCACGTAAATCTTGGTGTCTCGTGTGATTGGTTTATTTTGACTTGTCGTATTTCTTTTGGTTGATATACTTGCTGCCTTATTACCATTGTGCTTGGTTTGTTTGTCTTCTCTTGGTTCAAATTGAAAGAGAAAGTTTAGACTTGGGTATTCTTCCGCTGCTACCCTGTTGTGCATTCTTTGTTAGTGCCTTGCCTTTCCCAACAAATAGCTCGCTCCACGTGTTGAAACCCCTAGATTCAGAGAAAAGCATTGAACTCTTTACAAAGAGGATTTTTGCTTTTGATAATAATTATTGGATGAATGCTCCAACAAACTTGCAAAACATTGGTAGAGATATAGTTGGAAAATGTGGTGGTATACCACTAGCCATTGTGGTGATTGCTGGCATGCTAAGAGCAAGGGAGAAAACTGAGCATGCATGGAACAGGGTACTTGAGACTATGGGTCATAAAATTCAAGATGGATGCGCTAAGGTATTAGCTCTGAGTTACAATGATTTGCCCGCTACATTAAGGCCATGTTTCTTGTACTTTGGCCTTTTTCCCCAGGACCATGAAATTCCTGCTTTTGATTTGACAAATATGTGGATTGCTGAGAAGTTGATAACACTAAATAGCGGTAATAGGCGAGAGGCTGAAGATTTGGCGGAGGATGTCCTAAATGAATTGGTTTCAAGAAACTTGATTCAAGTTGCCAAAAGGACATATGATGGAAGAATTTCAAGTTGTCGCATACATGACTTTTTACATAGCTTGTGTATCGTATTGGGAAAGGAAAGTAACTTCTTTCACACCGAGCACAATGCATTTGGAGATCCCAACAATGTTGCTAGGCTGCGAAGGATAACATTTTACTCTGATAATATGATGAATGAGTTCTTCCGTTCAAATCCTAAGCCTAAGAAGCTTCGTGCACTTTTCTGTTTCACAAAAGACCCTTGCATATTTTCTCAAATTGGCTAATCATGACTTCAAATTATTGCAAGTGTTGGTTGTAGTCATGTCTCCTGATTTTAATCAAAGAGTCACTATCCCAAACAAAATTGGGAACATGAGATGCTTACGCTATCTGAGACTGGAGGGGCAAATTAGTGGAAAACTTCCAAATAGTATTGTCAAGCTCAAACGTCTAGAGACCCTCGATGTTGAAAAGAGCTACATTAGACTACCTTCTGGTGTTTGGGAGTCGAAACAATTGAGACATCTTCGTTATAGAGATCTTAGTGCATCTAACGGTTGCTTTTCTATAAGCCCGTTTTCCCCAAACAACATGTACTCATTGCCTAATAATCTACAAACTTTGATGTGGATTAGTGATAAATCTTTTCAACCAAGATTGCTGCATCGATTGACCAATTTAAAAAACCTGGGTATAAACGGAGTATCCGATTCTACCATTAAGATATTATCAGTATCGAGCCCTGCGTCAACTATGCTGCCAAATGCGCTAGAGGTTCTAAAAATTATACATGTGTCAGTGCCACACTTTTTCCCCCTAATATTAATACTGTCTGAATCTAAATATTGAACCGATGTTAATTGTAGATACATCTCTAGTTAACTGCTATGATGGACAAAATCGTTGTCCAAATATGTCGAAGAGACGGACTAACATACTTTTAGGTTGGCAAACTTATGAGTATTGAAGAAGGAATATACTTGTAACAGCTTAGACGAATCTCATACAAATGGAGAAAAAGTGAAAAGAGTCTTATATGACATAATACAAATTCAGATGATATGTGCGTTTTTGAGCTTGATGAAAGAGTAGTCTGAAAGATAAATCTGTGAGGTTCATTGGATCAAAGTGACAGCTCAACAAAAGAGTAGTTTGAGGAATAAAATTCTTGAGGTTCATTGGACCAAAGTTACAAACTTAGGTGGTGACTAATTTTGTATCAAAGCGTGATGCTTTCTCAATATATACAATAATGGGACAAACCTCAAGCTAGGATGATGAGTCTCAAAAGGGGTGTATGTGATCATATGCCATAATAGAGGGGGCAGACTTTTAAACTAATTACAAACTTCTGAAGAAGACTTTGATCCGTTTTAATCTTCTCTGCCTTTATACTCCAATAAATATCGTTGTTACACATTCATAAATTTGCCAAACTTCACAACGACCATCATGACCCAATAGAAAGTCAAAAGACTACTCCCTCAAGGCCCAATTAATTCATAATGTAGGTTACAGCTGTATTTTTCATGTGGAATTGTAGAAGAAAGTCTATCACTACTAATTGATATTTTTATTTGATCAATGATGATAGATGGATTTAATTTGTCAATAGTCTTAGCATTACGGAAATGCTTGTTAAATATATAGTTGATTTGGACCCTCTAAAATCCTATATTTGTTATTGCCGTACTACATTCTAGGAGCTTTGCATATCATTTTCAATTGAAGCCCAACACTCGATAAGAAAGAATTAATCTAAATAGCCGTTCATAATCAAACCCTTTAAACTATAAATTATCAGCGGACATTTAATATATGTACAATTTATATATAACAATATATAATATATGTACATCAACTGGAAAAAGTAAACGGTAAATTTGACCGACTATTTCGGTAAAAATCCCAAACAAAAACTCAAGTTGGCCTTGTTTGGGACAAAAGTTGATCTGTGAATGCCTTTGCAATTTAGGAATTTGAAGATTTGGAGCAAAGTTTGATATTATAAATAAGCCCATAACTGACAGTAAATTAGAGCAGCAAATTAATATATTGTGTATATTTGTGTAGTGTTCTAATTGTGATGTTGCTTAATGACAAACTTTGCACAGAGTGACTTTGTCAAAGTCAGATTCTTAATTAATCTTATTTTGAGGCTTAATCACATGTTTATAGTAGTTTAATTCCACACTAGTTGAATTGCTTAGTTCTCACTAAAAGTTACTCAAGCAAGCAGGCTAATCTGCTGTCAAATTACTTCAGAGAAATCCCCTAAATCCTAAATGGACTTTTTAAGTAACATTTCAGTGTATTGACCAAGTCCGATCCTTGTCTTTTGCAATAAAAAGATACCACACATAGCGTAAAGCGGCGGAGCTAAAAATAATTTTGACCTTATATGTACAGTTTAATTTTCCGAGAAAAGGGTGAACCCCTCCGCCCCGTTCACAACATTTTACTGCATGAAACTTACCTTTTGGTTCACAATTATTTCACTTGTTCTTAAAGGATGTACATTTCTGCATTTTCATTCAAGTTAAAGGCTAAATCATGCTTATAATACTCACATTCACTACAAGCATGCATGAGTTAAAACATAACGTTAATCACACAAGAAATTCATGGGCATCAAACAATTATACAACTTTTAATTGAAATAGGACAATCATTAAAGATGTGCTTTGAGGTTTGTCATGACTATGGTTAATTTGTGGCAGCGTTGATTAATTACTCTGCCTAATTAAGTTGGATATTGGTTCTTGGCAACTTGAATAATCAATTAATCGCTCAGTATCGACCCTTAACCCATCCAACCTAGTAAAAATATATTAAATCATACTAATTTACTATAATTAAGTAATAAATTTAGGTGGGAATACGTACTAACAAATTGAGGTTTAGTGATAATAAAGTATGGAAAGACACATGTGTCGTCATGTATTGATTAAGTTAGTGTAAACACCAAATAATGCAAATACATTTTAGCAGTAATAATTAGTCCCACCACACAAAAGAAAAATGGAACCTTAGAGTATTTGATGGTTCTAGGACTTGTAAATGTATGGTTCTAATTATAAGGGAAGTGGAACATCTAAATTTGTCAACATTAATTATTTACTCCCTATAACTGATGTTATCGTACTTTAGGCCCCTATATACAATAGGGGAAGGTAAGGCCTAATAAAGATTGTACCTTAGCATCCACCAAGTGAGTTCAAATCCTAGCAGAGATTAAAGAAAAACACTAAGTTAATTATATTTTCTAATCTGCATAAGCTGTGGTTAGAGTAAATAATCAACCATTACATGTATGTTCGAAGCCGGAAGGTACTAGTTGATATCCCAAAGAAATAGTTGATCGAGTTGCATGCGAACTGATTCAAATCGTCACTGTTTAAAAAAAGTTAAGAATAAATTATTTTAGAAGTAGCTTAGTTCTATTATATATATATATATTTTTTAGTTATATCTCTTCTTCTTTTTTCTTTAATTTTTTGTTGTTGTGAAAAGTCCAATTCACAAACTTGGACTTACTCAAACTTGGAAGTATACTTATCAATCAAGATTTGTCCTATTAGTAGCCCAGCGCTAGCAAGCACATATTTTCTTTGAAGTTTGGCGTGGAATTTTTTTTAATTTTTTTTTCAAATTAAAAGACTTAACTTACAAAAAGGGCAAAGAAAGCATAATTTGCGGGTCTTAAATAATGTACATGGTGTTATTCATGTATTTAATATTCGACACTTTAAGAAAATCCAAGCTTAATTCTCCATATATATTGTCAGTTTCGAAACTAATAATCAGAAATTAACCCCATAACACATGTGAGGATTAATACTTTATTCTCTCATTAATTATTATTTCTCTTCATGATTCCTTCTTATATAAAGCCATTAATTTGGTGAGTTACTTACTATATTAATACATACTTCTCTTCTGATAACCAGCTAGCTCTTCCACCCCTCAACAAAGACACCCCAAAAAACACAACAAAATAAAAGCATTTCTCTTGTTTTCATTGTTATAGGTAGAAATACAAGTTGTGGCAGAAATTATGAAAGAGAAGAATGAGAAGTTGATGAATGAATTCTGGTTAAGGCCAGCTTTCCAAAAGAATTCAGCAAAATGGAGATATCTCAAGAAGAAAACTACTACAATAACCTTAACGACATCGTTGTTGCTTTTCTTCTTTCTGCTCGTAGTTTCTCTCTTGTCCTTGGCCGGATGGTTTGATCTTGTAAGTCAACATGGCATGCTCCATTCTCCTTTATATTTTCTTTTTTTAAGAACAATAATAACGATAACGTTTTTGAATCAGCTTGCACGTACCTTGACTATTTTATTGAGTACTCTCTCCTTTTGTATAATTATCACCTTAATGTCATTCTAATGCATAAAGAAAATAATGAACCACTACTGGGAGGGGACTTTAGGCCTTTAATTACCTTAGATATATATAAAAGAGTTGAACCTAGCTATAAGTAATTTCGATAAAATTTAATAACTTTGACCCAAATTTATATTTGTATTTTAAAATACATTTAGTATGTATAAATAATTTATTAAGAATTCAGTAACCCGTCTTTTCTAAAATTCAGCACCCATAAATTCAAAGTCCTAGCTCCCTCCTTGACAAAGATGATATGTATAAGTATACACAATCTATATATTTTGTGAAATTAGTATACCGAAGTTTTTAGGGCCGTAATTATCCCATTTAAAATTCCCAATGAGTTTATTTAATTATTATCTTTAAATTTATGCAGGCAAAATACACTAGTCATTCCTACAAAAAAGTAGCAGCCTCAACAATCCAGCCCCAAGTTCTTGAATTCCCTTTGGATTGTGCTGCATGGAATCAGTCCAACAATACATGCCCAAGAAATTACCCTACTTCCTATAAACCCCTAAACCCTAATAACTCAACATGTCCTGAGTATTTTAGATGGATTCATGAAGATTTAAAGCCATGGAAGGAGACAGGAATCACAAGAGAAATGTTGGAGAAAGGAAAAAGGCATGCACATTTCAGATTAATTATATTGGATGGGAAAATTTATGTTGAGAAATATAACACAAAGAAATTTATTCAGACCAGACATTTGTATACTATGTATGGAATTATACAACTCCTAAGGTGGTACCCTGGGAAATTGCCTAATTTGGAGATCATGTTTGATACCGATGACCGGCCGGTAGTCCGGTCGAAGGACTACCGGCAACCTAACTCCGGTCCACCGCCGTTGTTCCGCTACTGTTCAGATTGGCATAGTTTGGATATTGTCTTCCCAGATTGGTCATTTTGGGGCTGGTAACCTCTCTTTACCCTCAATTCATTTTTATATGTCGTTTAAGATTTTGACACGCCTATTGAGAAAAATATAATATTAATCATAAGTTGTATTTGACTAAATTGCCGTTACATCTTTACTTAATTAATGAATATATGATTTCTAGGAGTAGTAAGGGTGGAGCTGGGGAAAAAAAACTAATGCATTCTTTATTTTCCAAAATGACAAATAAACAACTTTTCCAACTAAAGTGGTACTATTAAAAAGAACCAAAAGGGGGAGTACTATTAAAATTCCCTAACTACTTTGTTACCAACGTACCATTATTCCATCAAACTTTACGAACTAGACTCTAATAATTTTCACATCTTAGAAATTTACTCTTCAATTTTCCCAAAATTCGAATGGGATTATGTAGTTCAAGATTTTACACACGAAGAGTAAAATTGTGTAATAATGCATTCTTTTTTTTTCTGAGACGATTAATTATGTTTTCCCTTTTGTTTTAAAGTCGCACAATCTCTTAAATATATTGCATCTTTCAAGAGAAAATTTTATTTTTAATTTTCTTTTGAAAACTCAATTATACAGATTTCATAACCCAATACCCAGAAAAAGGGCGATTTTACATAACCCAATACCCAGATTTCATAAAATCATGTCCCAAAGTTTCATTAATTATTTATGACTTTGACCATGTGGCATAATATTTTATATTTTGCCCTAACCTTGCTGGCAAAATTTATAAATATAAAACTGATCATACAGTAACAAATTGAATGTTGACTTTTATTCGTTGCGTGTGTTTTTGTCAATGAAATTTGACTTTTTAATTTGAGGCTGCTTAAAAATTGGACATAGACTAATAAAGGACATGATTATTTTTGTTTAATTAAATGTTTTGTTTGTAGGGCTGAGACAAATATAAGGCCATGGAGAAGTGTGATTAAGGACATAAAAGAAGGTAACAAAAGAACAACATGGAAGGATAGGGTACCCTTTGCTTATTGGAAGGGAAATCCTCATGTTTCTCCAATCAGAAAAGATCTCATGAATTGTAATGTTACTGACAAACACAACTTTGATACTCTCTTATATGTCCAGGTTTGTACTGCCATTGTTTTATCTCCAAATTTGCATCATGATAATTGGTGTTGATAAATTAGTCCATGAAAATATAATTCGATCAAGTTTGGAAGGGTCATTATTTGCCCATTCGTTACCTCAACAGATCTTGAAATGTTTCATATAAAAGTCGCGTTGATTCGGGCTAAGTACAACAACAACAACAACAACAACAACATACCCAGTGTATTCCCACATTGTGGGGTCTGGGGAGGGTAGAGTGTACGCAGACCATACCACTACCTCAGAGTGAGGTAGAGAGGCTGTTTCCGATAGACCCCCGGCTCAAGACAAAATAGTCTAAAAAAAGGCTACAAAGGGCATATCAATGATACAGGATAATGATTCGGGCTAAGTATGAACCTCAAAAACACTATGAGAAATCTTGTTAAAATATTTAAATAAAAGTTATTATTTTATTGCTTGGTATGTTATATATAGATATAATAAAGAAGAACTTTTATAATTAAATTTTTTTGGTAATTAAATAGTATATTTATAAGAAAAACAAATAATGCAAAACTCGATTAGAGTTGAGCTCGTTTTGATTAGACCTAATATTATTTTGCCCATCTTGACGCAATCCACCTTCGCTCAACTAACTTTTGGGCAGAGTTGGACAATGACTCATTTGTTAATTCAACTCTCTTTGACTTGTCAAATTCAACCCTAAGTCCTAACCGCCCATTTGTCAATGATAACTTTTTATTTTCCCCTTTGTTTTTTATTTAATTACTTCTGATTCATAATCTATAATATGGTTTTGCTTCTTAGCATTTTTAATTTTTTTGCCAAGAAACTGTATTTTCAATAATTATCTGCTGATTACAAAGTGCTAACACAGTTTATTGTTTAATGAAAAATCATCAGGACTGGGTTGATCAATCCAAAAAGGGGTACGAGGAATCAGATCTTGCAAATCAATGCACACATAGGTATGGCCACATATAGTCTCCTCCAAAACAAAAAAAGAAAAGAAAATTAGTTTACTTTTTTATTCTTTGGGGTGTAGATTGGAAATTTGAAAATAATGTTGGGTTAATTGCAGATATAAAATATACGTGGAAGGATGGGCATGGTCAGTTAGTGAAAAATACATTTTGGCCTGTGATTCACCAACGTTGTACGTAAAACCTCGTTACCATGATTTCTTCATGAGAGGCATGATTCCTCAACAACATTATTGGCCTGTTAGAGAAAATGATAAATGTAAGTCCCTCAAGTTTGCTGTTCAATGGGGCAACAATCACACTGACAAGGTAATTTAACATGCCCTAGTCAAAAATTTCATTAAAAATGTTCAAGATTCAATAAGTGTTTAAGTGACCATCTTTTACTTTGCGTGGTCCCGCCTCGGCCCTCTGGTTGTAGTAAGTTACCTGTCTTATATTCTAGTAGGCTACTAAACCACTTATTATAGCATGCCATGCATTCTGTAATAGGCTTTAAGTTGGGTAGTAGCAACGATTTTTGCATGTAATCTTTCATGCGTCTCAATTTAAGTGTCGATATTTGATTGGACATAAAGTTTAAGAAAAATAGATTTTTTAAAAAAAAATTATGGTCTAAAACAAGACATAAATATTTGTATGACTATAAATCATCTCACTAAAGGTAAAATGAGAAATTTAAAGTTAAATTGCTTCTAAACAAGATAGCATTACATTCTTTTTAGAACTGACAAAAAAAATATGACATATAAATTAGGATTGATCGATAGATGGAGTAATGTATAAATTTTTTACACCATCAGTAAATAAGACTTAAATTCATTTAATAATGACTCATTCTTACAACATTTTTTTTTTTAAAATATGTTGGCAGGCAGAAGCAATGGGTAAGGCAGGAAGTAATTTCATTCATGAAGACATGAAGATGGAATATGTATTTGATTACATATTCCATTTGCTGAATGAATATGCAAAGCTACTGAAATTTGAACCAAAAGTTCCATCAGAGGCAGTTGAAATATGTTCAGAATCATTGGCATGCACTTCACAAGGTATATGGAGAAAGTTCATGGAAGAAGCTTTAGAGAAATCTCCTAGTTATACAAATCCATGCACACTTCCTCAACCTTATCAACCTCAAGAGATTAAATCTTTTGTTGAACAAAAGATAAAAGCCACACAACAAGTGGAAGCATGGGAGAATGAATATTGGAGCAACCTAAACAACAAGCAATTATAGGGACCTTTTAATTATATATGCAACTTAGATAATGTATATTGTACTTGTATTTTAGAAATATATTAACTTAATTAATGTATTGTTATGTGTAGACCTAGCTCTTGATATATACAACAAACTCTCTCTCTCTATATATATATATATGTGTGTGTGTGTGTGTGTTTTTCTTTTGACTACCTTTACATGATTAATGCTCTCTTTTTCTTAGACTTTGAAAGGGATATGAAAAGATACTAAAGTGTTTAATTACTTAAAAGTCATTTCGTATTTAGATTTATTTCATATAATTATATTGTTCTTGTTGTCATCACAACCTATTTAACTTATGATAACTGTTGCACTTCAGTCTTGAACAAGTTGAGATCAGCTATATAAATTTTTATCGACTATCAAGTATTTCCTAATTAAGTTCATCTCAAGGCAACATCTCATTAACCTATGATGTCACTTTAAAATGTTGAAATACATCTTTTACTACATTAAACTATTTTTCCCCCTATTTCTATGAAATTGGAAACAAGCACAATTAAGAGAATATTAGTATTTTGGAGCCACTTATTATCCACCAAACATTGCTCTTCTTATGGAGCAAACAATTATATATAATTTGAAAAAATCAAGATTTATACACATGGCTTCAAATGCTAATATTTCGCAACCATTTATAAAGTTGTACAAGAAGAGGCATGAAGATTAAAAAAAAATTATATACCATTATTAATGCAGCTTTCAGTCTCTTTTACTAATGAAAATACTAATCTGTTATTTTCTTTAGTAAATGAGATTAAGGCTTGATACATAATTTGGTATTCTACCCTGAATAAAGAAGTCACAGCTAAAATACTTCTGTTTTCTTGAGGGAAAAATTTCAGTTTTTTGCATCACAAAAATTGGAATGATTTTAAGGCAGCGCAGGACTTCTTGGATTAAAAGCATTATTGGATTCTGTCTCATTCTTTTATCCATTTTAGCACTAACAATTCAATGGATGAATATAGTAAGTACCTGCTTCCTCTGTCACTCTTTAACATTTCAAAAAGAAAATATCTGACGTGTCATAAGTGGCGGAGCTAGGATTTTCACTTTAGGGGTGGCTCTGCCCCTGCATGTGTCATAAATGGATGTTGAAATTTGATATTCAGGTGATTTGTATTTTCTTAATAATTCAGATATAGTTCAGTCACTTTGATGCGACAAAGAGAGATTTTGTGACGTTACTATTATAGTGGATAAAATTCAGTGGTCGTGAAATTATCTTTTTCCTCATGTATAGCATCCTTCTTCTTTTTTTCAGTCTGTGGATATAGGTTCCTTGCAGAAGAGTAATAAAGTTGATCTTTTCCCTGAAGTTTCTTGCTCGATAAAATGTCCGCGAGCTTCACCAATCAAGCCTGAATTCAGCTCATCATCCGAGTCGTGCCCTGAATACTTCCAATGGATTCACCAAGATTTAAAGCCATGGAAGGAGACAGGGATAACGCGAGAAATGGTAGAAAGAGCACGACAAGTGGCCCATTTTAGGATAGTCATAGTAAATGGAAGAGTGTATTTTGAGAAGTATAAACCAACTTTCCAAAAAAGGGATATGGTCACATTGTGGGGGATATTGCAACTTCTTAAATTTTACCCTGGCATGCTACCTGATTTAGATTTCGTTTTCGAATGTGGTGATCAACCAGTAACACAAAGAAGTGATTATGGAAAATCAAAGGACTCAATTCCACCACCATTGTTTCATTACTGTGCAAATCACTCGAGTTTCGACATTGTTTTCCCTGATTGGTCCTTTTGGGGTTGGTAAACATTCTTATCTTTTCAAGTTCAAAGCCAATGTTAAGTTGAATTAGTATCTGTTGGTTTGTATTAGAAATGGTTTGTTTTGGTACTAGTGCAGGCCAGAACTCAACATGAAGCCATGGGAAGACTTGAAAGAAGATTTGCAGCAAAGCAATGAGATGATTAAGTGGACAGAAAGGGAGCCTTATGCTTATTGGAAAGGGAATGCACTGTTAGGCGATGCAAGACGTGACCTTCTGAAGTGCGATGTCTCTAAGAAGCAGGACTGGAACGCTCGAATTTATGGCTTGGTAAGTGTCAACTGTGCTGAATTCAGTTTTTCCACAGTTAGGTGCTTTGGAATCCCTTAATAGATGCAAACTCTACTTTCACAATAAAAGGGTAGCCCCGTGAACAAAGCTCTCGTTAAGTGTGAGATCTGGGGAAGGGCCAGACCACATTGGGTCTACTGCACAAAGTCTATCTTGCATTTCTGCAAGAGACTGTTTCCACTGCTTGAGCCCATGGCCTCCTGATCACACGGCAACAAGTCTTACCTTGCAAACTCTAGGTTCACAATGCTAAAAATTCGAACATTATTTCATAATATCCTATTTTTGATAAGATGATTGTGATCCTTTTCAGCAATGGGCTCTTGAACGCAGACAAGGCTATAAAACTTCAGATTTGGCCAGTCAGTGCACTCATAGGTATGCAGGCAATCTCAAAATGCCTTTAAACCAGACCTTTTTTTCTGAATCTTTCGTATCTTCGAGCTTCTGAATTGTTCTTTACTCATTTTGGTTGGACAAATTCTCTTGGAATTGGCATGATGAAACAGATACAAGATTTATGTTGAAGGGCTAGCATGGTCAGTGAGTCAAAAGTACATTTTAGCCTGTGATTCTGTGGCTCTGCTCATAAATCCCCACTACTATGATTTCTTCACAAGGAGTTTGCTGCCAACAATCCATTACTGGCCAATAAATGAGAATGACAAATGCAAATCCATCAAATTTGCAGTAGACTGGGGCAATAAGAACGTAAAAAAGGTGACATTCTGCGTATATGACAATGCTAATCTTCTGTTACATTAATTTGTTTATAATCTAACGAGCAAACGCACCAACTTTCAACAGGCACAAGAAATAGGAAAAGCAGGTAGCAGATTTGTACATGAGGATCTACAAATGAAGTACATTTACGACTACATGTTTCATCTCTTGTCTGAATATGCCAAGCTTTTGAAGTATCGACCCACTGTGCCTAAACAAGCAGTTGAAGTATGCTTGGACACATTGATTTGCTCGACGAAAGGAATAAGAAAGAAGTTTAGGGTACATTCCATGGTTCATAATGTTTCATCTTCAAAGCCATGCACCATGCCCCCTCCCTGGAGCCCTGCAGATCTCCAAGATTTTATCGAGAGAAAAGCAAACCTCACAAAGCAAGTTGAACTGTGGGAAGAAATTCAAAGTATATGAAACTCCCACAGCAGGGACATAGTATTTGCTTAAGCTATCTTTCTTTCCATTTTGAAGATTTTTCCTAAATTCAGAAGAGAGAAAAGAAGACACTTCTGAAGAAGCACTGTAAATCAGTTCTCCTCAAGATATATATGGAAGAAAATTATTGTTCTTTATCAACAATCTATATAGAAAAATGCTCATTTGTTCAATCGATATTTTGTGCAATCAACTCTTATGGACTTAAAGGATTAAACAAAAAGTTTGATACATTTCCATAATGAAGTATCTGGAAATATACTAATCCTGCTATGAAGTATCCTCTAATTCGATAAGAAACTGCAAGCACTGGAGAAACAAATGTGCTGGTGTAGGAAAAGAAGCATACCTTAGTGCACCAGCATTAATAAGTATATAAATTTGCCCTCATAATCCAAGCTTTATGATTAAGTGAAGCTGAGAAAACTACCAGTATCAAACTTTTTTGGTTATCTCCTTAAAATTATCAAGTTAATTTTGATGTAACAATATAAGGTTTAAATTCTTGATCTGTATGGACATGTTTTTATCTCCCTCTGCAATACAAAGCAGATACAAAGTTGAGTGGAATTTTCCAAATGGTTCACAATAACACTCTCCTCCCTGATTTCTAACTTCTTTTCGTGGTCAAAGCCGACATTTTGTGGTTATTAGAATCAACCTTAAATAATCTGCACTTGATTTAGTGAATGAATCTTGATTACTGAAATCCTGGATTTTACAACATTTTCTTGAAAAAAATGTAAAATAAGTTTTGATCTTCTAATCTCAGCTACTTCAGAACTTCCAAAACAGGATCAATATGAAAAGAACGAACAGGAAAAAGGAAAGACAACGACATGAACAAGAATTGAACTGAATATAATTAGAAATTAGGATTTCCATCACATTGTCACACATGATCATATCTATAGTGTACAAGCAAAAATCTTAAACGACATATAAATTGAACGTCTTAGACAAGAAAGCGTAAATGAACAAAAATTCCTCAAAACCCCATTGAGAAAAGGGCCTATAAGATATGCTTTTACTAGTGACTGAATAAAAGGCCCCAACAGTGTAGACACAATTCAGAGAGCTCTGCAAATGAAGGTATCCAAGCTCATTTCACTTGGATCAGTAGCCTGCAACTCAACCTGGACACCATCAAATTCCCTCCTGAATCTGTCTTTGGAGCTTGCATACAGCATCTTACTTCTTACCCTTGCTGTTTCTGGTGACCTACATCCTCAATAATTTGTCAAATCACATCAAATGCGGCTGAAAAATGATATTTCGTAATTTGATAACGTATAGCAATAACCTTCACCTTTTAGAAATGGAATAGATCACCACAAACTACAGGCAGCAAACAGATTCGCAGAATATAATGCAGCATTCCATGTGAAAGTAGATGCATATGCAACACTGTATATATCTTGCGAAATGCAAGCATACTTTGAACATAAGATTTGGAAAGTCATTGATTAACTAAAAATGATACATACAATCTTGAAAACGTGTCATGGATGTTGAAACTGTTATATAAGAAATTATAAAGACGAAAATTTGAAGTCATTCAAACTTAAAACAACATACGTAATTAGTTTAACGTAGTAGCTAGTATATTGAAAAGAATAACGTACCAAGCAACGAAGAAGATCTTGCTCTTCTGGACATTTTCATTAGTAGTGAAATCATAGTCAAAAACAGCATAGCGGCATTCATTGGTAGGCAAGCTGTTAGCAAAATCATCATGAGTCTCTTGCTGTCCACCAACCTTCTCAACAACAACTTGCTGACCATCAATCTTGAACACTATGTATCTATGGTTCCTTTTTGCTTTCAACTCCATGAATTTCAGCTTGCACTCATCACTCACTGCTATCCCTGATGCCGAATTCGCCTATATATCCACAGTTACAAACATCCAACCATAACACATTCCACAAATTCAACCTTCATTAATCACTTAACGGAATTTTGACACAATTATTAGGCATACACTATTAAAATAGATTGTAAAGTTTTATATCTTGCAAAGAATTTTTACACTCTAAATGTAACAGGACCCTTAAATAATTTGATTATGTCACGGAATGAGTTTTAATTATACTATTCCCTTTCAAGCATTATAAATTTATAATAGTAAGTCTCATCAGTTTTTTATTTTTTTATTTTGTGTGTGTGAATAATTATCATTTCGTCTCATCGGATTTGATTAATGGTCATAAGTCCCTACAGAATACAGCATGAATCACCACATTCAATATTTGATCATAGAATTGGATTTATCATAAGGAGAGCCGTGACATAACTGGTAAAGTTGTTGCCTCATGACCAGGACAGATTATATTATAAATACGATTCAAACTGTCCCTAGCTAGCATGACAGATAATATTAACAAAAGAACATCAATAACATACCCAAAGAGATATACATTTGTGCAATAATTAAAATGCATATTGAAACATACCATTTTTGGATAAGTGGCGAACAATGAATCTTCAGAAACAAATGGAAAAAAAAGAAGGAAACAAACTTTGGGAAAAGCAAGAACAAAAGAGAGAAAGAGAGATGTGTGTGTGGAGATAGATGTTTGATTTGGAAAAAAAGCAAAGAGAAAGCAAATGTAGAAATGTTCAAAGGGCTGAGAGCTCTTCTAGGACAATAACACAAGTGTTTGTTGCTTCCTACATTCATTCTATAATGTTGAATTAATGTAACAAATAATATACAAGTGGTGGTAGAGTCAGCAATTTGTTAAGGGGATTAAAAAAAATGTCACATTTACAATATGAAGCCAAGGGTATTCAATAGTTCATATATGTATATACAAAATATTTTATTTTTACTCTTTTTCGTATTATATAACCTTACAAATAAATTGTCACAAGAAAATTACAAAAAAAAGTTGGGGTTTTTACGAAAATGTACCACTGTCAAAAAAAATTCAAAAAATAAATAAATTAGCTGCATGTATACCGCATGTATATGCAATATATATACAATGTATATGTAATGTATATGCATGTATATTGCCAAAAGAAAATAGCCGCATGTATACCGCGTGTATGCCGATGGCGATTTCGGGTAAGAACATTAGTCGAATGGCCATTTTAGGTAGTAAAGAATAAGTGGACTATTTTTTTTGTGTAAAAAATTTAACACAATGGCCATTTTATCTAATTTTTCCTTTTATTCCCAAATTAGTATCTTTTACAAAAATGCCGTTTTATTTAGGGGTGACAAATAATAAAAAAATCGAAGGAATGCGTCGATTTTCTTTAAAAAATATTTTTTAAGAAATTATAATTTCCATGAATTTTGCGCGAAAAAAACGATGGATGTCCATCGATTTTCTATTTTAAAAAAATAAAAAGAAACAAAATTGACGGACTGAATAAATTTTTCCTCGATTTTTTTGACCGACCCTATTTGTCAATTTTCGTTTTTTTTTTTTCCAGAGCTCACAAGAGGAGAGAATAGAAAAAAGAAGGGAAATGAGGGAATAAGGCTTAGCGATTAGGGTGTTACAACAATCTGGCTTAATGGTAATAAAGGATCGTAATTGGACCAAATCTGATAAACCAGATGGTCAAATTGGTATGGGCCGTAATTACAGCCCATTAATAATGGAAAAATTACCTTACAGGGCAACATATGCCCTATATTTATTCAAAATTGCGAGAGTTTAAAAAAATTATACCACAAAGCGAGAGTTTGTGTTTTATCAACTTCACTCTATATATGTTTGCTTGGAGTTGTATCAATTCGTTTTGTTTGTGTTTGCTCTGATGCGGAACGAATCAATATAGAGCAAATAGATACAGAGCGAACTGATAGACTGAACTATTGCTATGTTTGGTAATTAAAACTCAAGTGCTGTTATTTTTTAAATTTCTTCATTAATAAATGGCAAGACTAATAATGCAATAAACCTATAATTATGGGGTTAAAAGTGCAATATTATATCACATCCTTTCCTCAACTTTCTGAACTTGAGCAATATTCGACGTTCAATATTGTCATTTTAGTCAAATGGACCACCCATGGGATTTAGGTAAAAACTAGCAATGCTATTACAATATTACAATATAATAAGTCAAACAGCTTCTTAACTAGTAGTGTGATTTTTTAAATAGACTGAATTGGACAGATCAAAAAATGAATCGTGTAATAAAGACCCGTCCAAATTAGATGAATTGAGTGAGTTATGTATTATATTCATGGAATAATTTTGTCATCCCTAATACAACTAAATCTAATGCATATGAATGAGATTGTAATTTAACATGCGACTTAACACTCTACTTATATAATAATGGTAAACTAAGATCAAAAGTCAAAAGAAATCAAACCCGTTCAACGTCAAATCAAAGCTGTCAATTGTAAGGACTAATGGTTTATCTCAGATTTATTGGTTTGGTAATGTAACCACTCAAACCAAAACTAAATGGTAGTAATAACAAGCGAATCTTAGTAGCTTAATTGATTGACTACTTGAATTTTCACTTTATTGATAAGGGTTCGATTCCCCACATCGTAATTTCCTCCACTATTTCCCATCTCCCATTAAGAAAGAAACAGTCTTCGGCTGCACCACGTCCTTTGGTTCAATTGAATGAATATTCCTCAAGAGCAGAGTCATATTCCGCATCTAAAAGCGTGGCTACACTTTTATGGCAAAAGCAATACTTTTATGTGGTTGCTAAAATTATTTCAAACTCTAACATTTATTTCTTCACGTAAATTACTCCCTTGGCCTTATATTAGGTGGGCACTATACTAAAAATAGTTGTCCTATATTAATTGGTCACCTTACTAAATCAAGAAAGCATTTATTAAATTTTTCTCATATTATCCTTGTAATTAATTGTTTTTGAAAGTATTCATACTAAAGTTACAAAGAAATTTCTTAAGGGGTGAATTAGTAAAGCTACCTTCTTATTTATTACTTATTTCTTAACATGCATGTAAAAAAAAAGTGACCAACTAATATAGGACTGAGGGAGTAATAAATTTGAAATAAATGTTTTGCCATCAACGCTGTTTTTTTTCCTTCCAAAAGCGTGTTAAATGGACCGAGTAAATAGCTGCAAATGCATTCAAATCAAATGTTCGTTTTGTAGACTTAAATGCATATAAATCAAATGTTCGTTTTGTAGACTTAAATGCATATAAATGTAACACTACACATTACTACCTCCGTCCCATATTAATTGCATACTTTTTTTTACACGCATATTAAGAAATTTATAAGATTGTTTTACTAATTTACACTTTAAAAAACTCTTTGGAACTTTACAAACAAATGTGAACACTTTTAAAAAGAATTAATTGCAAGGGTAATATGAGAAAAAATTAATTAATATTTTTTTATTTAGTAAGGTGGTCAAATAATATGAAACAACTATTTTTAGTATAGTGAGCAACTAATATGGGACAGAGGGAGTATTTTTGTTTACTCTACTTCGTTATTAATGGTATGTAAGACTGGTTTTATTGAAAAGCCAAACCAAAACGTCAAATTAAAGTTGCCAATTTTCAATGACTAATGGATTATTTGGTAGCTGGTTTGAAAATGAGTTATGCATATATTAAATTCTGCATAAATAATACTATGTTTGGTAGCTAATTAGGTGGTAATTTATTCATATATAAAACTAATATGGTGTTTGATTTGTAATTTAGAAATCCGCATAACTAATATATATGTATAAGTTATGAGGGAATCTATTTATTATTTTATACAGGATATAGAAGGTGAAATAAGTAATACATGAATAAGTAAACCTGCATAACTGATCTTTACATAAAATAATACATAAATTTCCTCGTTTATATAACTGTAACCACTACCAAATGATTGATCTTAGACGGAGTTAATCCACCTTATGATATGTAGAACCTAATAGCTTTTGTTTATCTCTTATATATGTATTAAGAAATTTATTACGTATTATAAATTAAAAAAATTATAAAAACTCTTAAATTTTAAATTTTGAACCCCCCTCAAATTATTTATTCGTTTATTGTTCTTAGATCCTATTTGTGACAAACAACAATTAGTTGGTAAAAGTGTCAAAAACCATCAAAAACCAAGTACATATGGTAATAATGCTTATGGTATTGACCATTACTTCAAATTATTGCTTACTAGCATCACTTTCTAAATTTCTCTTTTACCAGGAAATTCCTTGGCAGGCTCGTAGAGTTACAAGTCGTTTTGTTATTGGAATCCTTTTCTTTTTAAAAGAAGAAAAATCAGTCAAAGTCAATGCTTTTATTTAACAAGTCCATTTTGGAGAATTATTTAAAATGGGGCAAGTGAACTGCTTACTTTCCCATGTGTTTCTTAATAAAATTTATCTCTTCTAAAACCGTCCTTTTTTTTTACAAAAAATATATATATTCATTGAAGTTTGTAATTAAAAAAATAATAAAACATATATGCCCTTAATTTGTACTTTTTGTTTTGACACTTGGTGATCTGATTTCACAATTTAAATAGTAATTTCACTTGGCCCGTTTGGAAAGTCATCCTGAAATTGAATTTGGTGTAATTGGTGTAATTGCACAGTTTGACATATTTGGTTGGTCAGGTAATTACACGATCAACAGATAATTGGATGTAATTGGCAGGGGGCAATTACAGTATTACACTCTCCAATTCACGGGGGAGCAGTGAATGCTGGTAATTACATGGTGTAATTACAAGCTGATTACTTTCTAATTTTGTCCTTTTATTTTTATTTTTCATTTTTATTTTTATTTTTCATTTTTATTTTTATTTTTATTTTTAATTTATTTTTTATTTCTATTATTTTATTTTTATTATTATAATAATTTTAAAAAATATATTTTTTTATTTTATATTATTTATATTTCATTTTCTTCTCATTTCCAAACCTTTACTTCTTGTGATTCCATGCAATTGTTCGTATTAACTATTTTATATTTATTTTATGTTTATTTTTTTCATTTAGCATAATTTAGTTAGTATTCTAATTCTTAAATTAAAGTAGAATTCATTGTTGAATAAGGTTATAGACTTAAGGTTTCCTTTTCTTTTGAATCATATTTAGACACATTATATTGAAATTTGACATAAGAGTATTATGTTAACTTTTTTGTTTTGAATTTTGAGCTTATATTATATTTTCAGTTTCAATTTATTTGTTTTACTAGTATTGACTTGATATTTCACATTGCAAGTCATTCATTTTTTAGTTAGAATTGATAGATTATCTTTTTGCCAAATATTTTAATTTAATGATATTATATTTATAATATTAATCTTTTTGTTAAACATGCATTTCATGATGTTCTTAAAATAATTTACTTTAAGTTTTTATGATTAATTTAATTAAAATATACTAATTTGAAAAATAGAAATCAATTATTTTTTATAATATTAGTTAAGAATATATGTTTATTAATTAATATATTTGAAAAGATAATATTTATATATATATATATATATTAAATATTTAATTTAAAATCATTTATAATGATCTTTATTTGTTTAGTATAAATTTTTAATTTTTGATAATTAACTTTTATTTTAAAATTTTAAAATAACCATGTGACTACACATGTGCAACCAAATAGTACACTTATAATTACACTGTAATTACATTGTGACAAGCAAACAGGTCGTTATAATTACTAGGCTGTGTAATTACTAAGCTGGTAATTACTACTCTTATAATTATACCAATTTCAATTATCGGATGGCTTTCCAAACAAACCCTTAGTGATTTTTCTGGACATTTTATACTAAAACTCCTAGTAATTCGTTGTGAGTTATGACAAGGTAAGTTCCTGACAATTTGCTAAGTATCGAACTTCAACCTTTTAAACGAAATTATTGCAGAACTTGTTTAAACATGATTAAAAATCAAATAGCGGCGCACAATGATCCTATTTGTACAAATCACATCAAAGTGAAAAGTAAACACACTTAATTTTTCATGTGAAATTCGAACATTAATAATAATTCAATTTTCTAAAATAAAATTTACATTGAGAAACTACAGGAAAATATTATTAAAAAATGATCCTAGAATTGTTAGAAATAATATTCAAAAATACTAGGTGATTTCTTTTCATCTGTATTATCCTTAGAGCCCGTTTGGATTAGCTTATTTTAAGTGCTTTTAAAATCAAAATAGCTTTTAAGCTCTTTTAAAGTGTTTGGGTAAAGTGAAAAAAATGCTTTTGAACACTTATTTTAAGCTAAAACAGCTTAAAAAAAGCTTATCCAAACAGGCTCTTAGTCGAGGTGCGTACAAACTAGCTCAATACTACAATTATAAAAAAAAGAAAATTGTTCAAAACTATTGTAATGACAAATAATTATGCAATTTAAATAGTAATTAATGATGATATATAAGATGAGACCAGGAAAAACATAATCTTTTGATAATCAAAGATGCAATCTGAAGAGATGAAGAAAATAAAACCCAAGAAGTGAAAGTCTTAACCACAGACCACAGTGGAGTGAATGGGAAGGGACATGAAGAAAGGTAATCATGGATTATTGTGGTTGAAAAATATTACTCTTACTGCTCTCTAGGTTTTTAAATAAGTGATATTTTAATTTTTTCATTTTATTTTTAAATAAGTGGTGCTTTAGATAATCAAGAAGACATTAATGATGTTCTTTAGATTTTACATTTCTTTAAACAAAGAAAAATTTATATCACCAAGAAACTACTAAAGAATTACTCTCTCGGTCACATATTAGTTGGTTACTTTTCTTTTTACACGCATGTTTTAAATATTTTACTAATTCATCCTTAAGAAACTTCTTTGGAACTTTACAAACAAGTGTGAATACTTTAAAAAAGAATTAATATGAAAAAAAATTAATTAATGCTTTCTTAATTTAGTAATGTGACCAACTAATATGTGACAACTATTTTTAGTATAATGACCAACTAATATGGGACAAAGGGAGTACATATTTATTTCAAGGTACTTATTAAAGATAAGCTAGTAAAAACACTCTTTGTTTTCTAGTAACGAGTAATTTTTAAATATCACTTATTTAGAAATGAAGTAATAATATTTATCTCAATTTATTATTGAAGTAATAATATTTATCGTTGATGTGAACTTCCTAACAAGAACGAAAAATGGAAAAGCTAAAAGAAGAAAAAGAAGTTAATTACACTAAACCCTCATATAATATAAATCAGTTATGAATAAATTTTTTGTATTTTAAATTCAAACACTTATATCTCCTGTATAACGGAACACTTCCTAGGAGGTGTATTCATAACTATATTATTAAAACTGTAAATAAATTATTTGTATGAAATTTAAAAACGAGAGCAAACTTTTTAACGTATAAGTTTTTATTCAAGCATTTGATTAAAAAAAAAGAATAAACATGTTTTAAGCATATCTTTTGGAACTCACAAATAAGAAATGAACAAAAATTACTTAATAAGATACGCTACTAACTAGCAGTGATAATTTTCTTGCACTTTAACTGCGAAAGTTATTTGTAATTTTATTTAATTATAATATTTTATTATCTAATATTTCTCTTTTTTACTTTAGCTTTTATTTATCTTCTGCTTCAAAATTATCTTAAATATGCTTAGTTAGATAAAATTCTATTTGTGTAGAATTTTTATTATATAAAGAATTTAGAAAAGTAGAGATAACATCATTTGGGTGTAAGTATAGAATTTTTACAATATAAATATTTAATTTTAAAATATAGGGAAACTATCCACAACTGAGTCATCATAAAACATAAGTATGTGGTTAGTGTAATTAACCAAAAAAAGAAAAAGAAAAAAAGGTTAGTAATAGTGACGAAAGGAAGTGATATGATATGGACCAATAAGACAAGTGTTGGACCATTCATCTTCTTCTTGTCCTTTTATGTTACACTGATAAAGTTCTTTTGTATTATTTAATGTTTTTCTTGTTTTGCTGATGTTGGTGTACATGTATCATCTAAAGCAGTGGCAGCTACACTAATATATTAATTTTCTCCCTAATACTATTCAATTATTTATCTCATTTTCCACGACTCTGAATACTTACATATATCTTTGTCTCTTTCCTTTGCACCATCTTCAACCATTCCCTTCATTTTCTTCTTCTTTTCCTTTTTCATCCTCTCTTTTTCCATGATACGAATAAAGGGGTCGTTTTTAAGCTAAAGAATCAAAGAAATTGAGAACCCATATAGATTATTCAAAAGAAGATTCAGTTGACAAGTAAAAAGGTGCACTTTTTATTTTAATTTTTTTAAAAAAAAATTCTGCCTTTTGTTTCCTGTTAAGTATTGTTCTGTTAGGATCTTGTGTTATCTAATTTTTGATTTATCTTTCTCTGTTTTACTGTGTATAATTCATTTTTGTGGGTTTTGACCAGTTTGTGCTACTAATATAATTGTCATACTTGATACTACTGTACTTTTTTTGCTCTTGGTTAGACTATCTTGTTGATAATTGGTGAAATTAGTGAGAAATCAATTGGATTGTGGTCTTGTTTGCTTTTGGGGTTTGAGTTCAACTTTTTGTGAGTTTATTTCTTGCTTTTTAATTAGTGTTAGTTGTCTAAAAGGGTGTCAGCTTAGCTGTCTACTTTTTATGTAAATTGTTTTTAATCTATGCTGCGGCTGTTCTGTGAAACAAAGATTGGCATCTTCTTAGCAGCTTCTATCTCTTACCTGACTTAGGTCAACTTTGATGGCCGCCATGATTTGCAAGTATAACAGTTTTATGAAAATTAGAAGTTTTTGGCCCTTGGTTTTGAAGTTGGGTCACCTTGATAAGAAAAATTAAACAAATCCATTTCCAAAAAATGATTTGTGAAATAATAGGAAAAATTGTCAAAGATTCTGCACTAAGTCTCTCTAGGTTGATTCAGATTCTTCTTGTTTCTCAATCTTGAGTTGGCCCTTGTCCCTTGACCCTTGATAAGAGAACTTTAAGGATATTCTGTGACATCTTCTGAAAAGGTGTACTTTTGATACGTTTAAGTTATCTATATCCTCAAAGATTCCTCTGTCCAATTTTCTCCTTCAAAGATGGTTGATTTTCTTGCTTGACTCTTAGCTCCTTTTTCTCTATATTACTTTTGAACGTTTAGAAAAAGATAAAAATACAAAAGGTGAACTTCTAGACTCCTTTTAGCTCGTTGTGTTTTTACACATGTGTCTGATAACAGGTAAAGCTTGAAGGCGGGGAATCTTAGTAGCTCAGTTGGTTGGCTACCCAAACTTTCACCTTGTTGGTGAGGGTTCGATTCCCCACCTTGTAATCTCCTCCCCATTTCCCCTTCCCGTATCCCCATTTTTTTTCTTTTAAAAGGTAAAGCTTGAAGGCTTTTCCCATTGTCAAGATGCTAACCGTCTCGTCTCTACAAACACTTTTACTGTTACTGGTTTAAATGTATTATTTCTCCAGAATTTAATTGTTAACATAACTTCTCCCTTTTGACACTGCCATGCCTTAGTCACTTTACAAACACTTTCTCTGGATAGAGTCTCCTTTCTTATATACTGTATAAATACTTTTCTTTTGAATTGAGCATAATGTCTCTTAAGTAGTTTGCCTTGCATTGATACCTCCCTGGTGGGTGGAATCTTGAATTGATTCACGATATCTCTCTCTGTTTCATGTTCTGTTGATTGGTCTAACGTCCTCAAGAAGAGTATTTCATTCACAGAGGTTTATCTTTGTCTATCCATGTTATTTGGTGAAATAGAAGCTATTAAAAGTAATGTCAGGTCTTTTCTTCTAAGAAAATGCATTACTGATTTGGGCTATGCTCCATTTGCATCTTCATTTGGCGGCTGAATTGCAGTATTTATGTAGTAGATTTTTGAAGTTGGCTTTGTAGTGTTTAACTGTGAGAATATTCCCTTATGATGACATTAATGTTGTTTTGCAGTTTTCACCTGCTTGACCGGATTTGCTGAATCTGCCATCTTGATTTGATTCAGAATAATCCTAATCATACTCCATGAGTAACCTCAAGCTTGGGGTTGAAGTTGTTGGTGCCCACAATCTTTTGTCTAAAGATGGCCAAGGCTCATCTAGTCCCTTTGTAGAGCTTCACTTTGATGGCCAAAAATTTCGCACCACAATCAAAGAAAAAGATCTGGACCCTGCTTGGAATGAGACTTTCTATTTCAACGTTTCCGATCCTAATGACTTGTCCAACCTCACACTTGAAGCTCTTGTTTACAACAATAACAAATCAAGCCAATCTAAATCATCTCTTGGGAAGGTCAAGATCAATGGATCATCCTTTGTTCCATACTCTGATGCTGTTGTTTTGCATTACCCTTTGGAAAAGGCAGGCGTTTTCTCGCGTGCTAGGGGAGAGCTTGGCCTGAAAGTCTTTATAACTGATGATCCATCCGTTAGGGTATCAAACTCTTTTCCTGCAACGGATTCTTCATCACATATCAGTTCCCTTTCAAGCCTAAGTGATGAACCTACACAACAAGTTCCGGATTTCATCTCTGAACCAGTCACTAATGATAAAAAAGGGACTAGGCGCACATTTCACCACCTGCCAAACGCAAAGCACCAGCAACAAGAGCCTTATTCTTCCTTTGCAGAATCCAGTCAACCGATAAGATTTGGGGCTGATCAGATGAAATCTAACTCTCAGGGGCCGAAAGTAGTGCGTATGTACTCAGGTTCATCTTCACAGCCAGCTGAATATTCATTGAAAGAGACAAGCCCTGTCCTCGGAGGAGGGCGTATAGTGGGGGGCCGAGTTATTCGAGGTGGAAGAACATCCAGCACATATGACCTTGTTGAGCCTATGCAATACCTGTTTGTAAGAGTCGTGAAAGCACAAGACTTGCCTTCTAAAGATATCACAGGAAGTCTCGACCCTTATGTTGAAGTAAGAGTTGGGAACTACAAAGGAGTCACACAACACTTCGAGAAAAATCAAAGTCCAGAATGGAATACAGTATTTGCTTTTGCTAAAGAAAGAATGCAGTCTTCTGTTTTGGATGTTGTGGTTAAGGATAAGGATATGTTGAAAGATGACTTTGTTGGGATTGTTCGAGTTGATCTGCATGAAGTTCCAACCCGAGTTGCTCCAGATAGTCCATTGGCTCCAGAGTGGTATCGCCTGGAAAACAAGAAAGGGGAGAAAAAGAAGGGCGAACTGATGCTTGCAGTGTGGATTGGTACACAAGCTGACGAAGCATTTCCTGATGCTTTCCATACAGATGTAGCTAGTCGAATAGATATGTCAGTGCCGTCCACCCAAATCCGCGGAAAAGTGTACCATTCTCCTAGGCTGTGGTATGTTCGTGTCAATGTTATTGAAGCACAAGACTTAGTTGTATCAGAGAAAAATCGTATTCCTGATGTCTGTGTGAAAGCTCGGATTGGTAACCAGTTGCTGAGGACTAAGCCAATTAGATCTCAAACTATGAATGTTCTGTGGAATGAGGATCTGATGTTCGTTGCTGCTGAACCGTTTGAAGAACATCTGATACTTTCAGTTGAGGATCGTGTTGCTTCCAACAAAGATGAGGCCTTGGGAGTGGTCATCATACCATTAAACACTGTTGAACGGCGTGCAGATGATCGATTTGTTCGATCAAGATGGTACAACCTTCAAGAACCGGGTTCAGTTGAGATTGAAGAGCCAAAGAAGAAAGAAAAGTTTTCCAGCAGGATCCATCTTCGTGTATCACTGGATGGAGGATATCATGTACTTGATGAGTCAACTCATTATAGTAGTGATCTTCGACCGACGGCAAAGCAGCTGTGGAAGCCATCAATTGGTATCTTGGAATTAGGTATCCTGAATGTTGATGGACTACACCCATCAAAAACAAGAGATGGAAGGGGTACAACAGATACATATTGTGTGGCAAAGTATGGTCACAAGTGGGTGCGGACCAGGACAGTTATTGACAGCTTAAATCCGAAGTTTAATGAGCAATACACTTGGGAAGTCTATGACCCTGCTACTGTTCTGACAGTTGGGGTGTTCGACAATGGACAGCTTGAAGAAAAAGGTTCAAATGGTAAAGGAGACATGAAAATTGGGAAGGTTCGTATTCGGGTCTCAACACTTGAAACTGGTCGAGTATATACACATTCTTATCCATTGCTCATCCTTCACCCGTCGGGTGTGAAGAAGATGGGAGAATTGCATCTCGCCATACGGTTTTCATGTGCATCAATGGCCAATATGATGTTTCTATACTCTAGACCGCTTTTACCAAAAATGCATTATGTGAAGCCATTGTCTGTAGCACAGCAAGATATGCTGCGATATCAAGCTGTAAATATTGTGGCTGCACGGCTAAGCCGTGCAGAACCTCCTCTCAGAAAAGAAGTGGTTGAATACATGAGTGATGCAGATGCACACCTCTGGAGCATGAGGCGCAGCAAAGCTAACTTTTTCAGGCTGATGTCCGTCTTTAGTGGATTATTCTCTGTTGGGAAATGGTTCGGAGATGTATGCATGTGGAAGAATCCTATCACGACATCATTAGTACATGTTCTCTTCCTTATGCTTGTCTGTTTCCCAGAATTAATCCTCCCAACGGTGTTTCTGTACATGTGCTTAATAGGGTTTTGGAACTATCAGTACCGGCCGAGGTACCCTCCTCATATGAACACAAGAACATCACATGCTGATTCAACACATCCTGATGAGCTTGATGAGGAATTCGATACCTTTCCTACATCACGGAGTTCAGAACTTGTTAGGATGAGGTATGACCGTCTTAGAAGTCTAGCTGGTCGAATTCAGACAGTAGTAGGAGATGTGGCGACACAAGGTGAGCGAATCCAGGCACTGCTTAGTTGGCGCGACCCGCGTGCCACTGTATTATTCATTATATTCTGCCTGCTGTCCGCCATTGTGTTGTATGCTACACCTTTTCAGGTGTTTGCTGTCCTGTCTGGCTTTTATGCAATGAGGCATCCCAGGTTCCGCCACAAATTACCATCAGCACCCCTGAATTTCTTTCGCCGACTTCCAGCTAAGACTGATAGTATGCTATAGGTTGCTGGTGTTATGTTGAAAGTTCTCTGTGATATTTTCTGAAACCTGATTTTTGTCATTGTCCTCTTAAGGAAAATTTTGTCATATTGCCAAGGAGTTGACCAAAGCTCGGGGACCTGAAAAATATGACCGGGAAATCAAAGAAGTGTTCAAAAGTTTGATTTTTATTTTATTTTTGCATGTTGTGCGCAAGTTAGTTGCATTCTTAGCACATTTTGCAGCTTTGCCAAGGCTCATGGAATGTAAAATGAACTAGGCAAAGATGCTGAGAACTGCATGTGTTTGTATATAATGTGTACTGTTTATTTTCTGTTACGTGCATACAGTCAAGTTGATATTGTATATCTTTTCCATACTTGGATCTTGATAATATCTGATGCATAATTCGTGTTTGATTATACTACATTCTTATGACTCAGTTTCAGTTAGATCATTTGATTCCACATTGCCCTGTGGCTCATACAATCAAAGCTCAACACAGAGGTTGCCATAAGGGGCTGGATATGGGGTTCCAGTTACTTGTCTCCTGAGTAGCTTGAGAACTTCTTTCTATAACTTGTATTGTCTCGAACAACTATTCGTGGTACATGCAAGGATGCTTCAATTCTTGATGATAAAGAAATTTTAGTAGAATACTATATTAGTAGCCCAGTATACTTCAACAAGAACAGTTCTTTTAGATATTTCAATTTCTTAACACGAAAATGGCTCATTTGTGTGCATTTTATTTGGTTATAGAGTTTGCCAGGAGAACAAAGACAGGAAGAATACGGTAGCCAAGGAGAAATTCTATATAGTTGATCATTGATATTGAATGATAACACCATTGAAGTCTGAACCAACCCTGGTATGTTATTTGTATGGTATTTCCTACAAATGGTTCCAACTGGGGCAAATTAGTTCTAACTAAAACAGCAGCACAAGTATCAAATTCAATGAGTTGAAGGCAAATTTTCTAGTCCACTACACTATTTGCTTATCCAACAGTCAAATTGGGGAGTATGCATGGAGAAAAATTTAACTTCAGTAGTAGGAAATACCATACAAATAACATACCAGGGTTGCCTCTGGCAGAAAATGCAAGGTAAGACTGCGTACAATAGACCTTTGTGGTCGGGCCCTTCCCCGGACCCTGCGCATAGCGGGAGCTTTAGTGCACCGGACTGTCCTTTTTTTTCTAGTAGTATAATTGATATCACGGATCAGAAGATTGTAATAAAATCATGACTCTGGTTTCCTTGGTTGTTACCTTATTAATAAAAGAAATTCAGATAATTTAATACAGGTTTTCAAATTTAGCGACCAGATGAAACGATATGCTGTTCTATTACTGTGCAGAAAAATACAGAATTGATTTCAGCAACTGAAGAACTCAAAAGACTATAATTTATAAGGTTGCAGTTGAATGCCTTTTCTGTAGCCGTGAAGGCAATGTTGCTGAACCTGAAAACTACAATATAGATATCTTTGTATAAAAGACAAAGGCTGTGACTGTCAAGGAGAGATGAGCAATTATAATCACATATATCTGAAGTTACTGTAGTCCAAATAAGTATAACTAAAAATAAACTATAATAAACTTCTCCACTAGACCATTTGACTGCTAAACTCAATAAATGCTTAATTATACGAAAATTTTCAATGCCTTGAGCAGAATATTGACATTTTGTCTGATCAAAACAATATATAAACCAAGTAGATCATCCCAAATTACACACAACTAACATTTGAAAACAAAGCCACAGAAGAGAACAGGAACAAAAGCCATGATGAACTCTAGTGTGGGAACATCAATTCTGGTGGTGTTGGTTTTTGCTACTCTCACTTGCTGCTTAGATGCAAGAGTACAGGTTTGCCAGCTGAGTGGCAAAATCAGAGGCGTAAAGCCACCACCAGGGCAATGTAATCCGGAAAATGACTCAGATTGTTGCAAATAAGGCAAGATGTACACCACTTACAAATGCTCGCCTCCTGTGACTGGCAACACAAAGGCTGTTTTAACCCTTAATAGCTTCCAAAAGGGTGGAGATGGTGGTGGACCATCAGAATGTGACAACCAATACCATTCTGATGACATTCCAGTTGTTGCCCTTTCAACCGGATGGTATAGTGGAGGAGATAGATGCCTTAACTATATCACCATAAGTGCTAATGGCAGAAGTGTGAAGGCTAAAGTTGTTGACGAGTGCGACTCTACCATGGGATGTGATGACGAACACGATTATCAGCCTCCATGCCCGAATAACATTGTTGATGCCTCTAAAGCAGTGTGGGAAGCCTTGGGTATACCTGACGGTGATTGGGGCGATTATGACATATCATGGTCTGATGCTTAGTGCATTATTAGTAATTAAGCTGTTGTTCGAATACAATGATTAGTGCATACTCAGTTTATGTGTAATATATGGCGAAGATACTACTAGATTGCCATGTTTGTTGTTGTGAAATTACAGATAATGAAATTCTGTTCATATAGACTTTGAAGTGATAGTAATATGAAATTGCATGCCTCTAATACATACATGAATAGTGAAACATCTGAAATAAAGGATTTCGTAGCTAATCTAAATATACAACAGATAATGAAACTCTGGCCTTGATCAATCAATCATTCAATGAACTAAGCCTTCCCAAATTAGTTGGCGCAGGCTATATAAATACTTTAGAAGTGTCTGCATAAAGTTGGGCTATTTTTATGCTAAAAGTACTTTAGAAGTGGCTGCATCAAGTTACTATTTTTATGTTAACTCCTACTTTATCCTACTATGGAACTGCTGCTATACTTGGGTACATTTTACATAAGCGGAGTTGTGAATTGACATCAAATGGTTGAAACCTAAGTTGGTTTTTCAACTTATATGATGATGATCACTTCCTGAAATGAAACGAAAGACTTTTGCTGTTATAGACTTAATACTGTCAAATTCAGCACTTCCATAAATGCAAATTTTCCTTTTAGCTCCGCAATTGCTTTTGGGGTCCTCTGCTTATGACTTTAGTTGTGTTAATTAATCTTGGTCGATTTGAAACAACTTGATATCTAGTAACACTGCTGCCCATACAAGTACTTAAGACAATAACACAGAAGTACCTCATGTACAATCTCTTTTGCCAGTTAAGTCAGCCTTAACCACACTACAGAGCAAGCTTGATGATGATCTGAAAGAAAGGACAAGCAAGAAAGTAGCTGCCAATCGTAAGCTGCTGTAGTGTTTGTCATTTGTCTAAATCAGAAATAGCATAAATGGTGATAAATTTCAAATCATTGTAAGTGAATTGTATCATGTTCCAGTGTCATTAAGGACTAGGCTTAATAGAAACACAATTAGGTGTATTGGATACGATTCCTTTTAGCTAAGTTAGGATTGTGTTGTCCTGTCAAGAGAATTTCAAACAACCATAATCTTTGATCTGAGTGGAGATATTGGATGGTTAAATTATGTAAGTGGTAGTCTTCATGATGACAATCTATCCCCTCATGGATTTTTGATCATCTTCAAACCTGAAGTTCATTGTTTTAGCCACTATACAGCTCATTCGCCATTTTAAACCAGCTTTATAACACTCCAAGCTTTTCTAAACACTATTTTGTGCAGTGGTGCTCCTGTTGTACAGCAAGAATACGAAAAAATTTCAGCAACTATATAATCCAAGACAACAGAACACCCTGTCATTTTATTTTCATATTAGGTGGTGATGAAATGCGTACCTGCAACAGAAGAGCATGATTAGGTTTAAGCCGTGGGTGTAAAGTTGTAGAGACTAGATACATAAGAATCCAACTTAGATGTCCAGTTACAGAAAATAAAGGCCGTGACCATCAAGTAAAGAAGTTATAATCAAATATTTCCAAATCTACTAAAGCAAAATAACTAAAAGGATAAAAGAGTGCTCCACCAAACTATTTGACTGCTAAACTCTCAATAACTGCATACTTAATTATAAGAAACTTTCATGCCTTGAGCAGAATAATGGCATTTTGTGTAACCAGAACACTATATAAACCAGTTAAATCATCCCAGTCTCCACAAAACAAACAATTGGAAACAAAAACCAGATAAGAGAAAGGAACAAAAACAATGAAGAATTCTTGCTTTGGAGCATATCTTTTGGTGTTGCTGATTTTTGCTACTCTTATCTGCTGCTTAGATGCAAGATTACAGGTTTGCCAGCCGAGTGGCAAAATCAGAGGCGTAAAGCCACCACCGGGGCAATGTAATCCGGAAAATGACTCAGATTGTTGCAAGCAAGGCAAGATGTACACCACTTACAAATGTTCACCTCCAGTGACCGGTAATACCAAGGCTGTTTTAACCCTAAATAGCTTCCAAAAGGGTGGAGATGGTGGTGGACCCTCGGAATGTGACAACCAATACCATTCTGATGATACTCCAGTTGTCGCCCTTTCAACCGGATGGTACAGTGGAGGAGATAGGTGCCTTAACTATATCACCATAAGTGCTAATGGCAGAAGTGTGAAGGCTAAAGTGGTAGATGAGTGTGACTCCACCATGGGATGTGATGACGAGCACGATTATCAGCCTCCATGCCCAAATAACATTGTTGATGCCTCTAAAGCAGTGTGGAAAGCCTTGGGTATACCTGAAGGTGACTGGGGAGATTATGACATCACATGGTCTGATGCTTAATGCATAAACTTATAGAATCTACCGTATCGTTGGATTATGCTGATTGTGTACATGCTCAGAGATTATGTGTAATATGTGACGTAGATACTACTAAATTCTGATGTTACTGTTGTGAAATTACAGTTAATGAATTTATGTTCGTATCAACTTTGAAGTCATTGTAATATGAGCAAGTTTCATGCCTACATGATCAGTGAAATCTGAAAACAGGACTTGGTTCAATAACTAATCTAAACCCTACTACATCTTGACCAAGATCATTCATTCGATCAATCGATCAATCTATCAATCAATCAACTGGCTTCGATACCAAATTTAGTTGCACTCAGGTATACAAATCTTGTATATCCTTCAAAGGTTGCATCAGATAGGCTATTTCTACACTAACTCTTACTTTAACAGTTCAGACCAACTATACTTTGTACTGGAGTTATGAATTGGCCTCAACTGGTTAAAAACTGAGTTGCTTCAACTTTTTTGAAGATGCTCACTTCCTGGATTTAAGTTTAAAACAATGTGAATTCAGCACTCTCAAAAATGCAGAATTTCATTTGCTTCGCAGTTGCTTTCAGGGTCTGATGGAAACCAAAAAGTTATCCAGCCATTTTACACAAAAAGAGAGTTGTGGATTAAAGGATATAAGAACATCGGCAGACCTATTGAGTGACTGTGTCTAAGCCTAAAGTGATGCCCTTGAAGAAGCAACCACACTTTCAATGGCAACACACAAGATGCTGTTTACTCATAAATTTCAGGTAGATAAACAAACATCATAATCAGAGGTTAAAGAGCATGTTCTCTAGGTTACAGTATCTGTCTCAAGGACAAACAAGAAAGCAGCAGCAGCAAATCGCAAGCTGCTGAAGTGTTTCAGTGAATTTCCCATTTTAGAATTGGTATAAAAAGTGATGAATTAGAAAATCAACAAAGACTAGGTGCCCTTACTTATTCAATCTACACCAAACATTGAAAAGCTAAAATTTCATTGTTTTAGCCACTATCAGGCTCAACTGCCATTTCTAACCAACTTTGCTAATACTTCAATCCTTTTTAATCTTTTTTATTTGGTGTTTTTGTTGTCATACTTCAGTGAACATTTTTTGGCCAAGTTTTGTAATTTTCTTCATCAGAATCCTATCTTTTGGATTTATTACTCGCGAATGCAAAAAGATGAAAAGAAATTGCAAATGCAAAAGGAAAGTGTATTTTCTTTCTCCTACATTAGCTGAGGTGATATGTTTGCTCATTTATTAAGTTAAGTCTATCTGTTTCTTTTAAGGAAAAACAATATCTGCTTCAGTGGTGCTAACTCCTGTACAGCAAGAATACAGAATTGCTTTCAGCAACTATAGAATCCAAGAGAATAAAATAACCCATGAAGTTATTGTCATATTAGATTTGGCAGAACGCCTTTCTACAATAGGATTCACATGATTAAGTTTAAGCCGTGGATGTAGAATTGAATAGCCAAAAGACTCCAATTTAGACGTCTACTTATAGAAAACAAAGGCAGTTACAAGAAAATATATCTGAATTTTCTATAACTAAACTTAGAAGATAAAAAGAGTGCTCCACTAGACCATTTAAATTGACTGCTAAACTCTCAGTAACTGCATACTTAATCATAAGAAACTTTTCATGCCTTGAGCAGAATATTGGCACTTCGTCTGACCAAAACATTATATAAAGCAGCATCCCAGTCTCCACACAACCAACAATAGGAAACAAAAACCAGATAAGAGAAAGGAACAAAAGCAATGAAGAACTCTAGCTTTGGAACAAAATCAGAGGCATAGAACCACCACCAGGACAATGTAACCCCGAAAACGACTCAGATTGTTGCAAGCAAGGCAAGATGTACACCACTTACAAATGTTCACCTCCAGTGACCGGTAATACCAAGGCTGTTTTAACCCTAAATAGCTTCCAAAAGGGTGGAGATGGTGGTGGACCCTCGGAATGTGACAACCAATACCATTCTGATGATACTCCAGTTGTCGCCCTTTCAACTGGATGGTACAGTGGAGGAGATAGGTGCCTTAACTATATCACCATAAGTGCTAATGGAAGAAGTGTGAAGGCTAAAGTTGTAGATGAGTGTGACTCTACCATGGGATGTGATGATGAACACGATTATCAGCCTCCATGCCCGAATAACATTGTTGATGCCTCTAAAGCAGTGTGGAAAGCCTTGGGTATACCTGAAGGTGACTGGGGCGATTATGACATTACATGGTCTGATGCTTAGTGCATCATTATAGTATTGATGGTATCATTTGCATATGATGGTTGTCTTCATACTCAGATTATGTCATCTAATTTTGTCATGTTTGTTGTTGTGAAATTACAGTATAATGAAATTCTGTTCATATCGACTTTTGAAATGATGGTAATATGAAATTCATGCTAATGAAAGAGACATGATTAGTGAAATCTCAAACAGGACATGGTTCAGTAACTAATCTAAACCTACTACAAGTTTACCAAGATCGAACAATATATAAACCAACTAGTCCTCGATCTCAAATTAGTTGCGGTCAGCTATATAAATTTTTTGTATCCTCCAAAGGCTGCATCGATTGGACCTTTTTTTACACAAAGACCTACTATATTCGAGTATGGAACCGACTTTACTTTGTACATGCGCAGATTTAACTTAACTTACTAGTTGTTTTAATATTTTTAGTGATGCTCACTAGTCACTTCCTGGAAAAGAAAGAAGAAGCATTTGCTGGTTTAAACTTAATAATGTGGAATTCAACACTGTCAAAATGTAGAACTTCATTTAGCTCTGGAGTTGATGAAGATGACACTTGAAAAAAGAGTTGATGAAACTAATGTATACACCTTTACAATCAAGAGCACTTGTCCCGAACTTTAAATGGAGAGCAAAAATGCCCTATTTTGGATAGTTCAAGGGCAGAATTGGCAAATTTTTTCTTGTTTTGGAGCAGTCGTTAGTAAGAAGGTTATTCTTGAGTTATTTTGCTAGTTGGAGGATATTTTTGAGCCAAAAACAAAATAGCGAGGGCATTTTTCAGACAAAAATATAATGGAGAGTAAAACTGACTCCTTTTGAATAGTCAAGAGGTATATAATATACTTGACCCTTTTTAGTTTATTTAGAGAGGATTTTGGTCCTCTCACCAGAATTTCAAATGAAAAAGTATTTTACCCGAATTAGCCAAAGTACTAGAGTTATTTATAGGAAGGGTATGTTTGGTGAGAAGAAAAATATTTTTCATGAAATGTATTTTTTTTTTAAATGTTTTTTTATTTTGTAAAATAGTGATTTCCTTTACTTATTTTTTGATATTTAGTAAGTAAGTAAAAAATATTATTTTACAAGTATTTATACATTTATAATTTAGATAAATACTATGAGAGTTGGGGTGGGATGCCCCGCCTAACTCCGTGCCAGCAGTCGCAGTAAGATCGGGTGGGGGGACAAGTATTCTTCGGAATAACTGAACGTAAAGGGTACGTAGGAGGTGAAAAAGTGTGTTGGGATGAGGAATGGTATGTCACTTATCAAATTTATTCCATTTTTTAAGAAATTTATTTTTTAGAAATAAAAAATTCAAAAACAAAATTGAACTATCAAACATTAGAAAATGGTAAAACATACCCTAAATTTGTAACTACTATTGAAAACCAGTAATCCCTTTAATGTAGCAACTATTTTTGGGTAACAACATTGATTTGAATACTATATTTTTGGGTTGTTTGATAGGCAAAATAAGCAAGAATCTCAATAATTGAAATATTTCATGAGATTATTTTGTTTTACCTTTTATATGAGATAATAGTCTCATTATAATAATAAGAAAAAAATCACTTGAATTAATTAATACTCCCCTTAAACCAAACATAAAATAAAAGTAATCTCAAAATTTTAACAAGAAATTATTATAGTCTCTCCACGTACCACCAGATGACCCTTTAAAGCTTGTTTGGATAGGCTTATAGCTTACAATTTATAAGTCAAAAGTCATAAATTAAGATTTCTAATTTATGTTTTTGATTTATTTATTTTTATTATCTTATTCCCTCCATTCCTAAATAAATGATCATTTTAGGTTGAGCACACCCCTTAAGAAATTGTTCACTCCTAGAAAATAAAATGTGTTTTTACTATCTTACCCCTAATTAAATTTTATTGTATATTTAATATGATCATTTTTAATTAATAATTTTTGGTTATGAATAGGATCAATTTATTCTTGAAAGCCTAAATAATTACTTATTTAAAAATAAAATAAAAATAAATAAGATAATCACTTATTTAAAAACGAAGAGAGTAGCATTAAAAAAAAAAGTAAAATATTTTAAATTTTATACAACCCTATAAAGTATAAAATCTATTTTGACTTAGAAATAAACCAATCGAAAGAGGCGTTTAGAATACTTAATACTCGTACTACGATAACAAACAAAATCTTGTTTTGTCTCTCTTCTCTACCGTAACCTACCCACAAACCCTTGGAAATCCTCTGTTTGATTTTCAGGTGTTCGTTGAAAATGGTGGAAAAATCGTCTCCACCGAAAGGAACAGCAAGCAAGAAAGGGGTGAAAGTCGATCCTTTGTCCGTTTATGAATTTACTGAAGATGATTTATCATCACGGAAACTAGTACAAATTACTTCCGATTCTGTTGATTCCAAGTTGTATTCAACCCCTAAATCTGCTGGCCAAATCTCCACTGGAAGAAGGACTCGCTCTCAGAGTCGAGCAGGTGTGGATACTGAATCTAATGTGAAGAAATCACTAAAATCCCATAGAGCGAAAGGTTCTGTGAGAGGTGAATTAGCTGGTAAAAAACGGAAGCTGCTGCTAAAAGATGTTAATTCTGCTGTGAAAAATAAGGGTAAATCTATACAGGTGTATGACGGGGATGAAGTTATTACATCAAAAAAGAGAAAGGTGGATGATGATGGACAAATGGAACTAAGGCCTTCTAGCTCCTCCATTTTGAAGGTACTTTTTCAACCGTTTTCCCCTTGTTCGTGGTTTATTAGTAGTTTGGAATGTTGTGTTTAATGTGTACATATATGATTTGCATATAGAGTGTTATAATTTTAAGAGTGAAAGGTCAATAACACTCCCAAATTATTCCGGTTTTTTGAGTTTCATACCTGATATGTGTGTGAGTTTCTTACCTGAACTAGAACAATTGATAGTGAAGGGTGGGTCAAAAACACTCCCAAATTATTCTCTTTTTTTGAGTTTCATACCCGATACGTGTGAGTTTCCTACCTGAACTAGAACAATTGATAGTGAAGGGTCAAAAACACTCCCAAATAACCAAGATTGCTTTTGACCATGAACTCTAATTTTAATATAGTGTATATTAAGAGGATAAGATGTATGCATATACTATATACACTGTATATAATCATTATATACTGTATATGAAGAGTGTGTGTGTGTGCGTGTGCGTGTGTATATATTGTCTACAGTGGAGGTGAATACACACCTATTACAGTGTATATTCATTGTTCAATTAAACTTCTCTATAACACCTCCTTTGTCCGGACCTGTTGTTTCCTTTTATAGAGATCATAAGATTTTAATTTGGTGGTTATAGATCAAAAAGACCCAAAAACTCTTTTTTTTTTCAGTTTGTTTGTGTTATAAAAGATAATAAAATGATTGAACTTTAAAATCTCAAACGATATTCATCTCATTAAGTGAAAAAAAGGCTAATACAATATTAATAAGGTGGAAGGTGTGGGAAAACGGCAGAATATAAAAAGTCCCCAACTTCATCTTAACAAGAGATTTTGACATTCCAGATTCCTCATTAGAAATTGCGAAAACTTATAAAGATTATATCTCCTATAAAATATAATTACTAGATTGCTTTTTAGTTGTTATCAAATAATAAATATATAAATGTTTGAGTAAAGACCTTTATAGAGAGGTAAATTTTACAAAGAGCGTAACATTATAATGATGGATGTTGTTGTTATAGGTAAAAAACTGTTATAGAAAGGTAAAATATAACATAAAAAATCAGTTTTGAGAAAACCTTGCATTTCATGTTGAAATGCCGTTATAAAGGGTCTCTTGTATAGAGAGGTAATGATTGTATATTCAGTGTCCACAATAATAAGTATATAGGCAGTACTTGATGAATCTCTTATTTTTTTGCTAACATCAATGTTTTTTGGGAATGCAGACTTGGGATTTCTACATCCCACCAAACAAACATTTCCACACGCGTGTGAGTTCACACACAAATTGTGATGTTGTTAAATTGTTGAAAAGCAAGTTGGATGATAGACAACTCCAGATCTTCAGGGGAACCCCGTTTGGGTACTTTCTAGATTTGCCTCATGTAGTTGTACAGAACCAGCTTATACATTCCCTATTGCTCAGGCAGGTGGTCCCGGAAAGAGAGGATGAACTGTGGTTTAAAGTGAACGGAACCAAGTTGCGCTTCGGTCTGGCAGAATTGGGAATTATTACTGGTTTGAGATGTTGTGGTGATGCTGATAAGGGTTATGAATCTAGTGGTACCAATAGATTGATGGATATGTACTTTTCTGGACTTGAAAAGGTACCCAAGCAATCACTGATTGACTGCTTCCACCAAAAGAGATGGAGGTCGGACGAGGATGCGGTCAAGATCGCTGTGTTGTATTTCATACACACATTCTTGTTCTCAACTGCTAATAGCAAGGCATTCATCACAAAGGCTGATTTTTGTATTGTTGAGAGCGGGGATTATGAGACATTCCCCTGGGGTATACTTGTATTTAGAGCCATGATGGAGTCCATGAACAATAGGTTGCGTCCAGGTCTAAAGATGTATAGGCTTGGGGGTTTACCTTTGGCCTTGCAGTGCTGGTTCTACGAGTGCTGCACTAATGCTGATGGCAAGTTGGCTCACCGGGTTGACAACAAAGTGCCTCGTATTCTTAATTGGAAAATTGAGAAGCAACCGACCTTGAATGAGTTGTCTGGTGGGTTATTCAGGATCAGCAGGGACGAGGTGAATTGCAAAGTCAGTATACATAATCTGTAATATGCAATATAAATTATGTATACATGCAGTGTATGCTGCATGTAACATAAATGTATATTGTAAAAGATCTTAAATATTATGGGGCTGTTTTTCATCTTTCATCTCTACTCAATTTGATTTTTCTTATGTAGTTGAAGTTCAAGAATGTTTCTCTGACGGATTTTGAGCAATTTCACTTGGATTTGCCTGAATCATCTGAAAATCCAAATGATAAGGAGGTGGCATCCAGAGATCTTCCTGAAGTTCATCCTAGTGATGATGACTTCAGCACTCCTAAAAAAAGCAAAAATCAGCCCAAAACCAAATCGGATCCCCCAGTGAACAATTTGGAGAGGAGCGCCGAGCTCAAACGACTTTCTGATGAACAGTTGGAGTTGAAGAGTAATATTCGAGAGGTATGGGGAGTTGCAGTTCTGTGTATATGTCTAGTTTAACATTTCAGTTTATCCAAACACTAACAGTTGTTTCATTTTTTTTTATTTTTGGGGTCCTGTTAGATCTCTAAAGCGACTGAGTTGCTTAAGGAACAAATGATGGTGTCATTTGCAGATGTCTTTAAAGCAATCGAGTCGTTCTCGAAGAAACAATCAGAAAAGGATAATTCAGAAGTATTGCACGTAGAATTGATTTCCTTTTTGTTTTTTACTGGAGTGCACATATATTTTGTGCTGTTTCTGGCATATTAATGTTGTTTATGTTCCATTTTTCGACAGATTGATGGAAGAGATGGCCACCATGACAGACATGCTGATGGTGATTTCGGTGGTTTTAACGCTAATGATGACCATGGTAGTGATGGCCCAGATCGTGGCAAGGAGTCCCTTGGTGACAAGGAGAATAGCGAGAAAGTCAATGTTGGAGCCTTGAGTGGAATTACAAATGCATAAGGAAAATCTATTTCCCCTGTCCTACATTTAATGAGGTTAGGTTTTCCTGCCTAATTTTTTGTTTAATAAAGAAAGTACTCATCTAGTTGTTTTAAATTTGTTACTACTGTATAGCAAGAATACAAAATTATTTCCTGAACATGATTGTGGTTGCTCTCAGGTTCCTCTGCTCACTCTAGTTGTGATAACTTATATTCGTCTGTAGGAAAAAAATGATTTCTTGTAGCACTCCTGTCCATATCAATAGTCAAGCCAACAAGCCCGGTAGTACCTCGGATACAACCATTTTTTCTAGTTAAGTTTGCCCTCACGACACTACAAAGCAGTTTGATGATGATTTAACTGAAGGTAATAAGCAGGTTCTTGAGGTTGCAGTATCTGTCACCGGGGACAAGCAAGATTGGCCAAATGCAAGCTGTTGTACTATTTGAGTCTGTTCAATTGAGAATTTTCATTTACAGTTGAAGATGAATTTGGAATCAACAAGGAGAATGAGTTCTTCCCTATTCAATCCACCAGTGGCAACTATTTCAACTGGCTGGTGTAATAGACATGTACTCAATGAGAGTGACAACGGTGGCGTGTAAGGCAGGCCCTGTTTGTCGATTGGCCTCCATGACCAAATAATATGGTTGCTGCCTCAAAAGCTTTGTTTCCTTTCGGCAAGTTTGTTATAACTTTGCTTTTGTAATTTATAGTCCCATCCATTTCGATCACAAAAGCATTTTTTGCTGTGTATATGTAAACTTCATTGGATTCAGTTCCATGCAATCACAAGATTTTCATATTAACAATGAAAATGAGCTCTTTGACACTGTATTATCAACTTATTTATAACTTGCACCAGTGGTGAGAAATGTATTAAGGTGAAAAGGCCTACAATGATACAACTTGCAAATAGATTTCTAACTAAAACAGCCCAAGAATTATCAAAATTCCATGAATTGAAGGCTTAGTTTCTACATTCTCTTTTCCAACAGTCAAATTGGGGAGTATTCATGGAGAAACGTCAACTTCCATGGCACTACAATTGAAAAGATGATTGCTAGAATCCAGGTGTTCGTTCATGTTTAGCGACCAGATGAAACAATCTGCTCATCTCTTACTATACAGAGAGATACAAATTTGTATTCACCACTCTAATCTAGATAACTACTATCATAGTAATCCACTTGACTGCTAAACTCCATAGCTGCATACTTAATTATAAGAAAACTTTGATCCATTAAGCAGAATATTGGCATTTTGTCTGACCAAAGCACTATATAAACCAGTTATATCATCCCAAGTCTCCACCCAACCAACATTTCAGAACAAAACCTAACAAGAAAACAGGAACAAAAATCAAGAAGAAGTCTGCTGTAGGAACATCGCTTTTGGTGTTGCTGATTTTTGCCACTCTTACTTACTGCTTGGATGCAAGACTGCAGGCTTGCCAACCGAGTGGCAAAATCAGAGGCATAAAGCCACCACCGGGACAGTGCAACCCAGAAAATGACTCAGATTGCTGCAAACAAGGCAAGATGTACACCACTTACAAGTGTTCGCCTCCTGTGACTGGTAACACCAAGGCTGTTTTAACCCTTAATAGCTTCCAAAAGGGTGGAGATGGTGGTGGACCATCGGAATGTGATAACCAATACCATTCTGATGATACTCCAGTTGTTGCTCTTTCAACCGGATGGTATAGTGGAGGAGATAGGTGCCTTAACTTTATCACCATAAGTGCTAATGGAAGAAGTGTGAAGGCTAAAGTTGTAGACGAGTGTGACTCTACCATGGGATGTGATGACGAGCACGATTATCAGCCTCCGTGCCCAAATAACATTGTTGATGCCTCTAAAGCAGTGTGGGAAGCCTTGGGTATACCTGAAGGTGATTGGGGCGATTATGACATTACATGGGCTGATGCTTAGTGCATCATATATAGTATTGATGGTATCGTTTGCATATGATGGTCGTCTTCATACTAAGATTATGTCATCTAATTTCTCATGTTTGTTGTTGTGAAATTACAGTATAATGAAATTCTGTTCATATCGACTTTTGAAATGATAGTAATATGAGATTCATGCCAATGAAAGAGACATGATCAGTGAAAAACTAAAACAGTAGTTAGTTCAGTTTAGCCTATTACAGTTTAGCCTCGATCAGTTAATCAATCAATAAATGAACGAGGCCTCTATCTCAAATTAGCTGGAGTTGCCGACAACAGAGCATCCAATAGCAAGTTGCTGTAGTGTTTGGAGCCCTCCTATCTGGAATCAACCTAACCGGTTCAGTGTGAATCGAAATCAATAAGGAGGAGGAGGCCTTGCCTATTCAATCTACACAAGTGGTGACAATTTCAACTTGCTCTGATGTATAGAATCTAGAACTTGCTTTTGTATTTCTGTATATGTATGTTTAGTGGCTAGAGTTATTTGTAATCATTGATCTTGATATCAACAATGAAAATAAGCTCTTTGAACACTGTACTAATACTTCATATGAGATATAGCCCCCTTAAAAACTTAGCACTCCATTCAATTTCCATAAGCCTGTGCAACCTATGGTTCCGACTAGGTCACTGATCCATTTATGAGAGCAGTTACAAAAGTATTCAGGTGGAAAATCATACAACGGATCAAAAACGATTGCTGACAGCACATGAACTATCAAAATTTGATGAATTGAAGGCTTATTTTCTATGTTACTGCAGTAAATATTCTTTTCAAAAGGAAAATGGAACAGTATGCATGGAGAACATTAGTTGATCATTGTCACATTTAAATTAGTCTTAATCGCATCTATCGACTATCATAATAGATGTTACACAGGAAAGGATAATTGTAACAAAATCAAGACTTCTGTTGTTGTAGTCTGTTACACAAAAGATATTCAGATGCTGGATACAGGTTTTCATGCTTCGCAACCGGATGAAACAATCTGTTGTCCTATTACTATACAGGAAAATACAAAATTGTTTTCAGCAACTAGAAAGTCCAAGACATTAAATAAACCATCAAATTCTTGTCATATTAGGTAGTGGTAGAATGCCTGTATAGGAAAATGTGATTAGGATTAGGCCGTGGAGGTAAAGTTGAGATTGAAAAATCTACTTACATACATATATATAGAAAACAAATGCCCTTACCAACAAGGAAAGTAAAGCAATCATTGTCGCATTTTTCCGGATTTACTACAGCCAAATAACTAAGAGAGCTTAAAAAAATACACTCATTATCCATTTGACTACTAAACTCATAACATGTATGCTTAATTGTAAGAAACTTTTCTTGCTTTGAACAGAATATTGGCATTTTGACTAACCAAAACACTATATAAACCAGTTCGATCATCCCAGTCTCCACACAACCAACATTTGAAAAACAGAATCACAAGTACAAAAACCATGAAAAATTCTATCATGGGAACATCTCTTCTGGTGTTGTTGGTTTTTGCCACTCTTACTTACTGCTTAGATGCAAGATTACAGGCTTGTCAGCCGAGTGGAAAAATCAGAGGCATAAAGCCACCTCCAGGACAATGTAACCCCGAAAATGACTCGGATTGCTGCAAACAAGGCAAGATGTACACCACTTACAAATGTTCACCTCCTGTGACCGGTAATACCAAGGCTGTTTTAACCCTGAATAGCTTCCAAAAGGGTGGAGATGGTGGTGGACCCTCGGAATGTGATAACCAATACCACTCTGATGATACTCCAGTTGTTGCCCTTTCAACCGGGTGGTATAGTGGAGGAGATAGGTGCCTTAACTTTATCACCATAAGTGCTAATGGCAGAAGTGTGAAGGCTAAAGTTGTAGATGAGTGTGACTCTACCATGGGATGTGATGACGAGCACGATTATCAGCCTCCATGCCCGAATAACATTGTTGATGCCTCTAAGGCAGTGTGGAAAGCATTGGATATACCTGAAGGTGATTGGGGAGATTATGACATCACATGGTCTGATGCTTAGTGCATCATATATAGTACTTATTGTATCGTTCCAATATGATGTTTGTGTGCATACACACATCAGGTGTAATATGTCGAATAGATACTACTAAATTCTCATATTTGTTGTGTGAAATTAAAGTTAATGAAATTATGTTCATATTGGGTTTTGAAGTGATAGTAATATGAAATTTCCTGCCCATAAAAGAGATGATTAATGAAATCTGACAAGCATGACATGGTTATGTAGAATCTAAACCTATTACAGTTTGACCAAGATAATTCAATCAACTATACCTCAAACCCAAATTAATTGAGGTCGGGTATATACACCAACCCATATTAGAAGCTTTAGTAGATGATGTTTACTACCACAATATTGCAGCTATAGTAGATAAACAAGCATAACTATGTGGCAGCAAAAGAATAAATCATACAGTGAACATGAATGTGTTTGAGGTACAACAAATTGACAAATACTCAAGACAATATATCAGGTAGCATCCTATGGAAAGTACATCATGATCATATGCAACCTCTTTTTGCAGTTAAATTAGGTCTTAATGACACTACAGAGAAGGTTTGACGCTTATTTGAGAGAAGGTAACTATGAGTAGGTTCTTGAAGCTGCAGAATCTGTCACAAGGAACAAGAAAGACAGCAGCAGCCAATTGCAAGCTGCTGTAACGTTTGTAGTACTTGTCTGATTTGGAATTGGCATTAATGTTTAAGGATGAAGTATAAATCAATAAAGAGAAGGAGGTTATGCTTTTTCCTTCTTTAGCTTAAGGGTTTGCCTCCTACTACTGAATCATAAGCATCTAAACTATTTTATTAACATTAACGATGAGATCTCCTAGAGTTGCTTCCTGAATCCGAAAGAGACTACTTGGGTTCTCCCAATAACTAAAAAGTGTAGCATGCCTCAATATAATTGGGATTCGCGTTGGTGGAGGAACAGGATCGGAAAAAGAGGGATTCTAGCTCAAGAGAAACACCGGAGTCTACTAGATATATTTTTTAATTTTCTTTTGTTTTGTCGTCTCAATAGAGTTTCAAGCAACCAAATCTTCTATCCTAGCTAGTGGAGTTATGGGATGATTAAAACTAAGCAAGAGATAGTCGTGTTGATGAGAATGTACATATTCCCATCATGGACTTGTACTTATTTTAATCTTGAATTTCATTTCTTCGCTATCAAGCTCATTTGCCATTTTTAACCTGCAGCTTTACTAATACTTCAAGTTTTCTTTTTCAAATCTTTTTATTGTTGGTCTCCTACTTTGTGAACATGTTATCGGCCAAATTTTTGTGATTTTCTTTATCAGTAGATGAACCCTATTGGGATTTTATCACTTACTCGTGCAACAGGAAGGAAAAAAAAAATACAAATGCAGAATTAAAGTCTATTTCCCCTCTCCTACATTTGATAAGGTTAAGTTTGCATGTCCTGCCTCATCCTTTTCTTTTTTTTTGTGAAATTTTCACTCATTAAATATACTAAGTCACCATCTGGTTGTTTTAGGTAAAACGAATATTGGTGTTACTACTGTACGGGAAAAAATACAAAATTGTTTTCAGCAACTGAAGAATCCAAGACAATAAAGTACCCCATCAAGTTCTTGCCGTATAGGTTGTGGTAGAATGCCTTTCTACAACAGGAAGCAGAAAACTCTAAATTAGATAACAGTAGCCGTGATCTTCAAGAAAAGTAAAGAAGCTATTATCAAGTATGTCCAAATTTACTATAGCAAAATACTAATTAAATGGATAAAGAAGCACTGCACAAGACAATTTGACTGCTAAACTTACAAGTGTATACTTAATTATAAGAAACTTCGCATGCTTTGAGCACAATATTGGCATTTTCTCTAACAAAAGCACTATATAACCAGTTAGATCATCCCAGTCTCCGCACAACCAACATTTCAAAACAAAACCATAAGAGAAAACAGGAACAAAAACGATGCAGAAGTTAGCTTGGGAAAATCACTTCTGGTGTTGCTGATTTGTGCCACTCTTACTTACTGCTTAGATGCAAGATTACAGGCTTGTTAGCCGAGTGGCAAGATCAGAGGTATAAAACCACCACCAGGACAATGTAACCCCGAAAACGACTCAGATTGTTGCAAACAAGGCAAGATGTACACCACTTACAAATGTTCACCTCCAGTTACCGGTAATACCAAGGCTGTTTTAACGCTAAATAGCTTCCAAAAGGGAGGAGATGGTGGTGGACCATCGGAATGTGATAACCAATACCATTCTGATGATACTCCAGTTGTTGCCCTTTCAACCGGATGGTATAGTGGAGGAGATAGGTGCCTCAACTATATCACCATAAGTGCTAATGGAAGAAGTGTGAAGGCTAAAGTTGTAGACGAGTGTGACTCTACCATGGGATGTGATGATGAACACGATTATCAGCCTCCATGCCCAAATAACATTGTTGATGCCTCTAAAGCAGTGTGGAAAGCCTTGAGTATACCTGAAGGTGACTGGGGCGATTATGACATTACATGGTCTGATGCTTAGTGCATCAATATAGTATTATGTTACCATTCAAATATTATGATGGTGTGCATGTTCAGATTATGTGTAATATGTGAGGTCGATGCTAGTAAATTTGCATGTATATATTGCTGTGAAATTACAGTTAATGAAATTCTGTTCATATAGACGTTTGATGTGATAGTAATACGAAATTTCATGCCTACGAAAGAGACCTACTACAGTTTAACCAAGATCAATCAGTCAACTATGCCTCAATCTCAAGTTAGTAAAGACTGCATCAGCTAGACTATTTTTACACTAACTCCTTTTTTTATCCGAGCTTGGAACTATCTATACTTTGTACATATGCAGAGTTGTGAATTGGACTCAAATGATTAAAACCTGAGCTTTTTTAACTTTTATAGTGATGCCCACTTCTTGGGAAAGAAAAAAAAACATTTGATGATTTAAATTCAATAATGTGGAATTCAGAACTGCAGAACTTCATTTAGCTCTACAGTTGGTTGCAGGGTCCTCTGCTTCTCATTTTAGTAGTGTTAACTCATGTTCGTCCGTTAGGAAACAATTTGATATCCTGTAGCCCTGATGCCCATACATATAGTCAAGATAAGAAGTCAGGTCACATCCGATCCAACGGGTAATACCTCAGACACAACCTTGTTTGCCAGTTAAGTATACTACACAGTTGCAAGCTGATTTACTGTATTGAGACTCTGTGTCCTTGTGCAATACGGAATTGGCGTAAACGACACAGGATGAACTCAAAATCAATAAGGAGGAGGCCATGCCTAGTACTTACTTTCGCAATTTTGTAGTTCCATCCATTTCTTTTACAAAAGCATTCTGCTTGTATGTGTATGTAATGTTTATTAGCTAAAGTTCCTTAAAATCATTGGTTTTGATATCAACAAATAACTATTTGACTGCTAAACTTCATAACATGTATACTTAATTACAAGAAACTTTTCATGCCTTGAACACAATATTGGCATTTTGGCTTAACCAAAACACTATATAAACCTGTTTTATCACTATACAACTAACATTTCAAAAACAGAACCACAAGAACAAGAACCATGAAGAACATACATTATCATGGGAATTAAAGTCTAAATCTTCTACTTCTAGTGTTGCTGATTTTGCCCACGGGACTTGAAAGTCAAACCCGAGACCTCTGATTAAGGATGGAGGGTCCCAATCATTCCACCACAACCCATGTTAATAAATAATATTTTTCTATTTCAACGTGATGATGACTTTCATCAAAATAAACATAATCTGTGTAGTAGTTAATTGCTTATGATCCTCTTTTTGGTACCATGAAATAGTGATGGAAACATAACACCTACCAATAATTGACATATTCAAGTGTGACAAAATAATTCCAAACCTACAAGGTTATTTTATTCCCAAAACAAACACAAAAAGATAGATTGATTAGAAGAAAAAATAGATAAAAGATTTCTTATATCAATAAATTAAAGGATTAAAAAAAAAAATCCCCCGAACAGATCATTTTCCTCTCCAAATGAGTTTTAAGGGGAAAATTATTTGTTCTAGTAATAGTTTCTTTGATACATGCGTTGCGCATGAATATCGAGTCATGTAATACACGTCTTTGTAAAATATTAAATATACTGGAAATTATTTTGGGATCAATGATATACTCCCTCCGTCCCAGTTATATTTTTCTTTTAGAAACAACCTAACTTTGAAATTTCTCTTTTACCTTTGATGAAATGATTTATAGTCACATAAATATCTATGATTTTTTTATACCACAAATTTCAAAAAAAAACTTTTCTTTCTTAAACTTTATGGCTAGTCAAATGGTGTCACGTAAATTGAGACAACGAGTAAATGTTTTTACCACGAGATTCGCGTATATATATGGTGGCAGGTTGAATAGTAGGCAAAATCCAAAAAACTAGAACATAAAAATATGTATAGGGAGTACACTCCGATTAATTAAATTGTGGGAATCAAAAATGATATCATCAATATTACTAATAAATTAAATTGACCCTATGGTGAAACCCCTATATATATGAAACATTAGGTACACAACACAGAATAACAATAATGGCAGGGAAAAACACAGCTATACTTGTTACCATCTTCATTGTGTTCTCATCACTATGCTTCTATCATGGTGAATCTTCGATATTATCGACTATGGAGGCCGCGGCCGGGGACGCAGTGGCAATGGCAGTGGCAATGGCAGTGGAAGGAGAAGCCAAACCAGTTGATCTCTGGGTTTTCAAGTACCATAACAGGAAAGCGCAGTGTGCATGCAAGCCCTGTAGACCTATTTGTTAACTGTTCAGAGTTCAGTACGTACTTATTATCATCAGTTACATATTGTTGTCCAGTTATGTTTTTTTTAAATAAGATTGATTGTGACAACGTACGTAAGAGTGATCAAAAATTTGGTTGTCTTGTTATGTATATATCTTCTTTCTTTCTTTCCTTGCCTTTCTAAAAGTAAAATTCCCTTATTTTATAATTTACTAGAATTATTCATTTATAAAAAGAAAAGAAAAAGGTGATACATGACGTCTGGCACCAATCTCCCTGGCTAAAACTTGCTCTTATCAGCATGCATCATAAAATACTAATTAACATGACAAGTTATAAATGCAGGATCTGGTCTCTGTACGGTATAAAGTTCCAGTGTATGAAAAGCTTTTCGGGACAATTTTAGAGTGCAAACATATCTATTTGCATGTTTTATTGTTTTTTCCATGGAATGGCTAAAAAACACATCCAGGGCACTCAAACCATAGAATAATTACAGAGGATCAGATTTCAAAATCAGGCAGAGGTATTAGTCCAATGAAACCAAAAAGTTATAAAAATATGTCATCCACCACAAGATCAAAGACAAAATTAGCTAAATTGATGGAACAGTCTGTATCTAGAACACAAACCACAATATGTTACACGCGCAGACTAAAACCTCACAGCATGAATTGAACTACTATTGAGTAGAAAAGCAGATTCATGTTAAACTGCAAAAAAAACTCCTATATCACTACAATCTAAGGTGGCTGCTGATGGTTACAAGAACATGTTTCGTGTCAAGATGGTAGGATTGGAGAAATCAGAACACAATATATACAGTGCCCACTCGTCTACCTACATTTGACATAGTCATCCCCGCATCAAATCAATGTCAATATGGCCAGTTTGGAGATCCATCTGCCTTGAACTGGGCCATACTCCCATGGAAGAGGATGGTGTAAGGTTCTGGTTCGAAAGAGCATCAACTGGATTTACAGAATTGTCAGTGGTCAGAAGATCTGAAGTTCCTGCACTCTGTACACTTTCTGCAGCTCTTTTCTTTGCCTTTGAACTTGAGCATAAGAAGCTTCCCACTATTACCTAAAGTAATTAATTCACTTTCGATTTCAGGCTTTGAACGGATAAGTGAAAATTCAAGGGTCTGAATTTGCAACAAGGTAAGAAGGCTTAGCCTCTATGTCATCTAGCGAGCAAGCAGTATTTTAGGAAGACCAATTTCGTCATGATTTAACGATGATCACACAACTATATAAATCTAAAACCAGCCAAAGTTTCTGGAGATTCAAAGGTGCATGTAGATAAAAGTGGAAGCAACTTTATAAGTTTCATACTGATTTGCAAATGATTCATCATAGTATCGTATGACGAAGACAGCCAAATACCTAATGGTTTCCGTTCGAAGACATCAAATGGAAATCTCAATAAGATGGAAGGATTGAAATCGATACCTGAATTGGACTTGCTGCAATTAGAACACCTCCAACTCCACCACCTATCACGCGACCATCTGGACTAGCAAGAGAAACACTTAGGCTACCAATCCTACCTCGAGATCCACCACTATCGGTGACCAAGAAAGAGCCCGATAGACATAATATCTCAAACCGTCCCTGTATGGAATAAGAACATATGCTTGGAAGTTCATTTTTGCAGAAAAAAGATGGAAAATGAGAGGGGTAAATTAGGTCAAATGCATAACATACTTAAATCAGTACTTAACTAGATTAACAAGCTCCTAATACAGAGAAAGCTGGTCAACGAGTTTGTAAAAGATACAGGCACAAAAATCCCAGAATCTGCAATCATAGGTAGGCATAAATCGACCAACTAGTTTCCTCACTATTGCAACGTAATCGTTAAACCAAGAAAAAGTGAGTCTAGTGAATTAAAACATTTATACACAAGAATCGAGAAAACAACCTTAAAGTTCGGGCCTCAAAATTTCTTAACCTATGCGTTAAAACATTTCCAATTGGGTATTAAGGACATTGGAAACTAAGTCTCGAAGTTATTTCAGGGTTACTAACAGATCCATGTAAAGTTACTAGACCAAACAAATATTTGAAAACACTAATAACTTTATTTTTCTAACCATTCGCAAACAACTCAATTTCATCATTGCATCTCAAGAAAAGACAACACCTTCCTGCAGATCAGTCTAAACTATAGACATTTATGCTCTCCATTTAGGAGATAGCAACTTACTGTTATCAGCCTGAAAAAGTTATATTTTTTGGAATTTAATGTAAGTCTTCAGACCTCATATGTAACAGTGCCACCAGAAGTTGATGGCTGACGAAGAGTTACAGTGGAGATGACACCATTTGCCGATAAAATACATATTGATCTAGGCCCTTGTTGTGAAAATGACATTATTTTTGTTGTGATGTCCTGTAGGAAATGCAAATGAACCCTTCCATTAATATTGTCAATGGCAGAATTAAAATTAAAATAGAAAAGTAATGGCTGAAAGAGTACTAATTAAGGTAAGCCACAAGCAGTTTTTCCAAATTGAAGTTATAACAATGTTCTATTGTGCTCAGAGGCGTTCTGCTTTATACAAATAATTGGACAGCACCTAGCTGCCTGTAAAGATATAGTGATAAGAGAATTTAAAAGGTCAAAACTGCTACTAGATCAAATGTAGAATCACCTTTTATTTGTTGATCCAAACATAATTTGACTTTTCACATTCAAGTTTCAACTATTTAAAGGAACCTCCTAAGGTTAACTGATTGCACATTTTCCACACATACTCGATTCATTAAGCCAACTATAGTTAAAAAGGCACCCATAAACTTATCAATATACTAGGATTGCAAACCTGTAAAGAAGGATCTTTAGTTGTTTCTAGTTAATGATAAGTAAGTTCCTGCGCAATAGTTAAGCATACAAGACGTGTCAAGTTCCTGCGCAATAGTTAAGCATACAAGACGTGTCAAGTTCCTGCGCAATAGTTAAGCATACAAGAAGTGCCAACATTTTGCTCTCTCATCTCCCCTTCCACAAGCAAACTCACCCAAATGAGAAGCATATAACAACCAAAAAAGGATCCATCTTATTGCATATACTCATGTAGTGATCAGTCTAAGGTCCCTGAAGATAACTTAGACCAAAATTAAATGACTATTCTTTTTCTTTCTTTACTATTGAGTTCATTATGTTACTTCTTGCTCAAATTCCTTGAAAGCCTAACCTGGAAAATAAACTTGGGGAGGAAAGTTCATTCCCACGCTCTTAACAGTTTCCGTGTATATAGTGACTCATATCATGTGCCAGCATGGTAGAAGTGAGGAAAAAAGATACAACAGTAGTTTCAGTCATGTAATCTATGTGATGTTATACAATTTAACACACTCAAAAACATGTGAATCACATACTTCTCCTACAGCAATTGTGATGACATGCGGGGTAAAACCAATTCCAGCTGTATTTGACAACCATCCACCTAGCAAAACAATCAATCAATTATATGACAATCAAATAAAAAGGCTCAACAACAGCAAGTAGCAACCAAAAGCATGGCAAAGAAACATCCTGGTGCAGGAAATTCACAAAATGCTCAATGGATAGAAAAGGATACTCACGTTGATGAATAACACTGACACATAATAAACGATTAGTACAATTTTATGAAATTTCAACCTCGACTATCACATGTAGAAAGCAAGTTCAGATGCTGAAAATAATGCAACTTCTCAAGTACTCATTTTGGTGATCTATTTTGAAACTAGACCCTGGATGTATTTATGGCCTAAGCTGTAACTTTTAGTTTTTCTGGCATCATGATGCAACAATAATCTGGGAATCTCCATTTGCATTTTTATAGTGTGAGAATCAAAAAATAGTGATCTCCAACTTCTATTGTATGCTTAATTTTGCGAACTAAGCAACCATTCTAGCATTTTGATGTCCTCTTTTTTCTTTTGGGGAGATTAGTAGCCATTTATTTGTCTCATTAAGATAATCAAAAAATAAAGTTGCAGTAATCCCATGTTACTTAGTGCCTGTTTTCCCTCCATTAATCTAAAACAATAGAGAAAAATAAGCTCAAGAAGAACTGTTCTCACATTTACAGCCCATTAAATTGATCTTGTCACCTCCTTATGAATAAGATGTCAGATGTGCAGAAAATAAATCTTTTTTTATTACATCATTTCTATAAACGGTTCAAGTAATGGTAAGGGATGTCTGCATAATGAAATTTTAATATAGAAAAGCAAGAAGTGCACACTCTTTAAGTTGGTAAGGAAGTCAATAATTCATACTATCAATGTCCATTCAATTGTTTCGCAGAAGAAAGAAAGCATTTTCTTCTTCTATAGATCAAATCTATAAGGAGCTAAGTTCAGGAACAATTGGATGCTTGGGCCTGCACAGCTATCGTCTAACTTTTAGACTAAGAATCAGAGGGGAAGGACATTTCAGGAGAAGAATAATTTGACAGAAATAAAGTAGTCCTTTGGAGTGTATTATGGTTAAAATATTACAGTAAAAAAATTGACACGAAACTTGTACCCTTGAGGAAGGCAGTCTTTAACTCTTTTTCAAACCAGAGCGGAGGTCCACGAAGTTCTGTTAAACTAGAGGGGAAGAACTGACCCAAAAAATAAAACAAGATGGTTAATCCTTTTTCTTTTTTAAGTTTTGGTTGTCACTTAAAATGAGTACGAAGGATGCAATTCTAATGAAGTTTTGCTCCAACTCCAATGTTGCCTTACATCATTGATCAAATTTGATATGCAAGGGCATACATTCATCCTAATCCCCATATGAAACACTGGTGATCTAAATTGCAGCACTATGAATACCCAAATTTATAGTTCTGACTTCTGAGGTTCTATAAACCACTTTAACATGTGGTATACATTATTAAAATGCTAGAAATATTCTTTTGCTTACATGAAATAGTAGCATATTTTACTTCCTAATATGTTCTTCAGGACAATTATTGGATCTGGTGGTTCAGATCTTCCACCCTGAACCCTTATGTGACTTTAATATGCTTTAGTGTACTTATCAAAACAATATGCTTTTTCATCCTTTCTACATATCTATCTATCTTATATGAGGTAGCTTTTTTGCAAGAAAAATTCATACACTATTGAGGACAATATACAAAATCATGAAGATGGAGATAGCCAACTGCAAGAACGGAACATGCTGTGGCGTAAGAAGACTGCACAGAAGCAAGTTGGCAAAACTTCCTCAATCAGATTAAGTTCTTTATTAAACAAGGAACTTAATGAACAACCACCAAGAGTAAAAAGGAAATATTCGGTCACTACCATTAAACTACTCCAATTGTCCAAAATATATGGAAATGCAAACTAAACGGAGAAATTACCAAAAGAAGCGAGTTGCTGTTTTCGTCCAGACCCTGGTGGCCTTCCTCTACCCCTCTTCTGATTTGGGTTTAATGACATTGCCTGAGTAGATGGAGGTGGAGTCAGAGCCAACGACATCGCCCCTTGAGCTCCATACTTCCGAGGCCTACCCCTCTTTCTGCGCACAGGCTCACCTTGTGGCAGTGCTGATGATGCACCAATACTACCTCTAGGTGATATAGTTGCTGAAGGATCCATTACTAGTGTTTGTGGAATAGAAGTGCCACTACTACTAGATTGAAAGGCAATATTGGAAGTAGGTAATGAAGGATTAATGCCTGGTGATCCCTGTAAACCAGGGGCATTCCCGGTCCCACTCCCACTCATCCCTCTCTGCATATAGTAAGGAGCGGATCCAGGTAACATCATAGCTTCCCTTCGATCCATACATTTATTTCCTTCGTCAGAACTCCGTAAACAATATATCCCCTTCAAACAATGATTTATATCTCAAGGGAAAGGGAATCAAAGTCGCAACACTTTATTCCTAAGCATTGAAAGTGGCCTTCGCAACATCAAAACCAGTAAAAGCTGCAGCCTTGGTTAAGAAAATGGCACAAAAAGACTGAACTTGTTTAAACGCTCAAGGGAACTTTATTATGCACATTCAAGATCTCCTTAAAATCCCAGAATGTATTAAGCTGTGAATTTCACCTCCCAACTAGCACGAGAATAACAATGGAAAGCTCGTTCAAGAACAAAGCCTCCCAGTACATGCAAAATCTGAAAAGAAGAGTAACTCAGTGAATGACACAAAGTAAGTTAAGAAATAGAAACAAACTCAGCAAAATAGATATAGGGTAAAACACACTATAGTGGGAGAAGGAAAGGAAAAGAGTTCCTAGTTAAAAAAATTCAACAGAAAAGCAAAACAAGAGGCTAAGAGATGTGCATAGGAAGAGAAATGCAAGTTCAAAGCAAAAGGGCTAAGATTAAAGAACAAGCAAGAGTACCATAACTTTTTTTAACAGCTTGTTAAAACTATTTGAAAAGGAAAAGGGTGTCATATTGAAGACAAATGCAAAACAAACAGAGACTGAACTAATATCTTGGCCTGGTCCAGTTCACCTTACCATTAAAAACAAACCCTTAAACACTAAACTTCCACAAACATTCAACAGAAAGAGCCAAAACCCAACAGAGAAATCAATGCCATTGCATCAAAAACAAGAACCCCAGTCATGAACTCTTAATAAAAATCAATTCTTGATTAGCAAACTCAACAAAGATCACAACTTTATGATATTTTTAACCAAGAAACTGATACCAAATTGATTAAAATCCAAAAAGGAGGTGACCCTTTTGGGAAAAAAGAAAGTTAAAAGCTTAAAGAAGGAAATGGTGAAGTTACTATAACCTGTGACAAGTCCTTATCTGAAATGAAAATGGAAACTGAAATGTGGGGTAGAGAGAGCTGTTGTTTCTGTTTCAAAACGTATAGATATATGTTGTGTCATTGTGTGGTATGTGAGAGAGAAATTGAGTGATGCCAATTTGTTTGAGCAAAGAGATTCAGAAGATTGAATTGAAGAGAAAGCACACTCTCAAAACCTGAAAAAGGGCGCTGGATGGATAATGCCGATATTTATTGCGCTCAAAAATTAATTTAATAACGACTTCTCCAACCTCTTCATTACCACGCGCAGCTTGTGAAGCGTTGGCAGCCCCATTTTGACTCACTTTGTTTCGATGGTTGTTACCCATGGTATTCTATTGTACGGTTACTATTCCATCCGTCCATTTTTACTTGTCCATTATTGATTTTATACACTTCTGAAAAAATTATTAATAGAAGAGTAACTTTACCATATCACTTTTTAAATATAATAAATATAATATCTTGAAAAATATAATAGGAAAATGACTATAATTAATGATAAGGGTAAATTAGGAACTAGGTGTAAAATTATTTCTTGATTTCATAAACTGAACAAGTATTGTTGGACATCTATTTTTAGTATAGCGGACAAGTAAAGATGGACGGAAGGAGTATCAATACCAAGTTTGTTTTGATTGTTACTTAAAATATATTGTATGATATGGTTTGATTTCATGGTTAGGTAACAATGAAAAATCTCATTTTGTGTAACTATCGATTTGGTGGTATCGTGTCATTATCTTCTTCTTTTTTTGTCATTTTATCTTTATTTATTTTTTAATAATCTTATTTTATCATTTGTCCTACCTTTCTATAGTAGTCATATCCCGTATCCTACTTTTCCAGTAAGTTTATCTTTCAAATTATTGATGTGTGAGATTATGTAACGACGGGAAATGATACAATCTATCCAAACGTTGTATTCATTAAACCAATATAGTACGATACAATACAACACAATATATTACGATAAATTATGAAACAATATGTAACAATCATCCAAACAATATCTAAGGGCTCGTTTGATACATGAGATGAGATAACAAAGAATAATTCATGAGATTATTTTATTTTATCTTTTGCATGGGACAGTAATTTCATCATTTTAATTGTGAGATAAAATAGTCTTGAAATTAGTTAACACCTTACACCAAATTGAGATAAAGTAAATCTCAAATTTTATCATGAGATTATTAACCTTATCCTACATACCAAACGAGCTCTAAAAGTTATATTTGATTCAGAAATAATATTCATCAACAATAACATATTCAGTGTGATCTCATAAGTGAAGTCTGGAAAGGGTAACGCATACGCAAATGTAAGAGATAGAGTGGTTCAGAAATAGTCACGCATGGATTATGATGAATGGACAAATAATGCATAACTTGTAATGTAAAATTATTTTTCGATAAAGGCGAAATATATCGATCATATTGTCTTAATTTTGTAAGTATATTTTATTTAGATACTTGAGTTACGGTATGTTTCAGTTGAGCATCTGAATACGGAATAAACTATATTTCCTTCTCCCTTCGTTTCAATTTGTTTATTTGATTTTAACTTGGCATGAAGTATAAAAAGTAAAAAAAAAATTGAATCTTGTGATCTTAAACTAAGATATGTAAAATTTACCAAAATATCATTTAATCATGTAGTTTTAAACATGTCATGTAGAAAGTTGAAATTAAATAGTTGTCAAAAAAGAAAAGAGAGACAAACAAATTGAAACTAAAGGAGTATCAGACTCTTTTGACTCAAGTTTTGAAAAAGTTTTTGCGTGTGTTCTCAAGCATCAAGTATGTAGATAAGCTAACTATTTAAAATATCTCACTTCTCTTAATTAGTATGCACTAGCCTCAATAAATTGTAAAATTTTAGACATGTTCAACTGAAGTTGATGCGTATAATTAAAAGAGTAACATATGCATGGACATATAGATGTTTGAGTCCAAAAGTGAGGCGCGTAGGATGATGGCGTGGGAGGTTTAAAAGGTAGGGCCGAGGGGGTTGTGAAAGGGACAATTGAGATGACAAGAGAGCACGCTTTTGGCCTCGAAATTTCACTTCAAACAACTTGGAGTCTGCTGTGTATAGTGTGTATACATACTGTATAGCACTTGCAACACCCAAGTGGCCGTTTTGGTAAAGCCGCCAATAAGGATATGTATCTCCTCACATTTCATATAAATACAACTTTCTGACTCTTTCTTTCATCCTCATCCTCTTCCTCTTCCTCTTCCTCTTCCTCTCTTTCCCACAAGATGACCTTCTTCATTTTTGCCCTTAGTAACAATATACTATAACATGGAAATGAATCTACAATATATATATTCAACGACTTCCACTAATAGTAAAACATCTTTTACATAATATGTATGAGTAAGAAACATTCCTCTTTAACAAAAAAAGAAGACAAGTGGGAGTAAATGCATTGGACTACAATTTCTATTGATCATTTAGCCAATAAAATCATTCATGGAATGGGATATATTCGAGTTTAGGTTAAGGGAAGAAAAAAAAAGAGTTTTAAGATGACTTTACTAACACGATCCATTAAGATTGTATGGTGCATAATCGGATACGGTGAAGAGAGCGAATCACACCACGATACGTGGCCAGACCAGATACAAAAAGAACGTCTGTAGGCAATCAGGGGAGAACCGAGAAGACTCTCCCTGATATGTCGCGATAAGCCTTGAATATTTGCCCTAACAATCAATCTCAAATCGCACGCCCACCTGCTTCAATCAACTTCAAGCAGAACGTAGACACGTGCTACGAGATAGCTATTTCAGTACCCAAGCGTGCCGTCGTTTCACATGGAGGTGATGACTCAAACTTTAGGCATATAAAAGGAAGCTTTGCAGAAAATAGAAGGCATCAAAATAATCCCAAGAAGCTTTCAGTTACTAGATTATTCTTCCTCATTTTTAGTATCTTCAATGAAGGAAGCCCTAGAATCTCCCCCACTTGTATTATCCATTTCCTATTCAGAACTATCTACTTGGTAAGCAACGACGACCTTGGCGTTTTAGCCCAAAGAAAATAAACTTGATTGGCCAAAATTCACTTGCCTTTAGCCCCTTTCCATAGTTAGAGGTGATTTAGGCAAATATACCCTTCTTAGATCAACATTGTATTTTCTTCCTATTTTTAAAGTTGTACAAATAGCCTTTAGAACTGACAAAACAATAAATTATTGTCTAACGTACTACAAAATTTTAGACCGTGATCTAGCGTTTTATCATAAGTATTTCAATTCGCTCAAAAGGATCTTTAGACCGTAGTCTACAAGAAAAATAAAAAAGAGGTCCGTTCACTAAACAAGAACAACCTGCTAAATTTTTGGAATAGCTAAGACTGCAGAGTGAAGGGGCACCAATTTAAGAAGAAAAAAAGGACACTAACTTGAGAAAATTAAGTAGAATACTGCTAAACGTAGCAGGCAAGGCAAGGCAGTGAAAATTTTAGCAGGATACCTGCCCCGCCACTTCCCGTTTACATCCCTAGAGATAGGGGAAGGATATAAGAAAGCAGCCAAGGCTTCTTTCCTTTTTGGAGAGATTCAATAATGTTGCTGACACTCTTTTTCCTTTCAGTTCTTCATGTCTTCAAACTTTTTACATGTGACAAAATCTTTAACATTGAGAAATATCTAGTTAGAGGCTATAACAAGCCAAAAAAATGCCAATTTGTGAAGGAAATTTTATGCATAGAAAAGGTCATTATATGTGAAGATGTGGCAAATCCAGCTTTTATTACACTTGACATTAGCACCCGTCCTAAAGATAGAGACGATGGCCCATGAAGGTCTCTGCAGCATCATGCAGAGCTCACAATGTGCACCCCAGTTATATACTTGTCTTAAATCTTTTCCTCCCAGCAGGCTACTATTGACCTTTTCCCTCAAGTGTCACCAGCATGGAAATGTCTGCTCTAGATATTACATCAGAACTAAATCATACATGCAGCTACTCCCAGAAAACATCCACAACAAAGTACAGCCTAAGTTCTCCTTTTCTTGTTAGCCAAATGTAAGGTTCGAGGTCACGGGGGTCTATGCAGCTCAATGCAACAGTATTAGCTCAAGTCATCACTAACACGGACAAAATAACCCTTTCACATAACCACTTCAACTTATAAGATATTCTGTTCAAGTGTGAAATATTGCTACTTCAATTACTTGTTTCCGAGACTAGAGAAATTGCTAAATCTAGAGAAGCTCACTAATGCACAAACCTCTACTTTCTCTGCTGCTGTTTTTTCCACTCCCTTTTTGTAGGAGTGGATGATGGTTAATTAGCAGAATCCACCTATTTCCAGCTGCGATTACCCCCAGAGTATCAATATAACTATCATTTAAAAATCAAATACACCACATTTTACCTCTTTAGTGGGCAATAAACCACAAGTACAATTGCTGCTATTGATCTCGCCTTGATGCAGTTCATAATCAATGGACTGCTAAGTAAGATATCCATATCAGTTACAGGTTTGTAATACCCATTGCTAAGATCTTACTACAAGCTCTCTGAACCTGAAAATCTAAGTAGACTTGATTAAGATGTCACAAAATTTTTTCTAGCCTACCGCTGAAATATCATTCAAACTGATATTTGTAGTACAGCGCCTTCGCGGTGCTATCAATAAAGAATACAACTTACTCTCTTTAGAAAAAGACAAGATCTTTGTAAACTAGAACTTGAAGGGGCAGTAATACTTTCAAATATGAAATGTCATTATGTATGGCAATACTATTTTTTTTTTTTGTTTTAGAAAAACTACCATCCCCTAGCACTGACATAACTCATTTTCAGAATACCACTCCAGAACCTACTGTCTCACTTGTTCAGGATCTGAACTCCAAATCCCCATTGTTGTCTCCACACTGAACTACTCAAACTCAGTTAAGTATGGCAATGCCAAGACCCATAACATTGCAAGACATAAGAAGAGTAAATGATTAAAAGCGAAGAGCACAAGAAAGAATATAGATAGCAAAGTGTGAGAAAGAAGACGAGGAGGATTAATATAGTTATCTAGAATCAATCAAAGTTTCTGATTGATAATCCACATACATACACCTGAATAAATTAGAGCATAATCTCATTTTTCAATCTCCATTGCTTGTGCAGCTTTAGCTTTGGCCAATGGAGTCATCTTTGTCTTCAATTTTTTCTTCCCCACTTGAAATCCACTTGCACCTTTCTTCTTCTTGTCCTTACCATCCACCTAAATCACAACATCATCCAAATTAGTTCCTCTTTCATTTTCTTTCATAGAATAAACTTCTATAATCAACAACACACCCAATGTAATCCCACAAAGTGCGGTTTGGGGATGGTAAAGTGTACGCAGACCTTACCCCTACCTTCGGAGGTAGAGAGGCGGTTTCCGATATAAAGAAAACTTCTATAATCATCATTAAAAAAAACTCCACTTGTTTTTGGTAAAGTATTTCTTTTATCATCATAGTCCAAATACTAATGGCAACATGAATGTATAGAACTACTATTGAACAATCAAAGATTACCCAGTAAAGGGTAGTTTGGTTGGGAACAAGTTATCCGGGATAATTAATTCTGGGATTAGCTATCCCGAGATTAATTATCTCATCATGTATATGGGATAACTTATCTCATCACTGTGATATAAATGATGGGATAAATAATATGAGGACTAACTAATACCTCCGACCAAACGCAGGATTAAAATTAATCCTGCATTTTATCCCGAAACTATTTTACCTTATGCCTCACACCAAACAACCCTAAAGGTCATAACTTTTCTTATTAAATTAGTGAATACAACAACGAAATAATAGCATAATCAGCAATTAAAGAGGGAAAATACCTTCATCTTGTTCTTTTTTGCTTGTAGCTTCTTCTGTAGCTTTTCTTTCTCTTCTTTTTCCCCTGTAATTTCACAATCAATCAAAAATTAAGTATAGTATCGAGATTATAGAAAACACATTCAAGGGAAAGAATTATACTCCGAAGATTGAACTCGTGCTGTCTTTTCCGCCGACCCAAATCGTTTTTCTTCGACATTTTTTGGTGACGGCTCTGGGAATTCTTGATTCTTCTGCCAATACCTTAAACCCTAGGACCCGTTTGGTTTAGAGGACAAGGTAAACTTTAAAGTTGCAGTCCCATATTAATTTTCACATAATGTTCCTTCAACTATCATTTTAAAACTTCAGGTTCCTCTTTGCTAAAATTTTAAAATACTTCATGTATTATTCTTTTCTATTTTCTATATTTGGCAATGCTTATTGGCGTTTGACAATAAAAATCAAGAAAATTTTTACTTTATTTAGAGTTTTTAAAATTGAAGTTAGAGTTGTGTTTGATCATAATTTCTATAATAATTTTTTAGAATCTAAATGTGCTTAAGAAAAAATCATAAAATATGATTTAAACATGAAATATAATTTAAACTGGGTTATTTTACGAAATAAATTTAGGATTTCTTTGAAAGAAACTTTAAAAAGTAATAAAAGTATAAACATACTTAGGATTTCAAAGTTTGAAATTTTTACAGCCAAACATTGATTTTTGAATAAGGTGAAATAATTTTCTAAAATAAAGTGGAAAATTGTAATGGTCAAGTGGCACATTAATAATCATTGTAGTTTTTAACTTGTTGGATTTTAAATTTTTTGCACATGAATTAATATACCTTCCACGAATTCCACATATAACGAAAGTTTAGTGCATTAGAATTTTTTTTTATTATTTATGGATTATTAGTGACGTACGTAAAAATTATTTTTGCCAACACTATACTAGACGTAAGGGGGTCAACTCTCTAGAGTTCGACACCACTCGGCAGCCACACACTTAACTTCAACTATTATTATTTTTCCTCAATATTTAATTTGTCTAGGCATACAAAATTAACAACATAAGCACGTTACAATAGTTGATTCCTAGTTTTGTATTAAACTCATGTCATAAAGAAGCACACCAAACAACTGTTACAAAATTTAGCCAACACAACCAAATCTGACTTATGACTGGTCTGCGTGTGCCTATATATAGGCCACATGCCCCAGTCGCATGCCAGTTACATGGTCTATCTTGAAAACAATTGACCTCCAACTGCTAGGTCATTTCAAATTACGAATTTTAAAAATACTAGTTCAACTTATGTTGATGACTAAGCCAAAATGACTAAAAATCAGGAAACTGCCCAAGTGTCGACGCACACGCGCAACCTTCAAATCAGGCGCCAAACGTCCACTTTGGCGCGCAGTTTCTCGCTCTGCTCACATGCTTGTCTTATTAGCAGGTTCTGCTTTGCACAGCTTGTTGTTAGTGTCCATTTCCCTTAGTTGTCTGCCTTGCTCAACTCATAGCCCACATACTTGTTTTATTCACGATCATGTCACAATCATAGCCTTGCGTTGCCTTAGCATGTCCAACCCTTATCTGTCTTAACCATACCTTGCCTTGCGTGCCTTAGCACGCCACTGCCACGGTCTTGTCATGCCCTATCGACACGTGCCCCATGCCGACAGACTGGTCTAAAGTAAACTTGATCTTAATCGAAGTCATTGGGTCTTCGCTCGGTTCATCATGTAAATCCCTAACCAAGAACTAGCCACTCGAACCATCAAACTGAGAGTCTAATACTAGAACATTAATTTATTCTTCGCCAAGGTTCAAGAAAATACTTTCCGTAAAAAACGTATTTCTTAAACTTCTCAAAAATAATTTTATTACTACTGAAAAATTCTTATATTATTCTGAAAAACTTGACTCAATACTTTTTAACTCTCTAAAATAATTATTAAAAAACACACACTTTGGATATGTAACTTTTTCTGCCAAATAGGGTAGTATTTATATTACTTGTATACCAAGGGAGAAGTAATTATTTTTTCCCGATAGTATTTTAGTGTTACTCCTAGTATATGCAAAACAGTACCGCGAAACCAACATCTTCTTGAAGTGGAGAGCCCTATATTCCGGCCATCTCCTCCCGGCGGCACAGTGCTCCACCGGCATTGGTCAGAAGAAGTAGATCTCTGTAAAGAATGCCTGGGCCAACAATGGAATCGGAAGTGCCAGTAGAGCCACAATCGCTGAAGAAGCTTAGCTTTAAATCCATTAAACGATCTCTTGACCTATTTTCTCCTCTCCATGGCCACTTCCCTCCTCCTGATCCTCAAAGGTACCCCTTTAAGGTTTCGTATATGAATCCTCTATAATACTTGTACACATAGGGTTTGCCCTAATTTTTCGTTTTTTGTTTAATCCCTTTTTGCAGCAAGAAAATTCGAACGAGCTATAAGGTCAGTAGTCATGCTTATTCTTTGTACAGATTATAATTTTATTGCTAAGTAGATAAGAAAAGGAAGAAGTTCAATCTAGATGTTTTTTGGGGGTTCAAACTGATATGGGTTTTTAATGTATCAGCTAAATGTTGAGTACGGAGGGATAAAAGGAACAGAGTCCCAACCGTCTTCTAATGCCAAAGGGGCTGCGCAGAATCAAGCTCAACAAGCTTCTGCACCCTCTAATGTCCTTGCTCTTTCAGGTATTCCATCTTCTTGTCATCTTAGAACCGTACTTTACACTTTCTTGTTACAGATTGAATAGGAGAGCTAACCCAAAAATACTAGCTATTCATTATATTTCATAGTGACCCACTTATCAAGAGTTTTCACTGTGACCCGGAATCCTCTTTTCCCTTCCACATTGTGAATGGATTACTGAAATTCTTCCTGTAATAAACCTGCTTGGAAGCTTCTCCGAATAGAAAGATGATAGCTAGGGAGAAATCATATTGACTAAAGGAGTACAAAAAGAAATGTATAATTTTAGCACATATGTGCAGAACTTGGTCAGCAGTATCTTCTTGTGAAGATTCTCATGAATGCACATGGTGCATTGCTACTTGTTGTTAGCATTATGAATTTGTAGTTGAGTAAAGAAAGATTGCTAGAATTGTTAAAGTATGCATTTCGGAGTGTGTTAAAGAGAGGGAGAAACATATGAGAAATCACAACTTTGAACTTTGGGGCATCATTAGAGGATAGCTTTAGAGTGTTGAAGACTATTTGATCTGAGATTGAATGAGTTGGTGTAATGTCTGCAAAATTGTCAATATTGTGTTCGTTTTCTACGGAAACAGCCTCTCTACCTCACCTCTGAGGTAGTGGTATGGACTGCGTACACTCTACCCTCCCCAGACCCCACGCTGTGGGAATACACTGGGTATGTTGTTGTTGTTGTTGTTTTGTTCGTTTTCTAAAGAACAAATATTGCTGGAATTTGGAACCTGCCATAGTGAATTATATTTCTGATTTTTTGGTTTATTTTTTTTCTCGTATTTGTGATTTACATTTGGCATTTCTTGGCAGGTCCTGAAAATACAAGAGACGAGGGAACCGGAAATGAACTGGCTCTTGGTCCATCCATACCAGCAAAGGGCCCGTAAGTACTTTCTGTTCCTTCTTTAGACACCCGCATGCAACCCACATCAATCTTGGTGGGTTTTTTATTTGGAGGATAGGATGTTGACAGGGACTGATTGACCTTTCATATATATTTTATGCTTACAATATTGTAGAATTATTTTGCAGGACTGATGTTAGGTTCTCAGGGAAAAGCAATGCTGTTGTTCCTTCTCATGGTTCATCTGAAAGGTTGTAATGCATGCCTTTATTTCCTATTATATTTCACTATATTAAATGAGATGTTGGTAATTTCTGAAATGGTATAAATCTATTTTTCGGTGTGGTGACTTTGTCTACTAAGCCTCCCCCCCCTCCCCCCCCACTCACACCCCTCCCTACATAGGACTAGGGTAGATTACAAATTTGGGTAATAAACCTGGGTGTGGTTATAATAGCCCTCTCGGGAACTTAGGGCTCTGTAACTAGCTGTGGGGAAGTGCTTAGAAATTACTCAATTAGTTGGTTGCTATTTCCTGTGCTAAAGTAAGAATATTGAGACGAGAGTGAATGTTGTAAACATGACATGAGTTTGTTTGTTATTAGCTCTGTTGACCTTTTCTCTTTCAAAAAAGTAGCACTCTTTACCAACTCATTCAAATATGGTGCATTTTGGACACAATATTATGTGAAGTGAATAAACTTCTGCCATGTCAAGTATTAAGCACGGACCCCACCAAAAAATAGGCTTCAAAATTTTAAGCAGTTTGATAGAGTTTATCCATAAGCTTGAGGGGTTAGTTTCATGTGATGTCGATATCATCATGTATAGTCAGTGCTCATGTTACGAGATGTTGTTATAGATACTTAGGTGGTGCCCTGTAACTGTCTGATGTTGTGCTTATAGTATTTCAGGATTGCCAATTTTCCAGTATAAAGTATCGTTTCAAAATTTATTATGTACGAAGATATGGTTATACCAGAATAATGTGTGTGTCAAAATACTAGAGGAAGGTAACTGTACAAAACTAGATGGATGGCTGTGTCAGATACCTATTTCACCTTTCATGTTTCTTAACTGATAATTCAAAAATGTTAGATTATCCTTTTTTGTTGTATTCACTTCTAATAGGAGTTTAATCAAATGACACAAAAAACTTAATGTGTAACTTTGAATATACAAATATGTATTACTCTATTTTGTATAATTAATGCAGTACCATGACATAAGTTTTTTTTCCAAAAGTTCCTGTTGATACCTAGTCTTGGCATTTAGCATATCCAAAGTTCATCTTCAGTGCAACATTTTAGATGCTTGTGCTTTGTGCTGGTATCTGAATGTTGCCATTTAAACAGAGCCACAATGACATCTATGTATGTCTTTTTTTTCTTTTTATTTCTTATAATGGTGGTGTTTAGGCCAACTTGTATGTAAATCATCTGGTGCTTTTTGATTTTGTTTGAACTCTGGTTTAATCATCTGGTGCTTTTTGATTTTGTTTTGAACTCTGGTTTCACAGTTTACATCCTCTGATTTGAACATTAGACCCACACCCTTGGGTGCGTCTGTCTATGTGTTTTTTCTTCTAACAAAATCACGTCTCTTATCAATCAACCAAGACAAAACTGCTAAATAATTTTCTTCTTTAAGCCAATTGTATCTTGTACTCATGCTATGAATTCTTCACTTTTTATTCCCTTCAGAAATCTGTCAACTGCTGCAATCATGGAAAGAATACCAAGCAAATGGCCTCGCCCAATATGGCGTGCTCCCTGGAAAAATTACAGGGTAAGATAAATTCTGTATTTTGTAGTGTTTGGGTATTAATTTTACACCGTTTAAAACCTAGGGCCGTGTTTCTATGTTTTGATTTCTAGTAAGTTTCTTATTGTTCCAAGTTTTCATGTAGTGGTTTTAATTATTCTTTAGCACCTGACTCCAGCTAAATAACCTCCCCCCTTGAGAAGGCCAGTGTGTGTGAATCAATTTCACCTTCTTAGTATTGTCATTTAGTTAATGTTGTAGTCCTTAAAATTGGTTGTAACCATATCAATTATCTAGTGGAGGGTATGAAGCTACACTTAATATCTTAAATTTTGCCTCCACCAGGTTTTGTATTTATGGCCTGCTTTTAGATTAACAAAAATTCATTGCTAAGAAGTTCAATATTTCCACTTTGCAGTAAATTTTGAATGTTTAAACTGTAGAGCCACTTTACCAGATTAAATTGTCAACTCATGAAAAGTTGATCTCTAAGAAGATTTGACTTCCAGGTTCCTATACTCTGCAGTCTGGTCGAAAGAGCAAGATAGTGGGTGACTTCGTAACACTTTAAACATTTGTTAATTTGAACGGCGAGACCTCTTGTTATGTACTAGTCCCATAAAAAATAAATTCTATATGTGGGTCTAGTTCATTCAAAAGACTATCAATAATCCATTTTCATTATTTTATACTTTACACCTGCACTATATATGCTATTCAATCTTCAATGTGGCATGTCATATTATAAAACTAAGTTCTAATGCATGACATTGTTCAATTGTGTAGGTTATCAGTGGCCATTTGGGATGGGTGCGGTCCGTCGCGGTGGATCCTAGTAATACTTGGTTTTGTACAGGATCAGCAGATCGCACTATCAAGGTAAAACAATTGTATCCGGAAAATTCCATTACCGAAAAGGGAACAAACCTGTTAGTGTGGCTTTGGAAATGTCTCTTTTTTGGGGGGTGCGTGTGGGTGGGTGGAAGTGGTCAAGAATCCAGTTTTTGCAGAGATGGAATATTTCTCTCTTTTTTTTTTTTTTGGGTCAGTAGAGATGAAACATTTATCACGTGGACCATAATTTTTAATTTAGAAGCTGCTGTAATATCACATTTAAGGTGCAATGGCTCTGGAGTGTAGCCCACACTGTTTCAGCTTGTGCACCTTAGACCAGTTCTACCAGCTCCAAGCTGCCAGATAAGGGGGTCACAATCATTCTTCAACAGCCAGTATCATATTGGATAAGCTAATTATGCTGAAAGAAATGCTGACACACATACATATCACCGTGGACTTAAAAATTGAAATAGCACCAATTCAAATAAAAAAGGAAGAAGAAAATTGAAATGGTATTGCTGGTACCAGAATTTATTTTTGAGAGAGATAACTGTACTGGTTGTTTTCTTCAAGTTCAGGTGAAAATTAATGTACATTTATGCAGTTTTTATTTGAAGGCGGCCTGGATTTTGTTTGTTACTTTGCATAAAAAAAATTTATGGTATGCACAGCCAGCAATGAAGATGATTTAGCTGTTATTATATACTATCTACCTATAACTATCACTTCTGATCACGAATCATGAAACTCTTGGAGGTTAGTTGGAACATCTGTGTGTGACTTGATATAAGGCTCTAGAGTTGGTACTCGAGATAAAGTAACATTACTACAATCCTATGTTATCGAAGGCATGCAATGTAGTTTAAAATGGCAATTGGTGAGGACACCTCTGCTCTTTGCCTCTTTTTTTTGTTAGAGTGGTGAGAATTTATTACCAGTTTTCATTTTCATATACTGATGGCTACACATACATTAGCCATTTGTAATTGGTTGTCCATCATGCACTAAGTATATCTTCTTTTTCTGTCATGGTGCAAGATATGGGATTTAGCAAGTGGAAGACTGAAGCTCACTTTAACAGGGCACATTGAACAAGTCCGAGGTTTGTTCTCTACAACTTTTATTTGTTCAGAAATACGATCAAATATTATAACATCTCTGAGGATATTGAGTTCTAACCTAAGATATAGACCAGTGACAATAGAAGTCTCCTTGCAGGCCTTGCTGTTAGCAACAAACACACATACATGTTCTCAGCTGGTGATGATAAGCTAGTTAAATGCTGGGACCTGGAACAAAATAAGGTAATTATGACAGTGCTGATTGCCATTCACAACTCAGGGTCTAATATTTCTTTTTGGGTACGTGTTGGCTTATCTGTATTTTCAGGTGATCCGCTCCTATCATGGCCACCTCAGTGGTGTTTATTGCTTGGCGCTTCATCCAACCATTGACATTTTGTTCACCGGGGGCCGCGATTCTGTCTGCCGGGTACATTACCGATGCGTTTTCCCTTGAGGGATAGCAGATCCTAGTACTGAAGCTTTTAGTAGTTTTCTACTTTTGTACTTCCTATGTCAACGCTGGTTTAGTTCTGATTTCTATTTGAATTTTATCATGATTTCAGGTTTGGGATATTCGTAGCAAAATGCAAATTCATGCTCTATCTGGACATGACAATACTGTTTGTTCTGTTTTTACCAGGCCGATGGTAAGGATTCCTATATAGTTGGGTTTAATGTTAAATCTCTGTCTTATTATTTTAAACATGAGGCAATAACACAGACTTGGAGGTACAATAGTGTAAAGATTAATTCACGACTGGAAGCTTCAAAAATCTAGATGTAGGAGCAATTTGATCCTGATTTGAAACCCTAGTTTGGTTAAAGCCAAAATCCTAAATTTCTGGAGTCTTAATCTAGATTGAACTACCAGACTAACTGATCAAAAAGGAAAAAATTGGACTACCAGATTACTACTCTACTAATGCACTTACAAGTGGATCAGTTGACTAACTAGACTGAGACAATGCCAATAACTAAAGGAAGTAGCACAAATCACAAGAGTGAACTTCATACAAGTTGAAAAATAGAACTCAAAGCTGTACCACTGCAGGACCCAATCATACTCAAAGTGGAGCTTGATTCTGGACTTTTTGGGGTATATTGCTCTGCGAGTAGTGCAAATGAACACACATAAAATATTATGAAATTGTATTTGCCCCTTATGACTTCCTCTACCTATTTCCAAAACCCAATTATCTTCTACCTTTTGATTTACATAGACTCATTGCAACTTTCCTAAGCTTTCAGATTTTATTTTCTTCTTCTTTGTCTGAAATTAGGTTCAATTTTCTTCACCCTGTGATTGTTAAAAATTTCTTCTTTTGTTCATTGAAGCTAATCGTATCTACGTCATGTTACTGCCTGTTAGGAGCAAATTTAATTTAAATGTTAGTTCTGATCATAGAAATCTAGGTTTCCTTCTATACAGGACACTTTATACTTCACATAACTGTATTTGTTGCTCTATCCGTTTCAAATTTTGACTCTTCCTATCTTGGAACATTCAAAAATGTTTGACACCATTATATTTCCGTACAGCTTTCACAACTTTCAAGAATTTAAATATATTAAACTAGGCTTAGTTCCCAAGTAGACACTTGTTCTTGCCCACATTTCTATTCTCGGCCCCTTCACTTCATGGGTTCTCTCCAGACACCTCTAGCTGATGTAACTTTTTTGAAGAGTCTCAAATGGGTGAAACTTATATAGTAAAAGCTGATTTCACATCTTTGATGAAATGTATTTCCCATTAACAGTCTAAGTTGTTTACACCACTACCCATCTTTTTTCTAAATTATTTCTCATTAACTTTTTGTTGAAGAAAAAAAATACTCCCTCCGTTTCAATTTGTTTGACCTACTTTCCTTTTTAGTCTGTTTCAAAAAGAATGACCCTTTCCCTTTTTAGTAACTTTTTAATTTCAACTTTCCACATGGCATGTTTAAGGCCACAAGATTAAAGGGAATTTTTGTACATTTCACATATCTTTAATTTTATGACCACAAGATTTAAAAGTCTTTTTTATTTTCTTAAACTATGTGTCAAGTTAAAATAGGTCAATCAATTTGAAACGGAGGGAGTAAAGATATTAAATCTGTCTTGGCTAAAAATGGGGGAAAAGGAGGGTAGGGCTGCAATTTATAAAATCGAAGGGAAAGATAGAAGTTAAAAACACTTGGACTGACCTTTTGCAGAAACAAAAAACATATCTTGGGTTGTTATTTGTTTTTTTGTGTTATCTAAACAATAAAACAAAATGGGTTTCTGAATCAAAATATTTGGTTTGAAAACGATAATGCTCAACTGTAGTGGTGGTGGTGGTCTAACATTTGGAATCTGTGAAGTGTTTCATATAAAGATATATTCTGATTTTAATCATTCTATGCTAAAATCTTTAAGGGTACAAGATTCAAATGACCTTTTTTATGGATACTTTCTGTTTTAACCCCTAATGTGGTGGTTGTATGTTTCTTGATGAAGGGGAGGGTTCACATAGTAGAAACACGGTACAGACTGCTCATGCATGGATGCACTTTCATGAGACAGTTAAACTTTAGCAGCTACTAATGTGTCCATGTATCTTTTCTCTTTTTAGAAGTGATTTCTGTATAATTAGACAATTGGGGTAAGAAGCAAAGAACTCCTGGGTCTACTAAAAACATTGCGCAAGGTGTCTCGTTTTGATGATGACATAATTATATGTTAATGACTCTTTCATAGTTGCATTATTGCCTACATTTAGCAACCAAATTTCATGATGGAGAGTTTTGTTTCAGGATCCACAGGTTGTAACTGGCTCTCATGACAGTACCATTAAATTCTGGGACCTTAGATATGGTAACTTGGATTTCTTTAGTTGGATTGTATGCTCTGTTTATTTTTGTAATGTTTTCAGTTTCTAACTTCCTACAATTTTTAATTGTCCTTGTCTGGCAGGTAAGACAATGGCAACTTTGACACATCACAAGAAATCTGTTCGAGCTATGGCTCAGCATCCTTCGGAGTATGTTTACACGACACATGCTGCTATTTTCTGATTCCCTACCTTCTCCTCAGAGTACACTACTAATTATTATTTTCATTCTTCTGCAGGGATTGTTTTGCTTCTGCATCAGCAGACAACATAAAAAAATTCAGCCTTCCAAAAGGAGAGTTTATGCACAACATGCTGTAAGTTTCATGACATGCCATAAAAACTTTACATCTACATTTTAATATATCTTTCATCATATTCAGTATCCTTTTTCTTAGCAAATTAGAATCTAAAGCCATGTGTCGACATTTTTTTTCCAGTTCCCAACAGAAAACCATAGTCAATGCAATGGCAGTTAATGACGAAGGTGTAATGGTCACAGGAGGTGAGAAATAGTTGATGAAACCACCCCATTCACCCATTCCCCTCATCTTTTGTTCCTCCGCCCCTTCTCCAACTCCCCGCTTTTCCCCTTCTGGTTCTTAAGCTGGAGGTCAATGATGTATTGCTGATGCATTGTGCATCTCCTTGTGAAGGTGACAATGGAAGCATGTGGTTTTGGGATTGGAAAAGTGGTCACAATTTCCAGCAATCTCAAACTATTGTTCAACCTGGTATGCGTGTTGATAATTTGATGTTTACTTTTATTGTTGATTTTAATAAGAGGAGCAAAAGGTTTATTCTAGTTCTTACTATGTTTCAGGGTCTCTGGACAGTGAGGCTGGCATTTATGCTCTCACCTACGACGTAACCGGTTCGAGGCTAATCAGTTGTGAAGCTGATAAGACCATCAAAATGTGGAAAGAAGATGAAACTGCCACCCCAGAAACTCACCCTCTTCACTTTAAGCCTCCAAAAGACATTAGGCGTTTCTAGTTATAATCGTAGTTCAGAAAGCGTTTTAGCGAAAACCCTTCATAATACAAATGAATCAAACTTTTTCTGCGGGCCTTTCAGAGCAAAGACCGACCCGAGAAAAGCACCATGTTCAGAGTAGTAGTAGGTGTTGATTCGCTTGCCTCTTTGTATTCATCATTTACTTATGTGTTATCATGTAGCTGATCTTAACGGTGAGTTTAGACTAGTTTCCATTGATGTATAAATAGATACTTCAAAGTAAAAGCAAGGAAGTTATTGAGTTGTGTTTTTTTGCATGAGTGAAGTCAATTTTGTAAAGAATATTTTTCTTGAGAAAGTAGCGTTATGTTGAAAGTTCTAAAACAGAAGCATAGCAGTTGGACAGAAGGCAAACGTAGACAACATGCAGCAATCTACCTATCCTAGCCTTGAGCTTTGCTATTCAACTCAGAGATAGTAATTCATCTTCTCCAAAATATCTCTTGAATAAGAGCCTAGTCAGCTGCTTTGTTTGCCTTGAAGATTCCTCTCTTGCCATATGTGATATATCATCCTTGCCATTGTCATTCTGTAAAGTTAGCTCTTTGATGTGGGCAATTTCATCATTCAAGTTGGTCATTTTGCCCCATATTATAGTGCAGGCAAAAACTAAGATTCATTCTCCTCCCTGCACAGACCACAATTCCTGATTGTCAATGCCATCAACCTGTCTTTGGCATATAGTCTGTCTTGGATTGCTATGCAACACCACTTAGGCGAGCCATAGTTGTTGCATCAATTCTCCATGCAATTACTTAATGCAATATTAGACCTTGATGGAAAATATTCTCCCATTGCATCACATCAGAATAAGATAAGGTCTATGACAGCGGTACTGTTTGGCTTTAAAAATCTTCACATATCCCCCCATTGCATCAATATTTTTTTTTTCTTTTTGGTAAATAAAATGACTTTTATTACCAGAACTTGGAATTACAAAACAGAAACTTATCATTATTGTGTGTATATAGTAGAGTATAACTTAAATCGTTACTTATTTATCTTGTTGGAATTGCCTATATAGCTAATAAGATGTTTGATAGTTTATGAACATTTAGGTTGTACTGAAAGGTTGTTTAACCATGGCAGTGGCAGAGTTGTGGTGGGATGAATAAAATTATCCACCTTTAATCAGAGGGCAGTCAGAGGTGTCAAATTCGAACCCCAGGTATGGAAAAATCCTAGTAGGGAGCACTTCTGCACTTTAATGGACCTTACTCCACGTGAATAATTCAAATTAGTCTGCACATTAGCATTTTATAATACAGATTGATACATTTGCTATAAAGATATTAATATTCCATGTAGAAGATGGTGAACAGAGGCATGGACAAATCACCATATCAACTTATATGACAATATAATATCGCTTAACTAAGTACATGATTAAGATAAGAAGGTCCAGCTTGGGCTAAGTTGCGCGGACTCTTCACTTTTGATGCCGCACCCGTGTCGTATTCTCCAAAAATACACTACTTTTGGCGAATCCGACACGCACCCGTTGACATTTTCGAAGATTCCGAGCAACATAGCATGCAACATATTGCATTAAATCAAGTGCCATCACAGTCACAACTCACAACAGCAAGAAAGTCTTGAGAAGTTATAATCAGAGTCATATCGTAAATGCATAAATTTTCGCCGATGGTCCCTTTTTTGGCAACTGTACAGTAAAATGACCTTTTTATTTTTCTTGCGACCTATGACCTTTTAGATTCTTTTTGAGCTAACAAAAAGTCTTATGGAAAAGCGTTCGACAACGATCTAAAATTTTGTAAGTTATTGCAAACGTTAGACACGACAACCTAATGTTTTGTTGGTAAGGTTGAGCAATATATGAGCAAACATTAGACACGTTTCCTGCAGGGCTATACAAAATTAGTTGTGAGAAACGCTTCCTTGAAAAATAAAGTAACACACCTTTAGATCCAAGATATTTGAAATTTTTACACATTTTTAAATCAATCATGAAGCGTTTTCAACTTCAAAAATTACACATGAATCATTTGATAAGAACAATGAATTCAAAATAAAATAGATGTCATTTTGTGTATGTCCTATACACTGTCATTATTACAAACCAACATCAATTATCTATGGAGCTTCTATACAACATAACAAAATTAAACTCTTGCGATAATTCCTGATTAAAGAAAAGGAGAAGGAAAATACTAGTTATCACTGAATAAAAGTGATGCCTCAACATATACCTTAGGAAGAGTCACCTGAGCCCTGTCCTTTCATCACGTGCCACGCCTCATCCTGAAATATGAAAAATAGAGGGGGCTCAAAGAGGGCTGGAACACTATCACAGTTATCAATAAGTATCATTGACCTGATCTCTCATTCAAAGTTGGGACAAAACTTTATTAGGAAGATGAAGAATAAGAAAAAGAAACATGATTTTCAAGAAGATGAAAAAATTAACCATGCTATTTTCCATCACATTGTTCTGTTGTACATGTGATATCTGATGTACATTCACCATGGTTCTGTTGCATACAATTCAGCTGGTTCAAGCACACATACTACTCATTGGATCAATTCTTCTCTCGTCTTCCATGTCCAACGTCAAAGAATCTGCAAATACAGGGTATTTTTTATAGCCTAAATCTCATGTTGAGAGGGAAAAGATCATAATCTTGTCCAAGAATTTCAGTTACCATTTCCCAAACAGTTTGATTCAAGTTATCCACCTTGTTTGCGCCACAATGAAAAGAAAAAGGTAATGACGGAAGGATACAGAAACTTCTAGTGAGAGAGCTCTGAGTCTTTTCAATCAAACCCAACTAACAATCCTCATAGTTTTCGTTCACAAAGGGATCTCAGTCTGTACAGACCATAAATTCTACACAGTAACTTTTGTGCATTGAAATATTTTTTTATTATCATCAAATTCATGCTTTCAGACTGTTGTTTTTAACTTACTTTCAAGTGTGTTTCTGTTGTTTTCTTCATAACTATGATCTGTGTAAAAGATCCAGCCTTTAGAAAATTGCATCCCTTACTTTTATTAAAGAACTGGCATGTTCATTTTACTTCAAAACATTGGAAAAAGTTGAATCTTGGAGTCCCAATTTGATGCTAACAATGGAAAAGAAGCGCAGAATAAGAGACCATTTTGTTTATTTGAAGCTGGGATAAACATAAGACTGTAATTCATGCTGACATGTAGATATTAAAAAGTTGCAAGATATATTCTTGGAGTTAATTATCAGTAGTGACATACCAGTAAATAAAATCTAAGATTACCTATTATTGCAAAAGTTATATCCTCTAGTGCATTGTGCAAACTTCTTTCGCAAATGTTCAATAAGTCAAGACAATTTGCTGTCATAAATCACAGAAAAAGAGAAAGCTGAAAGGGTAAGAAAAGTACTGGACATGGGTGGGTTTGCTTCATGTTCTCTTAATCTTGGAAAATGTTGCAGTCTCAGAGAAATAGGTGCTACGACTTGGGGTTGCATGGTTGGCCTGATCTGGATTTGATAGGTCGATCCCTTGAACTGGGGTGAAGGCCAAACTTGAAGCCAAGCCTGAGGATGCACGAGTAGTACTAGTATTGCTGCTTTTGAATTTCTTCTTTGCTACTGATAGACGTAACTTTCCAATTCCAGCTGATTGTCCAAGCATGCCATAGCCCTCCCCTAGTCCATCCCCTACTCCAAACATGATCCTATTTGCTAGCTTCCCCCTCTCCGTAATCTCATATCTTCTTTTCATCTTTCTCTTCCGATCACCGCCTCTCTTTTTCTTATAAGCATTAGAATCTGCAGGAAGTGGAAGAGGCTTTGGCTGCTTTGCAGGAGGTAACTCTCGCCATTTCTCTATCCTTTTAAGGATAATATCCCTAAGAGATGTTCCATATTGTCCAGTGGGATCTCCTCTGGCCGAGTCCATACGGGCCGCTAATATAGATTTATCTGCCAAAAGTCTATAGGCTTGCGTCCTTAAGGAAGGAGGTGTAGTCTGAATTATTTCACTTTGCTCAATATAACAACCTCCTACGTGATGAAAGGCTCTGGAGAATCCTGCTAAATTATTCTTTTTGCCACCAAGAAGCCGGATGTTATTACCAAGGTCGCGAGACTACCAGCAGTAGCAATAAATTTAGCAGCCACTGCACTCCCAACAACAGTGGAAAGATTGGGAGCAATAAATCCCATTCGAGAGAAAGAGCTGTGTCACATGCTTCCAGGGTCTTGTGGCAATGGTTTGCCACTGGTAGTTGAAGCTGTAACAGAGACAACCATGATGACAGCTGAGGGTAAAAGTCCTTGCAAATCAATTAGGGTCATGTCCATTGCATTGCCAATCTTCTTACATAATCGATTGGGTGATGAACAAGTGACTCTAACTCTGGAAATTTCAAACGATACTTGTCGCGTATAAAACTGTGGATTATAGAGATTTCATTATCAATGTCTCGTGATAATGCGTTACAGTACTCTACTATCAACTCATCATATTCTGGATTATCACTATGATCAGACTCAATTAGGGCATCTTCAACTTTCTGCATTATGTCAATGTAACGATGTGATTTTTGCAGGTTGGTAACGTTATCTAGATCATCATCCACATTAATTAGGGCTGCATCATCCTGCTCCATCAATAATTGATTCCCTTCGTTATCGGACAATTAGTCCAGGTCTGCCAGGAAAGAAGCAGCAAGAGTTGCCATCGCACAAGGGTCTAATGATCCTGTGCACTAAAACTCCCGCTATGTCCGACCAACCAGGGAAAGACAAACAAGAAAAGAGAAAAAGAGAAGGTGACTAAGTTTATTGTCGGCTGTCTCTCTATTTATAATTGTTGAGGTTTTGAACAAGGGAATCCTATTCCTACTAAAGTAATGTTTCCCAATATGTAAAGGAATCACAAACATATTGTGCGATTATCCCTTCCTATATTTCCTAGTGTAAATGGAAAACGGAAACGAAACCTAAATTAACACCCTATAATAGTATAATACAATTTCAAAATTAAAAAACACTACCGTTCATAAAAGTTACGCTTTATTTGAAAATTACCGATTCAAATTTGAAGTTGAATTTCGAATTTCACCCCAATCTTGTAATTCCAAATAAAATATCTTTCTCATTGATTCGCGGTGGAAAAAACCTCTGTTTCTACTAGTGATTATAAGTAAGAGTTGAGGGTAAAAAACACACCTAAACTATCTCATTTTTTTTGTTTCATACCTGAACTATTAGGAGTGTGAGTTTCCTACTGAACTATCAGCTACTATAGCCATTGTTTCAAAATAAGTCTAAACTGTCCCCTTTTTTATTTTAAACTTCAAATCTGAACTATCACGAGGGAGAAAAGGATCAAAATTGTCATTTATATTTGAGTTAAGAATCAAAGTAATTCTTATCTTTTAATATGGAGCACTAATAGTCCTCCATTTTTCAAGAATTGGTGCACTTTAAGGACTCTTCGATGGAAGTCTCTGACAAAAGTAAAATTCTTTGTTTCTACGAATGCAAAGCAGTTTTCATCTTCGATGTCCTCTGCGATAGATTGTTTAAACTCGAGGAGAAAAGGCTACGAAATTCTGAGATTATAGTGATCATCGGGTGCGCTCTCGTTGTTGATAACACACTGGTAACTAGAATTTCCAATTGAATTAAATTGGGAGGGTACTACACATGCGGGTGTCTTGTCCATCTGCAGGCTAGTTTCTTGCACACAACGTGCTCGACCAGATTGTCCAAGTGATCATTTGGCTCCATAATTCATTCTGCTTGCTACAATTATGACACATACATGTTAAATATTAGTGAGCTCGAAGAAAATTGGAGGCACGCGAGAATATAGAGAAGCCTAGAAGTTGAAGAGAAAAGATTGAGGCGAATTCAACTATTCAAGGTTCTATCTTGCGGAAGTTTATCAAATGAAAGTTTAGATCGAGAATATGAAACAAGAAAAAAGAAAAAATCACAAAAAATAGCCAAATAGTAGTTGAGATCAAGAAATTGAAAGTTGTCCTTCTAAAATCCAATCACATGGTGTTGTAGTATAGGAAAATGTAATCTTTTCATTTTGCGATGTAATGGATTTTGGTATGAATGAACATGTAATGTATGTCTGGTTTCAATTTGTTGAGAAGATGGCCTTACAGTTTTAATATTATACATGTCGATGGTGCAAATATGCTATACATTCTAAAGATAAAGTATTACGCATTGAGCAATATAATCTGAAGATGAAGTATACATTTCTTCATTATGATATAAATAAAACTAAAGCTAAACAAAAAATAACAATAATTCTAGCAGCAGACAGGAAGAAATAGTTAGCTTGATTCCTTGCCCATGTGAAAAAATCATTCAACTAGAAATCACAAACTTCCAGTAACCACTAAACTTGATAGTCCATACTTTTCTTCCTGATTTGTTTGCATATATCAAGTACCATAAACAACACCAGCCTCAATTGCACTACATGTCTGTATCAAACGAGCCTTCTATTTCAAAGTTGGCATCCTGGTCAGTCGCTGTCCCAAGTTTCGTCCATGTCTTTTGAGCTTTTCACCTTCCTCTTGCTCTCGCGGGTATCCTCATTTTTCTTCATTTGACCATGACCACTGGTCCTAAAGCTATTACCAACCCCTCTTGATGCCCTCGAATCAGGTGCATCCTCTGCATCTGATTCCCATGTTGCTATCTTATCATAGTCCTCCCCCTCATCACTACTACTTCTATACTCACTTGGTCGTGTTGAGTTCTGCCCACCCTCATCATCTGAAATCCACATGGCTTCCTCAAGGTCACTTACCCTATCTGAAGCAGAACCATCTGTAGCCATCCTTCCCTTCAAATAAGGGTCAAAATTTCTGCTTGAGCCTCCCTCAATTTTAGGTCTATTGCTCTTACCTTTCTGCCATTTCTCTGTTTTATACTTCGGATGCCTGACAGGAGCATTGTACATGTGGGTATCTGTGTCAACGCTATTACCACGTCGACCATCATCATCATCCAACTCACTGTCATCTTCAGATACATCATCACCTATTTTCCTTCCATATGTCTTACTCCTGCCACTTGACCTTCCTCCTGTCTCATCATCTGATTCATCACTTCCAATCATTCCAGATCTTCTGAATCGACTACCTATATCTTCTTTGTTCCAATATCTAATCTTCCCCACTTCTTCTTTCTCTGCTTCTTCTTCAGCTGCCCATTCGTCATCAGCTGCCTTTTCTATCTGAGCTATGAAATGGTCAAGCTCCTCCTGGTCACTGTCTTCAGCTGTTGAATGTTTTCCGTCTACACTACTGCTGTGACCCAACTTAGTACCATAATCCTCCTGAAAGACATATGGGCTTCCTTCTTTCTTATCAATGGCATTGAAGAATGTGGATGCTACTCGCTGGATGCTGGCTCTGGCAGCTGGATCATCAGGATTTATTCCCTTCCTCCGGAGCTCTTGTTCTATTTTCTTTATGTTTAATTTCTGTGATTCTAGTGCCTGTTCGAATCGGGCTTTAAACAATGCCTACATACCAAAGAATACATTGTCAAACAGTAGGCGTGCGCTCATCAACCAAACATGTTCAAATTTTCAGCCCTAGGCAAGTTGCAGAAAATCCAGCTCCTTATATACAATAAAAATTGAAAGAGTTCACAGTTTACATGGATCAACAAAATTTCAACAGATGAGACATGCCTTTTAACCATTGTACTACTTCCAGATGCAAGAGAATTGCACTTTGGTTTAACTGAATACAACAAATGGACCTGGAGTACATGTCAAATATTGATGCTTTCTTAAGATTCATAGCTCCCTGAGAGTTTTACATCACATGCGTGCATGAAACACAGACAGAACCTAGGTTCCATCAAACAAATACAAAACTAAGGGGTTAAAAGAAACATATACCAATTCATCAACACAATTTACTAGTAAGCCCTTACATAAGTAATGGATTGACGTGCAATGGGCAAGGAAAAGAAAAGGAGATTTGTAGCTCACCTTCCTTTTCGTAAGTGTGTTGATAGGTATCAAATTCTTTGGCTGGCGGTAGTTTCTGCCACGAAACATAATAATCGTTTTCACATTATGTACGTTAATCACAATTCCACCACTTAGTCGAGCCAGCATTGAAGCCATCTCCTTAATTTTTTCCTTAGGAAAGTTATCACAACAAACTTGCACAGTCTCATGAAACTTCCAGTGGAGGTGCATATTTTGGACAACTCCTCCAAAGACTCCACGAACACCAACAGGGACATAGTTTTTATTCCTGAAACCAATCTTCTTATACGCTTGCAGTTGCTCAGGAGTCAAAAGCTCAGGATCATGCCGTGGAGATGGTAACTCTGGGAGCTCATATTTTTTCAGCTTCTGAAGTAGCAAGGCCACTTTTTTCTTAGCCTACACTAGTATAGAAGTGAGAAGTTTGAGTTGGATTATTAAGGTGTTGTTGAGTAGATATACACAAAATCGCAACACACTAAAATATGACAAATGAAACAAGATGTGAAAACACAACATTCAAATTGAAATTTAACACAGTTGAAAATCAGAGATAAACAAATAACTAATCAACAAAAAGGAAGGAGGGGAAAGACCTACTCTTCTGAGATTATAAATTAATCGTTCTTCATCAGTCATGAGCTTCAACTTTAACTTCTTCGACCTTCGAATCTCTCTTAGGGTTTTGCTGGACTCATTTTGCATTCTTGCTGCCACTCTGCTCCTCATGCTTTTCCCTGACATCCAACGCACTCCAAAATTGCAATTCCACACATTCGTTGAAGTAAAAATGGGAACTTTTACATATTTGACCGGAGAATTCATCATATTCCCACCGCCGCTTGACATCATGTTCACCGAATCGTATCTCCTCACAATCGCATTCCTGCATTGTTCAATGTACACACTGAATAACCAAATGAATTTGATAGTGCTAAAAAAAGAAAAGAAAGAGACGAAATATACTGCAAGGGACTGTGAGAAAATAGAGAGGCGAGGGTTGTGAGAGAGCGCCGTTGAGTATGTCTGGAAACGAACATGACGACGGCAAGTTTCACCAGACGATTTTCGCTAAAATTTTAGAGAACTCCACCCATGAGGTTGGTGAGAATTGGACATATGATGTTTGCAAAATTAAGTTTAATTCTCTTTTCTAATTCACTGCAGTTGCTCAAAAATGCAGAACATCAAAGCTTGTGGAAACTTGAAACAATCACCTAGAATGCATGATGGTTGTTGTATTCCCGAGTTGAGTTTATTAGTGGAGGGACAACTAGGGTTCTATCGAGAGAACACGGAAAATAGGGGCGGCGGCCGGAGTTGTCTGGAGGAGATGGGGTCTGCTAGGGGTGGCCGGTGGAGGCGCTGGGAGGAGGAGACAATGGCGGCTAGGGTGTTTTGGTAAAATAAAAAGGAAATGTCCGATCAAAGGGTGTGGGGCGGCTGAGATTAAAATGAGGATTTGGGTCGGGTTGCGGGTTATTGAATTGGGTTAATTGAGGATTTAAAATTGGATCATTTTAGGCTCAATTCTTGATAAAAATTGACATCATGTAGGTAAAAAGTGGCCAAAGATTAAACTAATTGAAAGAGAAATTGATTTTTTGCTGCTATTTTTTTTATTTTATATATATATAAATTATATTTTCAAATATATAATAAACTAAAAAAGAAATTAAGATAAACAAATCGAAATTGAATTTCTTAAAAATATATCATTGGCTAGAAACGGACATGTCGACGAACAATAGCATGCTTTTCGAGGCATGTGTTAATACTATATTAACGGTATAACATTAGAAATTACCTGTCATTTATAAAGAAAAATATCGAGAAATAACATAATAATATGTACTACTTGGTTAATACTTATAAAACATGGTATAAATTTTGAATAATTAAACAAAAAATTTTAATTTAAATCATCGTATATATTTTCTACTATTTCTTACTCATATTATATGACGAATTTTTCCTGGAACTCACCATATAACAAATTCACTTACCTCTAAAAGGCCGTAAATATATTTTCACTAAATTATCCTTAATTACATCATACTTATTTAATAGTATGATGTTTTGATTTTATTTGTGTCACGTAAATTGAAATCGAGAAAATAATAATACACATTGGGCTCGTGCTAGCACGGGTTCTTATATCTAGTATGTATGTATATGTATATGTAAGCGTGGCCACCGAGGTTTGAGCTCAGACCACCAACCAAAGGGGCCCAACAACCAACTGCCCCATTCTAATAAATATGATTGAGGCCGTCCTTCTAAAATTTATGATAGTTCTATAAGGTGTACGTACACACACACTATATATATGTGTCAAAACTATTTATAATGGCCCCTTGTTATAACGACATGATTTTGTCTAGAATCTATTTTTCATGTTATATTTAACTTCTCTAAATAACATTCTACCTATAATAACAATGTCATTCATTATATCAGTACATTCTTTGTAAAATTACCTCTCTATAACAGTCATACTCAAGTATATTGTGTAATAATATTTTGTAAAAAATATATTATGTAGAAGATGAATACGAAAGTGCTGATGAAGAGATTCAACCTACTACTACTTGAGTTGAGATAGAAGAGTCAATTATTAAGCTCGTAAATATCCTTCAAGAGAAAACTATTGAAACTCTTTTGTTGGAAGTTTGTACAAAAATCTTTGTTAATTTAATGATATATTGTCACTCTAATTGTTATGTCATCTATTAGTGGGATAGAACTATAAATTCACCTATAAATATGTATATAATGACTCATGAGTTTAATTCAATCCTAAGAATTAGCTTAAAAGGTTAATATTGAACAAGTCATATAAAAAGACTATTCATCTCGTAAAAACCTGATGTGAGACTCTTCAACAAATATAAATTATATGTTTAAGGGAATACTTCAAGCACTAATTTAAGTAGCTAGCCAGTAGAAAGCTACTTGCACTAGTGCTGTAAAATTAACGATATTATATGAAATGTCAAAAAAAAATTACCTACCATATACAAATAACTAGAGTTAGAATGTAGTAGTTTTTTTTGTTGAATAATAAACATCAGAAAATCATTTCAAATAAGGGGGGAAAAAGGAATATTCCAAAGATTCCCAATGTAACCCAAGTGACGAGCTGTCAAAAGCCCTTTCCCAACAAGGATATAATTAGGATTAGCAATTTAGCATTATTATATCTATATATATATATAGTTGTTCTAAAAAGTCATTATTATAGCATTACAAACTAATTTAGCTCTTCTATAGATCACTGTGTTACGCAACTCGCTAGGGTTAGGGTTTTAGAATCGAAGTATATGTTGGGATCGAAATCGAGAGGGCGTCATGCGGAAGCTTATAATTGCAAACCTTGAAAGCGATAAATCAGATGACAAATAAAACTATAATAAAAAGCATATTATTGATAATATTCGGTCAAGCGACCTACATATTATATGAAAACTAATATAAAGAAAATATTAAAACAATAGAGAGAAAATCTCCCCATAAACAAAACTCTCAAATTCTAAAAGACTATATTGTGAATGTTATTGTGTTCTGTTTGAGAAGAACATGTCTTCTATTTATAGAATTACAAGACTTCTCTTTCAAGAAAAAGGATAGATATTGTAGAGTTCTTGTTCACCAAGAAAACTTTTTTCCGTCAAGAAAACCTTTTTGAATTAGAACACAATTGTGTAGAATCCAAATAAGTTAGGAAATTGAGGGCAAATCCTAACCGTATATATATTCTTTTCCATCTCTAGCTATCTAATTAGCTCCATCCCTTATTTTTCTTTCATATTCCATCACTAAAATAATATATGGCTCATCATCATCAAGCTGATAAGGTACGTCCGATGGGGTATCATTTTCATCCTACGGACAGGGAAGTCCTCAAGTATCTACTAGGGTTTGCGAGAGACGAACCCCTTCCCGATCAAAATCAACTCATCCACATCGTTGATCTTTACGCAGACAAAGAGCCATGGCAGATTTTTGATGCCATAGACAACAACAACAAAAACACACGTTAAGAAAAAGAAGGAGGACGCGAAAAGGGTTGTGCGAAGTGTTGGGAAGGGAACATGGAAGCTACAAGGCAAAGGGAAAGAGGTGTTTGACGATAAAGGAAGACTCATGGGGTACTTCAAAAGCTTGAAGTACACCCCAGGCCGCGCTAACAAATCGTCCAACAATGGCGAGTGGTTGATGACCGAATATTCTCTTTGTAATGGTTATGTTAGGGATATTAAAATCAAGAATAATGGTTTTGTAATTTGTAAGATCAAGAAGAAGGAAAAACGGGGTGATAAGGAAAAAGGAGTTAGGGATAATGAGAATCCAAGTGACGTTGAAGAATTTATCGATTTAGTTTTGCAAGAAGAAGACATTAATGGGAGTGATGATGATGATATAGGAGAAAATAATGATCAAGAGAAGAATATAGAATACGTAGAAGGAGACGAAGTCGGGGAGCATTTTCTTGCTATGTTGGGGTGCGATAATGATGAGGTAGGAGTTGATGGTGATCATAACGTTATGAATTCAGAAGAAATTAATTATGGAATAGCAAATGAAGAATACTTAGAGGGAAATCAGCATGTACTTGCTGCAGTAGACGCTATCGATCTTGATACTATAAACTTCGTATATTAGATATAAATTTTGTTCTGGATAAAGACATCAATAATCTAGATATTCGAGTCGTCGCAGGAAGATGATGATCATCAGGAGAATGTTGAATACATAGAGGGAGATCATGAAGTCGGAGAACATTATTCTGCAGAAGATATATATCAATCTAGATGATTATGAATTTTTAATTTGATAAAGATACAAAGCTTTTGTGGTAATATTTTCACGATTTATATCAATTAATAATATATTAGTATGAATTTTTCTTACGTTTAATTCATGGATAGATAAATTTGTAAGTAGCTAGTGATTGATAATTTGATATATGGTCGATGCAAATATGGATGTTGTTCGTTTATTAATATTAATTCAGCGTGCCAGATTTTTCGCTCTCAAATTGTGTTTGTTTATTTAAAAAGGAGGTGATGATGAACTATTTTAGCTCAGTTATTAGTTTTCACGATTATGTGCTATAGCTTTAAAATATCATGTGGATGTGGATATATACTTTGTTTTCCAATATATTGGATGATAAATTCTCACGTTTTCCTAAGTTTTTGAGTTCATTATAAGCAATTACTATTAATCATAAGCTGGATATGGTAACAAATAGCTGGCCGATTAGCTAACTTGCATCATATTGTAATAACATTATTTATTAGCGTATACATACAGTAATTATAACTTATCCTTACTAATTTGTCCTATAGCGAATAAGCTGTTTGATGGTTATGAACATTGACGTTGTACTGAAAGTTGTTTAACCACAACAGAGTTGTGGTGATTGATAAATCCTTGCACCCTTCATCAAGGGGAACTAGAGATTTTGGGTTTGAATCATGAGTATTGAAAATTTTTTAGTAGAAAGCGTTTGTCTCTTTTATGAACCTTACGTCGTGTGAATTTAAAATAGTCGTCGGCGCCCCAATGAGGTACCTGGTTCAGCAAATTTTTACAACCCTCTTTAAAGGCAGGTGGACTTGTTGCATCTGCCTGTGCTACTCTCTCTTATAACTGGAAGATACCTTTGTAGGATATGTGTTGCCACCGAGGTTTGAACTCGGGCCACCAACTCGCACAAAGAACCAAAGGGGCACAATAATCAACTGCCCCAATCAAATAAATATGATTGAGGAGCCCTTTTAAAAGATATCATAGTTCTATAAGGTATAACATATATATATACAAAAAAAAATCGAGGTTAACGGATGCACATGCACCCTATTTAGGACTAGGTCCGCCCCTGCCAATGATATTGACATGCCTCATTGATCAAGAAAGATATTTATCATATTTTCTTGCAAATTTCTCCATCAACACCTGTGATCACTTCAATTCCTGCATCTCTAATTAATCTATCCATCCCGACAACCACCTTTTTCACTTTGGCCTTGATTAATGCCTGATCAGTGCATGGTGGAGTTCTTCCTCATCAAACCAAAGTTACATATAGAGGAGGTTCAACTTGTAGAAAACTTTTTTTTTTGCCACTTCATGGAATGGAAGACATGTGTGATAACCGACTACACCACCTAGACTTGTCTAATGTACATCTAATATACATTAATCTAATTTGTTATTAACTTGCTGTGAGCTCTTTTGCTAGGTTATACTCCCTCCGTTCTTAAATATTTATCACATTTTTTGTTTGCATGTCCTTTAAGAAAAACACTAATTAGAGGGTGATTTGACTAAACTACTCTTATTTATTAGTACTTTTTTCTGTTTAATACTTCTTTCGTTTGCACTATATTAATATCTCTCTATATTCATAACTATGGGTAAAGATGGAATCTTGGTTTTTCTAGAATGATAAGTATTATGAAATACTATCTATTTTTAGTAAGGATGACAAGTATTTAGAAACAGACGAGTACCTCATTAATTAGTTGAGAACTTTGTTATTTCCAATTTTCCTTTTCATTTAAATACTCCTTCCATCCTAATTTATGAACGGGTGGTAGTGTGTACTCTAGAAGAGCTTTATTGGGTGTTTGGATTAGCCAATCCAAATAGGCTTTTAGTTGCTTGGGAAACTCTATGTCAGATTAGGGTGGCAGGAGGCTTGAATATCACTCACTTTGTGGACTGGAACAGGGCAGCCATATATATATGTAAGCTGCTATGGTCACAATGAAGAAAGATAGGGTTTGGGTCCAATAGATCCATGCATTCTACATCAAAGGAAGGGACATTTTGCACATGGATACTCCTAAGCAAGCAAGTTGGCTTGATCCAAGAAAAAAGAAAAAATTTAAAGTTAAATTCTTTTTAATTATAGAACAGTGACATTTTTTTGAGACGGGCTAAAAGAAAAAATATGCCACATTAATTGAGATAGAAGGACTAAGGGAGTATCAAATTTGTTCAAAGAAAATTTCAACTTGTTACGTGCATAGAAGAGCGTGGCATCACAATCCATGAATCCAGATTCTAATTTCAATAAAAATAAAAAATACATAAATAATTCTCTTTCTATCTATTTAAATTTTGGTGTGGTGGATTATTTAATACATATATTTATATACTTTAGTTTTGTGAAAGTTAATTCGAATATTACTGTTACAAAAAAAAGGTAATATGCACCTCATGGCCCTTTCAAACTCTCTTGTGGGATCATATTGAGTATGTTGTTGTATTATTTTTATTTGTTGAATATGTTTGTAGAATGTTATGCTCATCTCACACTATTTTATGTTATTTTCTTGGAAAGCACCTTATGTAGTTATATCCTACTAGAACTAAAAAATTATTTGAATGAGCACAAGTTATATAATTTATGGTATGAAGATTTTACCGAAAAAATACAAAAATCTGAGAAAAATCAAGATTGAAAAATATTATCCGTTTGTTTGATTTTGACTTGGTATTGAGTTTTAAAAAGTAAAAAAAAAAATTGAATCTTGTGATCTTAAACTAAGTACATGTTTGGCCATAGATTATGAAAACATTTTTTGGGAATGTTTTTTACAAATATTTGTTTGACCATTGTATTTATCTAATTTTGGAAGATTTTGAAAATCAAATCTTCAAATGTTTGAAAATGTCATTATTAGGAACAACGTTTTAGCATTGTGCCGTTAATCACATAAGTCTGTTTGGAAAGTCACCTGGTAATTGAAATTGGTGTAATTACTAGGATAGTAATTACCAGCCTAGTAATTACAATGACCTATTTGATTGTCACAATGTAATTACAGTGTAATTACAAGTGTATTATTTGGTTGCACAAGTGTAATCACATAGTTATATTAAATTTTAAAATAAAAACTAATTATCAAAAACTAAAAATTTATACTAAACAAATAAGGGCCTTTATAATTGATATTAAATTAAATATTTAAGATATATATATATATATATATTGTTTTTTGAAATATATTAATTAATAAACATATATTCTTAACTAATATTATAAAAAATAATTAATTTATATTCTTTAAATTACATATTTTAATTAAATTAATCATACAAACTTAAAGTATATAATTTTTAAGAACATCATGAAATGCATGTTTAACAAAGAGATTAATATTATAAATATAATGTCATAAAATTATTAAAATATTTGACAAAAAGATAATCTATCAATTCTAACTAAAAAATGAATGGCTTGCAATATGAAATATCAAGTCAATACTAGTAAAACAAATAAATTGAAATTGAAAATATAACATAAGTTCAAAATTCAAAGCAAAAAAATTAACATAATACTCTTATGTCAAATTTCAATATAACGTATTTAAATATGATTCAAAAGAAAAGGAAAACCTAAGTATATAACCTTATTCAACAATGAATTCTACTTTAATTTAAAAATTAGAATACTAACAAAATTATGCTAAATGAAAAAAATAAATATAAATAAATATAACATAGATAATACAAACAATTACATAGAATCACAAGCAGTTAAGGTTTGAAAATGAGAAGGAAATGAAATTTAAATAATAAAAAATAAAAAATATATTTTTTAAAATTATTAGAATAATAAAAAAAATTAAGAAAAATAATAGAGATAAAAAATAAATTAAAACGAAAAATAAAAATAGAAATAAAAGGACGAAAATCGAAAGTGGAATCAAACGACGGCCAGTGACTCGTGGAATCAGAAACCATTTTTGAGACTCTACTGAACTTCCATTACACGAGTCACTCGGCGGTCCATGAAATGAAATGACAGACGGTCCTGTGACCCGTGGTTTTGACCCTGGAAAAGTGAGGGTCTTCTGAAGTCAGGAACCACGACCAACAAGACGGCCCGTGAAACTGAACATCGATGGATCGTCAATAGAACTATGGTTTTTTGAGGACCCTTCATGGAGAGTCCTCTGATGATCAGAACCACAGATGACAGGACGGGTCGTGGTTCTAAACCATTGTCCGTGAAGTCATCCCTAAATCTTGGGAAGGCAAAGCAGATGGTCGAACCACGGGTCGTGGTGATCCTAACCGTGATCCATGGAAATTTCAAAAATTCAATTTTAAAAGCTGATTCGAATTTCGGAGTGTTGCAGAACCCGCACTAGAAGCTATAATAGTTTTGTTAAGTGGTCCGTTCCACCACCTTTTGTTTGATAAAAACTAGAGAAAGACAAGGGTGAAATAAATTTTACTAGGCTTAAGCGGTCAATGGCCACATATGTAAATTTTTGGTATGATCACTACCCTACACCTCCAACACTACCAGCGGTGCTGGCCACCAACTGCTATGTAATGATGCATATTAATATATAACATAAGTATCTATTTTATCGAGAGAGAAAAATTAGCAACTTTTTATCGTTGTAATTAATTTTGAGGAAGAGACTCTCTCATCTTCCATTTTCCCAAAACGTCTTCATCATTTAATTAAGTGACGTGTTTAACCAGTTTTATATTCTTATAAAATATAATATAAACATATAAAAAATTAGGAGAAAAAGCAAACAAATCCTAAAGTTGTTTTTTTGTTGAATAATAAACATCAGAAAATCATTTGGAATAAGGGGAGAAAATGGAAGATTCCAATGATTTCCAATGTAACCCATGTGGCGAGCCAAAATTAAAATCCTTTCCCAAAAAGGATATAATTAGGAAGTTACTTTTGAGCTAGGATTATATCTATATATATAGTTGCTCTAAGAAGTCATTACTATAGCATTACAAACAAACAACTCGCTAGGGTTAGGGTTTTAGGGATCGAAGTATATATTCTTTTCCATCTCTAGCTAGCTATCTAGTTAGCTCCATCCATTATATCTCTTTGATATTCATCACTAAAATAATATATGGCTCATCATCATCAAGCTATGGGGTATCATTTTCATCCTACCGGCAGGGAAGTCCTCAAGTATCTACTAGGGTTTGCAAGAGACGAACCCCTTCCCGATCAAAATCAACTCATGCACATCGTTGATCTTTACGCAGACAAAGAGCCATGGCAGATTTTTGATTCCATAGACAACAACAACAACAAAAACACACGTTACTTCATTACGCCTACGAAGAAAAAGAAGGAGGACGGTAAAAGAGTTATAAGAAGTGTTGGGAAGGGAACATGGAAGCTACAAGGCAAAGGGAAAGAGGTGTTTGACGATAAAGGGAGACTCATGGGGTACTTCAAAAGTTTGAAGTACACCCCCGGCCGCGATAACAAATCGTCCAACAATGGCGAGTGGTTGATGACCGAATATTCTCTTTGTAATGGTTATGTTAGGGATATTAAAATCAAGAATAATGGTTTTGTAATTTGTAAGATCAAGAAGAAGGAAAAACGGGGTGATAAGGAAAAAGGAGTTAGGGATAATGAGAATCCAAGTGACGTTGAAGAATTTATCGATTTCGTTTTGCAAGAAGAAGAGATTAATCTGCATGGTATAGGAGAAGAAGATAATGAAGAATACGTAGAGGAAAACGACGACATCGGGGATCAGGTACTTGCTATTTTGGAGGTTGATGGTGATGATAACGTTGAAGAATATATGAATTCAGAAGACAATAATGGAATAACAAAGAATGTTGATGAGTACTTAGAAGGAGGAGAGCATGTACTTGCTGAGATAGATGAGATCGATCTTGATGCTATAAACTTCGTATATTAGATGTTATATTCCTAGTTAATTAGCTACTTATTAATTTGATAAAGTTACAAGCTCTTTGTAAAACATCGTTACGACTAGCAATCAATATATATATATATATATATATATATATATATATATATATATATATATATATATATATTCTGAATTTTTTATTTTTACGTTTGTAATTGGTGGACGTAAATTAAGATGCAGGTCGTTGTTAATTAATTACACTCTAGTTTGTTAGATTTTTGGTTATTCCTGTTTTTCTCTCTCAGATATATATATGTGTGTGTACACACACATATAGTGCTTGTGTATTTGGATCCTGTAGATCGAGGAGGCCTGCACTGCATGTCGATGGTATGTTTCAGTTAGCTACGCATTTAGTTTTAGCCGCTTGAAAAGAGAAGATCATTGTATATATATATATGTGTATTAATTACACACACACTTATTGCATATATAGAATTTATAGTTCCTTATAATTAATTTGGTAACTATGGTATAGAAATACAAAGAAATACTAGGTGAGGAGTATACTGTGAAGTACATATTCATTTTGAAAGTTAATTTCAATATTCTGCAGAGTGTGTTGGTTAACATGATAGATATAGAAACCCATTGGAATTATATTTAGTTAGGCATCATTGGTGTACGGGGTAAAAATTAGGCATGACACATGAGCGAATCAGAAATCGATATGTGGTAATTAGAGAAATAGGTCAAACGTATGACTCGACAAAGATAACACCAAGTATTATCTTCGGAGCATCAACGTGATAACTAACTAATCCTAAACTAATAACTTGTTTGGCCAAACTTATTTTTTCTCAAAGGCCAAGCTTTTGGAAGAAAATAAGTGTGGGAAGTAGCAGAAGCAGTTTTTCAGAAACTTAAAAAAAGTAGCTTCTACCTAAAAACACTTTTTTGAAAAGCATTTTTGAGAAAAATACTCTTAAAAGCACTTATAAAAAGTTTGGCCAAACACTAATTGTTGCTCAAAAGCATTTTTTAAATTTTTTGGCTAAACAGAAACTGCTTCTCACCAAAAGTATTTTTTTAAAAAGTGCTTATGAAAAAATATTTTTCAAAATAAATTGATTTTAGAAGTTTGGTCAAACATGCTATAACTCTTAAGTTTAGCCGTGTATAGGATTTCTTGTATAGTTTCAATTTTGTTTGTATTCTAAGATGAGAACTTCACGTATAGGATAAGCATGGTTCTCTAGTAGCTAGATTCTAATAGCAGCTATTTAGGTGTATAAATATCCCTACTGTGTAAAGTAACATAATGAGAAAAAAAGGCCATAATTTCTATTTCTATTTTTGTTGAATAATTCTTCAAGGGTCATGTCAAAAGAAGCCCATTGTCAACGTCTATAAATTCAACTATATCATTTTTTAAGTGTAAACAATTGGCTATTATGTAAGGAAACTGAAGATGCTAGCGCATAATTAATGGATTGAAATATGTGGGTTTACATTGTTAATTCAACGGACTAGCAAAACATTTTTTCATTATTATAATTTTACTGGCTTAGTATCATTAGATCTAGGTAATTAAGCTCAAAAGTATACTAAGTAGTTGCATATCTTATGTAACAGAATCAACGGACTGAACAATATAATCGAGGTTCCCCAACTTGTCCGACTGTTGCTGAGCGGACTCTAAATATAGAGTTTGATTGATTTCTGACCATTTCTAGTATATAGATTATGCATGCAGAGATGATACATTATAAATACTTATCAGAATATGTACATGGACTTGTGGTTGATAACGTAACACTTATTTTGGGACGGAGGGACTAATTCTTAAATAGAAGTTGTTGGCCTGTTAATTAATACGAGTATACTAGAGTTACAAGGGAATCAATAATGTTTCATCATTGTTTCTGTTTGTGCACTAATTGACCATTACTTGAACTTGTCTCACACTCTTGATAATATTGGCTAATTTCACAGTAATTTTTTCAATAGTAAGTTAATGTCGGCCACTAGGTGTGAAAATTGAAGATTTAACTATAGTGTACATACCAACAAATTAAATTAATTCATCTCTGAAAGCTTGATGCTGATGCATCGTGTACTGGTTGTTTTCTCAATTTATGCACATTAATGCAGTTTGTATTTGAAGGCTTTTGTTAATTTGCCAACAAAAGGGGAAGAAAAAAAAAAGAAACAACATGCGTATGCTAGCTGGGCTACCAATTACGAGAATGGTTTAGCTTATTATAATATATATATATATATATATATATATATATATATATATATATATATATATATATATATACTACCCATGTTTTAATTTGTTTATTTTATTTCGTTTTTAATTAGTCCATTTGAAAAGGAACGTTCTCTTTCTTTTTTTGACAATACTTTGATTTTATCACGAAGCAAAGCTAACGATTTTGTTTCCATGGGTGTAGCAGTGTATGCTACACCTGCAAAACCCAATATCCATTGCCCAACAAAAGATCGATAGCGTTATGGAACCGGCTCCTCTCCATTACCCTTTCTCTTCATTTTGTCAAGTACATATTTAAATGAGAGACATGTGTTCATTCCGTCTATTACATGATTACTAAGTTTTTGGAGGTAACAACTTAACTAATATAATTGGTTATACAAATATATTGACCTACTGATATTGACAAATACGAGGGAAAGAGCCCATAAAAGAGAGATCGGATGCCCTTTTCGATGCAGCAAAGTATACCTACTAATATACAAGAGTACTGATAGTTTAGATGAATTTGAACAAAACGCGTCAAATTTAGAAAAGTCTTTAGATATTCTGCCATATATTGTACATAGCAACAAAGGATCCATGTCAGCATGATTCGAACAGTTGACCTCGACTCTCTTAGAGCTTAGAAATTAACAAAGCTTAGAACCAATTACTCCATTCGTCCCAAATTAATTGTTATGTTTCACTTCTCGAGAGTTAATTTGACTAATTTTCGAAACTAAATTGAATTGGATCAATACAAATATTTTAAAATTAAAATTATACATTAAAAACTATATTAAAGAATTATAAGTTGTAAAACTATACATAAAGAGATTCAAGAGAGTTTATTAAGAAATTGAGGGGGAAGAAAGAGAAGAAAGAAAGAATAATCCTACGGTTGAAGTAAATTAGAGACTAACAAAATTAAAATAGATTTGCAATTATCTAATTTGAACAAACAATTATATAATTAAATTTAAAGGAGAAAAGAATTGAACTCATACATGAATAATCTTACCGAGAGATATTCAAAAGAGATCCAATATAGAGATAAAGGGATATGACTCACACCTCACTAAGAGTGTTCACCTAATATTGTTTACTCAAATAATTTCTATCATTTTCTATTTATACTACTAGAGTTACTTAAAATAAGAAAAGACATAAATGCGATTAATTACATGTACATTATATTATGATCAAAAGAACCCTAAAACATAATGTTAATCATTTCTTGTATTGATTCTTGATTTTCATACTCTCTTGAAACACTCTAAGCTCTTGATGTCAAGTAGAAATTTTTTTATGCAAAGAGTACTTCCCGAACTTGCATCACTTTGACATTAAAAAGAAAAATTAATCATGATTGATTTGGTTTGGGTTAACTAAAAAGAAGTCAAATCGAATCAAATCAATCCGATATTACATGTAGAGGTGTTCATGATTTGGTTAAAAATCGATCCAAACCTAAAATTAAACCAAGTCAATTTTTATTTGATTTGGATTTAAGTTTTTTAAAATCGATAATATTTGGTTTGAATTAATTTTATAAAAACAAATCAAATAAAAACTCGAATCAAACCGATATAAACTACATACATATATCTTATAATTATATATATAATATACCTTTTATAAACAATTTTAAACATTTTGTATATTTTTTCATGAAAATTTTAATTATTTGGTCATGTAATTAAGCTTTACACCAAGCTTAAGTTTTTTTTTCTTTTATATTAGTCAGGTAATTAATACTAGTACATTAGACATTGTACCTATTTTAGCATAACTTAATTAGTACTTTTAGATTATGTTTATTTTCATTTATGATATATTTATTAATAATATTTATTTTATGTGATTTCATTATTTCTACCTCATGAAGGTAAAAATAAAGTATGCGTATACCTTATTCTTCCCAAACCCCATTTATGAAACTATATGGAGTATGTTATTGTATTATCTTTATATTGTTGAATATTTTGGTGCAATGTCATACTTATCTCACATAATTATATATTATTTTCTTGAAAAACACCTTATAGAGTTATATCTTACTAGACAAAAAAATATTTGAATGAGCACAACTCATAGTATGTTTTATGTTACGGAGACTTTTCAATTTTTTTTTAAAAAATCCAGAAAAATCAAGATGGAAAAGCCTATTTTTTTTGGTTTGATTTAATTTATAAATTAAAAAACCTTACACAAATGATTTTAGTTTGATAATTAAAATATTCAAACCAACTCGACCAATATACATCCTTATATAAAAGAAGAAATAATTTCTTAATACCATTTACAAATTTGAATGGAAGAATATAACTTTTCTATATATTTTATATATTACTTATAAATTCCTTATATTTTAAAAAATAATTTTATAAAAAATATATAAAAGATTATAAAAAATGGATTCATCACTTCACATAAAGTTGAAATGTTGAAAAGTTAGAAACCACTTTCAGGTAGGTACGTAACCCATTGCTTATCACATGGCTAAATATCTATTTGGTGAATGAATTTTCCATCAAACAATAACAATAAGGGTAATTGTGTAAAATGCAGAATAATGGAATATCCACCAATAAACCCTCTCATCCATTTTTGTCATGTTCCCCAAATGGAGGGAGAAAACAAAAAACCTGAAAAAAAAGAATTTAAACAATATATTATAGCAACTGAAAATGAGAAAAAAAATAATATTTCTTTCTCATCATTTCATTTCAACTTTTCAAGTAAGCACAGAGTCGCTCTAAAACGAGAGGCTCTTTCTTCTTCGGACAAAGCTATATAAATAATCTCTAGGAAGAGCCAATTGCATAGTCAATCTTTCATCTGTCCAATCATTTTCTGACCTAATTTTCCTCTCTAATTCCGCCGTAGATATTCCCAACTGTCACTTCTCTATCGGTAACTTCAAATTTCTCTCAATACTCTTCTCTTCTGTTTCCATTTTTCATTTTCATTACTGTTAACTGTAGCTTCATGTGTATGAATCTTTTTGGAATTTGTTTTACTTGCATGTGTATTGAATCGGAATGTTGATTAATCTCGAAATTGATTTCAGTTGTTTCAGCTTAGAAATTGTTTGTTACGGTGGTTTTAGATGATTATTTGTGTTCGTTTGTGAATTGATTGGAAATAGAAACTTGTTTTGGTTGTTTTGTTAGGTGATTTGAGGTAATGAGAATTTGCTGCGTGTTATTTTGACGTTTAGTGAGTTAGAAGAGAGGAGGATGGGATTTGCTTACTGTTTATGGCAGCCGAATGGTTCGCATTGTGGTGAAGCTTTGACCTACAGGATATTAGATAGGAAAAGCAGCAGTGATGTAGGATTGAGTCATAAATTGTTTGGAAATGCTAGGGTTTTATGTAAGAATCGGCAGCAGGGGAAGAGGTTGAAACGGATTGTGGGATGTAGTGATAATAGTTTAGCATATTCAAGGATACGATTGAGTGGGAATTTGGCGGGCCTTAAGGCTTCTAGGGGAGTAAAGCTGCCTCGGTGTCAGGGAAATGATTCACTTGCTTTTATTGATGGTAATGGTAGAAATGTGGAGTCCAGCGAGAGTGCTGAAGATGGATCTTTGAGTGCTAGTACTAACGGCATCGCCGAAATTAGTAGCGCTAAGGAGTTGGAGGAAGAAAAAGGAGAGGAAAAGGAAGGGAATGATTTGGATGAACTAAGGGAGTTGTTGCAGAAGGCACTCAAGGATCTGGAAGTTGCACAGCTGAACAGCACAATGTTTGAGGATAAAGCACAGAAGATATCAGAAGCTGCTATAGCATTAAAGGATGAAGCTGCTAATGCATGGGATGATGTAAACAAACAACTTGACAGTATTCAAGAGATAGTAATTGAAGAGATGATCGCTAAAGAAGCTGTTCAAAAAGCAACAATGGCCCTTTCTTTGGCTGAGGCAAGGCTTCTGGTTTCTCTTGATTCAATACAAGCGGCAAAAAAAGGAAGTATGTCTTCAAAAACTTCTGAAGAAAGCAAAGGGGGAGAATCAACTTCTTTGATGGAGGAAGAGACAGCACTTTCAGCTGCTCAGGAAGATATGGAGGAGTGTCGAGACTGTTTGGAAAATTGTGAGGCTATATTGAGGCGTCTGCAGAACAAAAAAGAAGACCTGCAAAAAGAGGCTGACAGGTTGAATGATCTAGCTGAGCAAGCACAAATCAATGCTTTAAAAGCTGAGGAAGATGTTTCTAACATAATGCTTTTAGCCGAACAAGCTGTTGCATATGAGCTCGAGGCTACTCAACGGGTCAGCGATACGGAGATTGCTTTGCAGAAAGCCGAGAAGAAACTAGTTCCTGTTGACGCTGCAGAAACTTCAGTAGCACAGAATGGATCATCTACTCTAGGCCAAGTGCCGGTCGATGGGACCCTTAGCGAGGATGAGGTATTCCCTAGAAATTCAGTTGAGGGTGTTATTGATAAAGACAGGGAGGTACAACTGGAGGATACTTGGGTGGCCAGTGGGCCTTTGTCTGATGAGAGTGACGATGAAGATAGAAAGTTAGTTCTAGACTCCTCAAAAGATTCTGATTCTGATGCAGAAAAACCAAAAAGTGTTCAAACTGTGAGGCAGGAGGTCAACAAGGAATCAGCTCGGGACAGTTCACCGCCCAAAGCATTATTGAAGAAATCATCGCGTTTCTTGCCTGCATCTTTCTTCTCATTTCCCTCAGATGGTGAAGAGTTCACACCTGCTTCAGTTTTCCAGAGTCTCATGGAGTCTGCAAGGAATCAATTGCCCAAGCTGGTGGTTGGCTCATTACTGATGGGAGCAGGGTACAACTACTATAACACTATCTATTCTTTGTTTCTTTTAGAAGATGAAGCTATTCCTCGGTAGCTGCATGTATAAGTGCCTCGTTAGGAAACAATCTTTGTGTCATTAGATTGATATAGCTTGTTGTGGTTATGGTATTTGATATGCTTCTGACACCTGTCACAGAATTGCCTTTTACGTCAATCGATCAGAGCGTATTTCTCAGTCGTTTCAGCAGCCAGACATAATTACCACCAGGATTGATGAGGTCTCGACAAATGCAAGACCTCTGGTTCGACAAATAAGAAAACTGCCCAAGAAACTTAAGACACTAATGGAGATGCTTCCTCATCAAGAGGCATGCCTCTTAAACTCCCACTAGTTTAATGTCTGCCATCCCCATTTTGTCAGGATGGAGCTTTACTCACTTGCTAATGGTGTTGTTTCTCATTTCAGATAAATGAGGAAGAAGCTTCTCTTTTTGACATGTTATGGCTATTGCTTGCAAGTGTTATCTTTGTGCCTATCTTCCAAAAAATTCCAGGAGGTAATTGAATTTTTCTACCTTCTTTAAGCATGAGGACAATAACTAGTGGCTTATTATGTTAAATAGTTTCACCAAACTTGTTCTTGATGTAAAGGTTTCCTGCTAGGTCTTTCCTTGAACATGTTCTAAAGAACATGATCTTTGCTTATTGGACACTTAGGTTTTTGTGACCGTGATGTATATCACAGATATCATGCCCTTTGCTCCTCTGTGATAGGCCGTAGACATACTCGTGTTTCCTATTAATGGTTCATCTTCTCTATGCTGTAATGTATAGGAAGTCCTGTTCTTGGGTATTTGGCTGCTGGAATCTTGATTGGACCATATGGTCTTTCTATCATACGTCATGTACATGGGACCAAGGCTATAGCTGAATTTGGAGTTGTCTTCCTGCTATTTAACATTGGCTTAGAGGTAGACTCCAGGAAAATTGACTAGTTTATTTCTTTCTGAATGTGTTACAAATACTGCCTTAATAACCTCTGTTTGTATTCTCTTTGGCAGCTTTCCGTTGAGAGACTAAGTTCTATGAAGAAATACGTTTTTGGGTTGGGCACTGCTCAGGTAATTGCAAAAGTTTGAGCACTTGGGAGTTATTAACCCACCACCTTGCTTATTAGAGATATGTTCTCAACGAATTTGATTTTCACACTAATTAGTAATTTCAATAAATGAATGCAGGTCTTAGTGACAGCTGTGGTGGTCGGGTTAGTTGCTAATTTGGTCGCCGGGCAGGCTGGACCTGCTGCAATTGTGATTGGGAATGGGCTTGCCTTATCTTCCACTGCTGTTGTCCTCCAGGTAAATCCTTCTATATCTTTAGCAGGTCTTCCTTGCTAGATGAATGATGGGCAAGATTTAGCACTTGAGTGGTTTTGTGTACTCATTAAATACCTTGATTTGGTGACCAGTTCAACACTCTAATCAAAGTTAATGCTTAAGAAGGGAACATTATTATGATATGTTCCACAAAAATCCAGAAGCAGTAATTCTTGATAATGGCTTATGCCGAGATATCAAATCAGCATTGGTGTTTTTCTTATTATTTCCTTGTTGATTCAACATATTTTCTACAATCCAAGCCATTGTAGTTTATCTATAATTGGTTTGTCTATGTGCCTGTGACTCTTACTCATCGGAAAATGGAACTTTAGTAACTAATTGATTATGTTGCATATCTGCAGGTATTGCAGGAGCGTGGTGAGAGCACATCACGACATGGACGAGCTACATTTTCTGTATTACTCTTTCAGGTATCTGCATATAGACAGTACAAAGCTGTCGCATCTTTCTTATGAGATGGGTGTTGAAACTTGTAATATTATGTGTATCTAGGCATACCCACGATTCACATATATTTACTTTCCATCACTGAATAGGCTGCTGTCATGCACTTGAAATGATATCTTGTGCTGTGGCACTTTTAGAATTTTCTTTGTGATACGATTAAACAATTTTTTCCTTTTATCCTCCAGGATCTAGCGGTGGTTGTTCTACTCATACTGATACCACTACTTTCACCAAATTCATCAAAAGGAGGGGTATAGACTCTTTTACATTACAGTCTTGTCTTCTGAAAAATAATTTGAAATTTTCTTGTTTTTATAATTACGATTCCAGCTATATGAGGTTCTGGACCTCAAATCACATGCAGAAACAACATTCTTTCCTTTTGATAGCTGTGAGTACACACTATTGTCGTTTTCCAAATTGCCACTGTTATAACAGAACTTTCTTATTAGATTGGTTTCCGAGCCATCGCTGAGGCCCTTGGGTTGGCTGCTGTAAAGGCGATTGTAGCCATCACTGCAATTATTGCCGGAGGACGTCTGGTAAGCTGTTTGTTCATGTAGAATCTCTTCCAATATTATAAATGCTTCAGATTATTAGTATGTAGTTTTTAAGTTCAAACTATATCTCATATGACATTTTGACTGCGGTCTTTCATTTTTTATCGCCTATATATTATTAAAGTTAATTTTTGATTTTTGACTGTTACAAAAGATAAAGGTGTTAAGTCCACTTTTCATTTTGGAAGTCTTGTAAGATATTTTTCTGTTAAATCCGAGGACACTAATATGTTCGTTATCTGTTCTAATCTTTGATTTTTGACTGTTACAAAAGGATTAGATAATGGAGAATTAACCTAAATAGCCGTCCACCCAATTGATTAAACTAAAAATAGCTTACAGATGTATAATATATGTATAATCCATGTATAATATGTGTATGAACGTGTATAAAAAGTGTATAATCTATGTATACCGGCTAGAAAAAGCAAACAGTAAATCTGTCCGGCTATTCATGTAAAAATCCCAAAGATAATTAGAGTATTAATTCCACTTCTCATTTTTGCATGTCTCGTAAGTGCTGTTAAATCCGAGGACACTAATATGTTTGTTCTCTGTTCCAAATTTCAGCTGTTGCGGCCTATTTATAGACAGATTGCAGAGAACCAAAATGCAGAAATATTTTCAGCAAATACGCTCCTTGTTATCCTTGGGACTAGTCTTCTGACTGCCAGGGTACTTACGATCACATTTTTTACGGGTCCATGTATACTGTCCAAGTTTGTAGAACCGTTATCTTGTTGAGGCTACAATATGTTATCTGATGTAAATAAATGCAGGCTGGCCTTTCAATGGCTTTGGGTGCATTTTTAGCTGGTCTGCTTCTGGCAGAAACTGAATTTTCATTGCAAGTTGAATCAGATATTGCTCCATATCGTGGACTCCTGTTGGGTCTCTTTTTCATGACGGTAGGTGATAATTATCTTGTTTATTGTACAATGTGAATGCAGTTTTGTAATCCTACAAATAGTTATCTGAAGTTAAGGTAGGATAGGTCGGTAAGGTTCTATTTACATTTAAAAATTCTTGCTCTGCAATCTCTAGTGTTCTCACCCAGCTTGTAGAGCTTAACTGTCTCTCCCTAGTTGTTCTCATTGAATGACTGTATTCTGAGTTCTGTAATACAACTTCTGCTGCTGCAGTAGACAAAATTTTATCTATTTTAATCAACTTTTATCAAGGCTGAAATGAGAATCGTCCATGAATATATTATTATAACTATGGCTGCTTTGCATTTTCAAAACTGAAGAAGTATTATCTGGTTTGCAGGTTGGAATGTCCATTGATCCCAAGCTTCTTCTTTCAAACTTTCCAGTGATTATGGGCTCATTGGGACTTCTAATAGGTGGCAAGACTATCTTGGTTGCATTAGTTGGTAAACTGTTTGGTATTTCAATTGTATCGGCAATAAGAGTTGGTCTCCTACTTGCTCCGGGTGGAGAGTTTGCCTTTGTAGCCTTTGGTGAAGCTGTCAATCAGGTTTATTTCTCTGATAGCTTTAACCTTTCACAAGCAATTCATATCCGTTATAAAATTCTTTTATTCCATTTCCTTTTTCTCCCTCTCCCGCCATGCTGTTTAAACAGCTTCTCTTCCTTTATCAAGGAATTGTGAACCTTTTCTACGAGTGACCGGTGTGCTGAAATCAAATGTTGAGCTTGTCTAATCCTGTTATTGGGAAAGTGGAGACAAACTACCATCAATGTCCTTCCAGTTTCTTATCTACGTCCGCCATCTTACTTCTATTTACATTTCCTCTTTTTACATGAGGCTTGTTTTTCCTTGCAACTTATCTGGACAGTACAATGCTAAGCTCTCTTGAGGATTTTTGCCGCATGACAAAAACGTATCTCGTTAGAATAAGTGTATTATTTTATTTACTTATTTCTCGTTGGTTTTACCTTTTTTTTTTCAGGGAATAATGTCTTCTGAATTGTCATCTCTACTGTTTCTTGTGGTTGGAATTTCAATGGCCCTCACACCATATCTTGCTGCTGGAGGTCAATTAATAGCATCTCGTTTTGAGCTGCAAGATGTGCGAAGTTTATTGCCTATGGAAAGTGAGGTACTGTCTCCTACTTTTGGTGGCGCACTATCTTTCTTCTTTGGCTTTTAGCAAGGATGAAACTAATGAACCATGCACATGTTTGCAAATTCTTATAATTTGACCCCTAAAGACAGAGGTCACTCTATCAAAACCCTCTCTTTTTCGTTTCTACAATTTTCTAAACATTTAGTGTATTCTAATTGATTACATCTTACTTCAAGCAAAGGGATAGTTGCCAAAAGTTTGTGCATGTCACATAATCATTCGCTGTTCTGCTAGATTTGTGAGTTGATCACAGAAAAACACAGTTAGACCTGTACTTCAGGTTCAGGACCTTGCAAGTTTGGTCTCAGGTTGTCAATAGTTACAGAGTATAGAAATTAAAGGGCTAAGGTTAAGGGGCCTTAGTACTGTTGTTAAGAAAACCATAAAGCAGTTGTGTTGATAAGGAAAGCTGGAATTTTGGTGCTAGAAAAGTTTCCTTTTACTCCCCTTCCTTTTCTCAAATTTCTTCATCCCTGGCTGCTTTCTCCTTTCAGTGCCTTTCTTTGATGCTGGTTCATCTCTCAAGTTTTGTGCTCTACTTCGTTGTTGTTATTTAAGTCCCATGCCTCACTGTTGTGGTACTAAGCCTTTTGAACCCTTGTAGTTTCGCTGCCTTTTTTCTTTTGGCACAATTTTCTTTTTCGCAAGGAAGTTTTCTTCCCTGAAAACTAATTGTCTATGGAATTATAGATCCATCTCATTAGCTTTCCCCTGAACCTTATGCCTCACTTTTTGTCTTCCTTCTGAGCTTATCTAACTCATTGCTGCTTTGCTTTAAATTAGTTATTATCGTTAACATTAGCATTTATTATGAGGATCATTTGTATGAGAACTAACAGTTGTTCAGTTACCAAAGCTCATTACTTGAAGTACTACATCATTTAATGATGTCTTTCTGGATTATTACCTGCATAAATGTAAAGAAGATTCCCTTATCAAAAAAAATAAATGTAAAGAAGATTTCACTGACTTCAATTAGTTGCTTAAAAGAATGTAAGTTCATAGTTCCTTTTTTCTTTTCCAGACAGATGATTTGCAAGATCATATCATTATTTGTGGATTTGGTCGCGTTGGCCAGGTTTTGCCCCCCACTTTCATGAATTGGTTAAATTGATCATTTGACGAATCATTGCCAAATTTTGGAAAATGAAGCTATCCCATCTTCTGTCTGTTGAATTAGTTTTCATCTTAACAGATCATTGCCCAACTTCTCTCCGAGCGACTGATTCCGTTTGTTGCGCTTGATGTGCGAAGGTATGATACTCTTTTTGCTCACATTCAACTGATTTCAGCTCCTGTGGGTTCAGTGAAGGTTAAAATTTTATATATTTTTCACAACTTATCTCTAAACAGCACCTCCACTATCAACTACTCTTAAAAGCCACCAACCTTTTTATCTAACCAGATGCAAGAACATGGTTTTCCTTTATAATATATTATACTGTGGAGAATGTTTTACCCCTGAGGAAACAGAGCCAATGAGTAATTATTATCAAGTTTCATGACCTCCCAATGGTTTGTAATATTCTCATTATACGTGAGTTCTGTTATTTTCTTGCAAGTTTTTTAATATATCGCATCTCAGTGTAATGGGGAAATAGAAACTGAGCAACACTTGTAAATGCAATCTCAAATTGTCAAATGCATTCTGTAAACTACTATTACATTGCAAGTAGTAGTGACTGAAAATCAGAAGACGCCAAATTGTTATTGAATTGTTAATTACAGATATTTTTTCTTCACAATTTATTATCCCCTCCTGCTTATATGACAATCTTGCTCTTTTGGGACATCCCAAAATGTTTGATATGTTCCATTATTACTCTATACAACTTTCAGATATTCAAATTCATTTACTATTTAAATTTTAAACCTTGATGTAATATTTTTTCAATCAAACTAATTTTCTGCCCATTTACTTAACTATTTTGTTAATATACTCAAGTAAAAATGACATCTTACCTCTACCCCACAAAGGTAGGGGTAAGGTCTGCGTACATCCTACCATCCCCAGACTCCACTTGTGGAATTACACGGGGGTATGTTGTTGTTACTCAATTAAAAATAACATCTTAAACTTGGTGTCCTATCAAACATCATTATATAAAATGAGGCAGAAGGAAGTTTTATTAGGTAGTATAATTATTCAGTCATGAAAGCAAGCAATGAAATTGGCTATATAGTTTGTTAATCGTGAGTCTTCAGTCATCATCAGCTTTTAGGATTTTAAAGTGAAAGTCTTTTTCTGTATCTATATACATGTTCACATTCATGCATGCATCAAAGGAATGACAATGAAAGAGAAGAGGATGATGGTTTTTCCGTAAGAGTGAAACAGTGCCAAGCCGGAGAGTTGAGGAAATTGAACCAGATTGCAGTAGTCTTCAATTGAACTGTTAGATTATTTTTACAAATCAGATTTGAATATTAATCAAAGGCCAAATAGATATACATCCCCTTAAAACTTGTCACAAATTTTCATAAGACACCTGAAGTAAGGCTTGTAAAGTTGTACCTATTGAACACCTGATCTATGCTTAAACTGTGTCCTCTTAGACACATTGCTGACATGGTATGATGTGTGTAATACACCTAAAATAAGTACGTGAAAGGCATTTTCAGAAAAATATTTCTCTTCTTCATTCTCTTTCCCAGCCACCACCTCCTCCACCATCCCACCACCACCATAATACGCCCTTACTCTTCCCCTTCCCCTTCTCCCTCTGCCACCACCTCCACACCAGATTTGTCCCTTCCCTTCTGCCTTCTCTCCTCACTACACTGCTGCAACCAAACCCCACCACCAGAAAGAAACTTAAAAAATGAAAAGAAATGTGAGAGATTAGAAGGGAGAAGAGAGATCGTCCGAGTTGGTTTGAGCAATTCTGCTGTAAATTTCAACCAAAATTATCTATCATTACCTTGAATGTAAACCAATTCTAACCTAACCAGAGAGTAAAGACGATTGAAGCTACAAATTGAAGATTCTGGTTGAGCAAAAACAAAGCAACCAAGATACCCATGGTGGCTAAAGTCAAATACCAACAAATCCCTTGAATCCATTCAATGAATTTATGACCTGCATAGATCTATGAGAGGATATGAAATCAAAGAAATTCACTTCCACAACTAAGCACCACCATCAAAGAAGCTGTAGAAGCAACCGGCCCGAGCAAATATAAAAGGGTACTAGAGTTTCCTTCTATGTTGGAGCTTTGATTGTCCTTGGATCTTGAATATCATCATATTTCTCCTAGAGTACTTTGATGTTCAGTAGTTGATTATAAGAGCATCAACAAGTTGAGTTTAACTTTATTACTGTATCTAGAGAAAGGCATCTTGGGAGGCGAGAGTGCAGGAAATGTTGTTCACTTAAATATTTCCAATTATTTTCATGATGCTCGTCATAATAAATGTTTTTTTATAATAAATGCAGTGAGCGAGTTGCAGTTGGTCGTGCACTTGACCTTCCTGTATACTTTGGTGATGCTGGTAGCCGAGAGGTAAAGCAAATTTGCGAACTTAAAAATATGGTTTTGGATATTTATTTTGACATTCAGATTCTCTATTACTAGGTTCTACATAAAGTTGGGGCTGAAAGAGCATGTGCTGCTGCAATAACATTAGACACTCCTGGTGCAAATTACAGAACTGTTTGGGCCTTGAACAAGTACTTTCCCAATGTGAAAACATTTGTACGTGCTCATGATGTGGATCATGGCCTTAATTTAGAGAAGGCTGGAGCAACAGCGGTATCTTTCCTATTCTAATTTCTGCTATTGATCTTTTTTTGGATACTTTTTATATTGGTTGCACTTAGGATTCTCTAGATAACATCAGGATTCTGAGCCTTGAAATATTTACCATTTGCTGTTGTATTAACGTTGTGCTACGGTGACATTTCTAGTTGTAACATATTATGCACGAAAGAGGAAATAGTTGCACATTTGATAGATGGATAAATGATGAACAATGCATAAATTGAGGTGGATAAATATTTTTACAGGTTGTGCCCGAGACCTTGGAACCAAGCCTGCAGTTGGCCGCTGCTGTCCTTGCACAAGTAAGTAGATTTGATAAGTAACCTAGGTATTCTCTTTTGTAGTAGCTAGTTAAGCTCCCACCCCACCAAAAAGAAAGAAAATCTATAGCCCCTGTTTATCTCATTTTGACAAACGATTTTTTCTTTGAGTTGCAAGTAATTAATCAGTATAACCAAATTCGAATTGAAAATTTGCGTCCCGATACTGTAGAGTGATGCTGATGGTGAATCAATGGCTTATCATCATGTGTCGTTCTACGCTGGTTCTTCAGAATCTTATACTGATAGTATATGGTTTTCTCAGGGCTTCATTTATATCTGTAATCCCGAGGATTAATAAGGGTGAATGTAACAAATTCGATGGCCTATTACCTCTTTATGTGGTGGTACAATGATTTTAAAGCACTTCAGAATTGCATAACTGCCCACAATCCCCTTCTCGTTGGAAAAATATTAAGTAGCATGAATTTGTTGGAATTATGGTTACAAAATTTAATACCTCAAAAAAGCTGAAATATGTATCATAATTCACGATTGGATAGAGATCTGTTCTATACTTTAGCATTCTTGATGGGTTGTTGGATCTTCTGATGCAATAATCTAGCTGCACACTGCCTTTGCATCTCAACCTCCTTGTAGTTGGCTTTTGACATTCTTTAACCATTCATTGAGTGAAGCAAATAAAATTCTGAGTATATATTATATCTTCTAGGCTAAGCTGCCAATGTCGGAGATAGCAGCAACAATCAACGAGTTTAGGTCCCGCCACCTCTCTGAGCTTACTGAGGTAAATCATACTTGCACTACTTGTCTTTGCTTTTTGAGTGTTGTTAGAGGTTGCATCGTTTCAGATTTTGTTAGATATTTAATACAATATACTTGATTTTGTTTTGCAGCTATGTGAAACTAGTGGAAGTTGTCTAGGCTATGGATTTTCTCGTGTGGTGAGTAAAGCCAAAGCTCAGCCCTCAGACTCTTCGGATGAGAACCAAGTCAGTGAAGGAACACTAGCAATATGATTACCATTAGAAGAAACAGGGATCTGCATTGCTTGGACCTACGCAATAGAAGGGAAGATACTCCTTATAAGTGTATAGTGTTTTACTTTAACCCCCATTTTTAAAAGTTGTACAGAATTGTAGTAAGCAACAAGCTATGCAGGAGAGCAAATTTCATTATGGCATAACCACTAGGTGATAGACCTTAATTGTTTTGGTTCGAAAAATTTTGGTTCATTCTGAAAGGACTCTGTTTTGCATTTCAGGATAAAAGGGCATCCAGGTAGTTTGCATCGATATAGTTAAATGTATGCAAAACCTACGTGGAATGTTCTTGGATATCAAAAGAAAGGATGCCCTTTTGGATTTTTTTTTTTAGTATATGATCTTCACCATTGAAAATTTAAAAAGGAAAAAAGTTTTTGTCCAAAAAATTTTTTGAGGGGGATTAGCCTTTAGATTTCTCTTTAACTAGGAGTATAATTTTGTTCTGCTTTATGTTTTGAATTTCTTTAGCTTGTACGATATGATTAGAAAATTACTTCGAATAGGTTGTAGTTTGCACGTATATTTTTTTTTTCATTTAAGTTTTCAGAGCTAAAGGGCCCTCTCTTCTTCTCTAAAGTCCCCTTTTTTCACCAATATTTAACTCATGAATTTTCAAGTGTCCATATTAACAACGTCAAAAGCTGATCAGAGTAAAAAAATGTGACAAAAGAATAGGACATGATTCAAAGACCAAAGTGCCAAATCTGTAGATCAGTAGATGATACAGATCCAATCAATCAGTATTAATTATAACTTAGTTGAAATTGTAATGTAAAATCATTCAGTTCCATTCAAATTCTAATAGTTAGACAATTATCTTTAAGCTGCAAGGTTTATAATCTCGACTTTCAACCAAACAGGGTGCATCAACATGGTTTATAATTTAGTGGTTGGTGATTGTGTTTCGCTTGAGTTTAATTCATATTGTTTTCTTCTTCTTTTTTGATCCCCAATGTAATTAAAAAATGTAAGAAAAAAGGTGCAAAGAATATGCTTATTCATTTTAGGGAGAATAACAACTTTGGTCTATCGATTATTAGTAAATTGGTCCTTGTGATATATGACTCTAACGCATTTAACCTTCAATCAATTAAAATATTACTGTTGGTCCATTTTACATTAAAAAAATGTTATACTTGGACTATTTTTAAAAGTACAATATCCTCATTCCCAGACCCCACTTTGTGGGAATACACTGGGTATGTTGTTGTTACAATACCCTCATTATAGAGTAACAATACTAGTTTAATATAATACATGAATAATTAAATGGTAGAACGGTTAATTTTTGACTAATTAAAAGTTAAATGTAGTAAATAAAATATGACAAGGACTAAATTAATATTTACCTATAATTGAGAGACCAAAAATGCTATTAGTACTTCGTTTTGTTTAGCCTTTTTTCTTTCTTCACCTCCCCCTCTGTCCACTTGGATTATTCTGTCTTTTTTCAAAAGAAATGTAAAAAGGAACTTTTTTTCTTGATTAAATGCTCCAAAACCCTACCGAAAAAAATCTAAAACCCCAAAAACACAGAGAAGAGAGAAAAAGGGTGCAAGAATAGGGCTGAGACTGGGACCTCAATTTCATCTTCTTGGTCGGAAAATGGCGTCATCTCCGATAACAATGATGAAGATGAAGTTAAACGACTGCTCTCCGTCGCCGCCGTCAACCGCCGCAGCTCGCTTCCTACCTCTTCTTGGCCCCCACCAAATTCACTTCCGTTCCTCTCTGGGTACCCCCCTTCACAGCCCATCTTTTCCCAGAAGCATCATCGCTCGTTCAGCGTTTTCCTCTTCCTCCGTCATCACTGGTAAATTCTCTTAAAAGAATCGCATAGCTAATTCATTGATTACATTTTATGTAACTAAATACTCCCTCTGTTTCAATTTGCTTACGTGGATTTGACTTGACACGGAGTTTAAGACAGTATTAAACATAAATCTTGCTGACTAAAAGCTGTTTTTTTTTGTAAAATTATAATCTTGGCAAGCTGTTCTAGGTGTGATGATTGAAAAGGTTAAGCTTGAAGATGACCATTACAAGGATTCAGAGATTTTAAATGGGATTATTTGATGGTGTAGGTATAAAAAACTTAGACCTTTACTATATAAACCATCTTGGTAAGCCGTTTAATTGGTCAGAAAGATATGTCTTGTATACATCGTTTCTCAGCTTAGCAACTTAACTCGTCTCTGCAAGACTTCGTTTTGACAAACAAATATACAATTTTTCCAATTGTGTATTTGAAGAGTGATGTTTTTATTAAGCTTTGGTATTCCTAGGTAAGTTAGTTGAGAATTTCGTGCACTCGAAGTGATGGTCCTTGGCTCGTGGTTGGGCCTTTTTCCTTTTAACGTAATCGTTTTACTCTGGATTTTCCCGCAACTGTGTGGTTTCTTTGGCCTTGTTGGTTTGGTTGGACCTACCTTTTAAAGATTTTTTGAATTATTCGCATTGCTGTGCAGCTGCAATGGCTAGTGAGGCATCGATAAAGGTTATTGATGGGAAAAAAGTTGCAAAAGATATCAGAGACGAAATAAATGCTGAAATATCTAGGATGAAAGATTCAATTGGTGTTGTTCCTGGCTTGGCAGTTGTTCTTGTTGGGGAAAGGAAGGATTCTGCAACTTATGTTCGCAACAAGAAAAAAGCTTGTGAAACTGTTGGGATAAAATCCTATGAAGTGTGTTTGCCTGAGAACTCAACAGAAGAAGAAGTTCTCAAGCATATTTCAGGCTTCAATGATGATCCTGCGGTTCATGGAATTCTTGTTCAGCTACCATTACCTTCGGTATGCTACTAAACCTCATTGTCTTTTATTACTGAATTTTCTTAGAGTTAAGAACGTTTGACGTGCGACTTCATCTGAACTAGTTTTATCCAAAATGGATATGGATGAGTTATGTTCCCAGAATCATGTCTATATTGTTACTGTTGGATCTTAAGAGAAAGAAATTGCAAGATCTATATCAGTTCAGTTTGTCAGATAGTACACTATGACATCATTTGTGGTTGCTAATCAGCAACAACCTACCCAGAATAGTCCCACAAGTGGGTTTTGGGGAGGGTGGGGTGTACAAAGACTTTACCCTACTTTGTCGGATAGAGAGGTTGTTTCCGATAGACCCTTGACTCAAGAAAATCATTTTTCAGAACATGATTTGAAAGGAATGCAAGAGTAAAAAAAGCGAAAATGAGAATATTGAAAAGAAAAGTTCTGACAGTAAAAATATTAGGGATAACCAAAGTTAGTCAGGTTGTTAATTTGGTGCTTCATAAAACTAGTCACCGTTCCCCGACAGATTTTACCCTTCGTAGTAACATTAATTGGAAATAAAAGTAACAGCCGATCAATTGAAACTTGATCTAACTTCGACTTATTAGTATGTTTATTTCCTAATCAGTTTCTAAGTAAATGTAATTATCTTTTTCTTTTAACGGTGTTCAGGTCATGCAGCATGTTGTTTTATTTTATATGGTTCAGCAGAATTATAGCAACTCTTTGACACAGGTGTGTAGGTCAATAAACCTGTTCTTTTGCTGTGGTACTGTGTGTTTGATTCAGATGTTTATCATGTTCCTGTATGATGAGAGAAAATACTCTGCTCAACTAGTGCTTGTTGTTATGGATGAGTTAATAGATTAATGATATAAAAACTCAAAGCTATTCCACTTCTGATAGAGTTGCTATCTTTCTAGACCTTTATCTTCTAATTTGAATTATGTCTTCGTCAACTTTGGATCAGCATATGGATGAGCAGAAAATCCTAAATGCTGTTTGCATTGAGAAGGATGTGGATGGATTCCACCCACTAAATATTGGCCGGCTTGCGATGCGAGGTAGAGAGCCATTATTTGTCCCCTGTACACCCAAAGGATGCATTGAGCTGCTGCATCGGTACAATGTGGAAATCAAGGGGAAAAAAGCAGTTGTTATTGGCAGGAGCAATATAGTTGGAATGCCTGCTGCCCTCCTGCTGCAGGTAATAGTCTAATAAACAATGATGTTCTTGCAATAGAGCCTTTTTCTGATAGCATTGTATTGAGCTCTTAGTTGTCCTTTCCAATGTTTCTTCCTATTTTTACACTAGAGGGAAGATGCCACTGTCAGCATTGTTCATTCCAGAACCAAGAATCCAGAGGAGATCACAAGACAAGCAGATATCATAATATCAGCTGTAGGGCAACCAAACATGGTTAGAGGTAGCTGGATCAAGCCTGGGGCAGTAATTATTGATGTCGGGATTAATCCTGTGGAGGTATGAAAGCTATACACCGTCTTCTTTTAATTGTCATCCTCGTGATTATGCAGTAATTTTTGTGCCTTATCGTGCCTTTCCCCGCATGCTCTTCAAATAAATATGATAGAATTGCTTGCTCAAGGACCAGTTAAAGAATGTATTGATTGTTATTTTCTGTTGAACAATATTATGATCACAGCGTCGCACCTCCAAAAGAAAGAGAAAAACGGAGATATTATTTCCCTATAGTGGAATGCATGTTTGCCTTCTGATTTCCCAAGATGAGTTCTGAATTTTGTTCTGTCCAACAGGATACTACAAATCCTCGAGGTTATCGACTAGTTGGAGATGTTTGTTATGAGGAGGCCAGCAAGGTTGCTTCAGCTATTACACCTGTTCCTGGAGGAGTTGGGCCCATGACTATAGCAATGCTTCTCTCTAATACTTTGTTATCAGCAAAGCGAATTCACAACTTCAAGTGAGATTTTGAAGTTCAGTACTCTAACCAGGTGGGCCATATCATTGAGATTCTCAGCTGTTTTTTCCTGTCTCTTAGTCGGCATGTGTCTGCCTTTATGAGCTTGTAGCGTGTAAACTCACTTTAGGGAACAAAGCATCTAAACGATCTTCAACTCGAGGGGCAATGACAGTCTACCTATAGGTGGTCAAAGCTGGATACCAGGACATGTTTTATAGAGCTTGGTCTTAGTTGAAACACACTCGCCCACTATTTTTGATTGACATTTCGAACCCTTTTTTCCTTTTGGAATGTTGTCTTCGGTTGTTGAGTGGTGTGACTGAAGCTCTTGTGCTTGAAGAATTGTATATGTGCTATTAGCTGTAAGGTTTGTTCAACATATATGCAGATTCATATCATTTGAGGAACATGATGCTAGTAAAAGTGCCTCTTTGAACTCTCAACAATGTAGCGTCGCTATGACTAATTTTACATCCATGCATTGGCAGTCCTTTATTCCTTCAGTAAAATGTTTTACTGATATAAGATATGGATCTTCGTTGTTATTTTTACCTACCTTTTTCATCTGATCAGATTTAACATGTTTTCTTGTTTGGAGTTACTTTGGTATTATATCGAAGAAAATGTTCAATTAAAGGATGATAGTTCAGGGATTTGGTTTAGAACTTCACTCATAAAAGTCTATATTTCAGTATATGTAAGAGTTTCGAACTTTATATTGGAATTTCTATGCTTTAGCTAGGAGTAATGTTTTTTTTTTTCAAATTTTTTTTTTTTAATTTTTTTTAATCAAAGTTGGAACAGTTTTGAAACAGTTATTAACTTTCAATTAGCTATCTGAATAATGGCTAAGGTCAAAATAAAAGAACACTTTTTCAATAATTTGATGAATTTGGATAGATTCGAATGAATGTGTCCTATAACAAAGAAGAAATTTCACCAATATTACATCCACTTTAACTGTTAATAACCACCGTCACTGTTGCCGCTCATTATTATCAACTATCATCACACACAATCACTGTCGCCATCAATCACCATAATCAGCCACTGTCATCCGTACTTGCTCCAGTTACAGTTGCCACATCAGCTTTTAGGGTGGTGTAAATTTTATTTCTAACATAATTAGGAGGGAAAGAGGTCGACTATTAGTTGGGGTTTGCACTCGATTTATTCGTATATTTTAGGGTACATTTGATGTATTTATCTTGGGAAATTGACATTCTTTCAATCTGGAAGTGTTTAACAAATTTTAGGCACTACGTAGTGGGAAATTTTTATCTGTGTTTTTTGCCCGAACAAAATTTTGTACGTATTAAGAAGAATAAATTTTGAATATGAAAGATAAGTTCGATTGGACTTGGTTAATATTAGGTTGTTTGGTCCGGGGATAATTCGAGATATTCAAGATTTAATTTATATTTTGTTTATTTGAAAATATAACTAATTTTTAAATAAATTTTTACTTCAGATTTCATATTATTTTATGGGAAAAGTCACAAGTATCTTTAATTTATGATCAATTTTTTAGTGACATACTCTATTTTTATGGGATCTTTTACCTTCTAATTTTTTTTTCCTTATTTTTTTTTTTTGCACCTTATGTGCTGATGTGAAGCCAAACGTAAAACACTTGCCTTAAGTTAGAAATGGACATGACACGATATATATCGAATTACTATCTTCGTTTATTTTTACATGTCACATTTGAATTTCTCACGTCCATTAAAAAAATAATGATTGACATGACTATTTTACCACACTACCTCTATTAATTGATGTTTAGTATTATACATTGAAAAATAATTTGGAGGATAAGTAATTAATGCTAAGCGTAGAATATGGAAAACCATACTCTCCTTTTAATTGTCATGTATTATGAACATGGTTGTTCCTAAATACTTGTTAATTTAAAAGATCAAGAGAGAATTACTTATGTTTTTTCTTGCCCTTAGTATTAATTATTCTAGACTTAAGAAGCACGTAAATAGATACAGATTAATAAATTAATAAGAAATATATTAATTAAATTACAACCCTAGTTAATTTTTTCTTAAAGATTATGCAAAACCTTATCATGATAACTAAAAAGTAGCGGAGGAGTAGTTTTTTTCTCTTAATATGTTAAAAGCGATAAATAAAAATAAAAATTTATTTTTAAAAATAATAAATAAATAAAAGTGAACGAATAAAATATCATACCGATTCGAAACTAGAAATACTTATGTCTTTTCCCTTCTCTTATCTCACTTGTGATGTTGGATCATATTATAATCCCGCTATAAATTTATCCGCCAACCAAACGACGGGTATAATAATAATATGATTAAAGAAAAAGATGTATTCTTTCCTTTTAAAAGAATAATTTGTTTTTAGTCCGTTTAAAAAATAAATATTTTTTTAGAGTATTTTAATTAACATTTTCATGTGATATGTTTAAGACCACAAAATTAACGGAATCAATTACGGCATATCCCTTCCTTTTCAATTAATGAGTCCCAAGTGGGTTAGGATGCTACCCGTGTTTGGTCATTGTTTTGATGTAGACGACTTTGATCAAAAGTATTATTATGTTGTTTGGTATAATCCCCCATAATACAAGTGTAATTCTTCCAACAATTGTTTACGGCATTATTTTGTTTCTCTACAAGGTAGGGGTAAGGTCTAGGTACGCTCTACCCTCCCCGTACCCGAGTAGAGATTAATAAGTTCCTTTTTCTGCACTGGATCAACAATACACTTTGTTTATGGGTTCCCAACTCGTAATTCTTATATATTTTTGTATTTTTGCGAGTTGTGCATCTTTTTTGTTTCTTTTTTTTTTTTATATATAAGATTATGTGTTTTCAATTTATTTGGCCTGCAATGACTTTTATTTTCTTTGATGTAGTAGTTTAGTTGATTTGTCTTCCATTAATTTTTCTTTGACCAAACAATTAAGATTTGACGGGTAAACCCATTACCCTAGCTAAAGGAACCTCCTAATCCAGAACTTAGGTTAGTGTATTGGTAGGAGTAGGTTCAAAAAGTTCTTTCTTTTTCTTCCAAAATTAATAAATAGGTGACTTAGCTCGCTAGAAATAATGTTAGGTAGCGACTCAAGGGCGTGCCTTAATGGTCAATAAAGTGGGTTGAGAATCATGAGGTCTCACATTTAAATCTCAACGGACCTAAAAACACTAGGTGATTTCTTCCCCTTTGTCCAAGTTGCCGGTGGGAGGTAGCAGGTACCCATGAATTAGACGAGGTGCAATCAAGCTAGCCAAAGACACTACTATTACAACAAAAAAAACGTTAGGCGGTGACTCCACAAATCTGTTTTAAATTTCCAAATTACCACATATTTTTAAGCCTTTTAATCTTTTCATTTCAAACCTGGAATATTTTTCTTCTAATTATTTCGTGAATGAGGTACTGCTTGTTATTCGCTAACTACAACTTGAAAATGCATAGGTTTATATAAATGATTTACTATAAAAGATAAGGTTTCTAACAGACTGATTCTCATCAAGTTTGTAAAGATATTCACACTTTATACTGCAAAATACAATGTTCAAATCACGAGTTTTCTGGATCTTTGAAAATCTATCCGCATTTAGAACTTGAACGTTTTTGGTAGCTTTACTTGTTTTTATTTTGTTATTTTACTATTTTCTGTTCATCAATTTGTAAGTTCGTTGTTGCACAATCCTTTTGTTTTCTGTCTTTTCTTTGCTTGTCGAGTAACAGAAGCTCGCATTGTACTATCATTAATGATCGGAAACCTTGGTGCAAAAGGTCACTCTTATGTAAAGGAACTTGGTCCATTTAGTTATCTTCTTTGACAATGCAGGGATGCAATTGGCTTGCTTGTCGTTGTTGCTTGTTCTAGTCCTTCTTTGACATAAGCTGATGTTACTTTGTCTTTTTCATTTTTTATTGATTTCTTAAACGATGGTGACCTTCTTTTAGCAGAAACGATGAAGGAAATAACCATAGCAGATATGAAGGAATTGGATGCCAATATCTCACAATGCCAAGAAATTTTGTCCTTATTTTTGCCACTGAATGAAGTGACCATTGCTAGGATAGTTGGTGTGGTTGTCCGTACACAATCAGGTCTGGAGGATGACAAGAGTGTATTCTCAAAATTCCTTGCTGATCTTTGTGGTAACAATACATCTCATCTATCACAAATCGCTGACTGGGATGCCGACGCTCTTATTTATGCAACAAAGCAACTTGTGAGTTCCATTACCTTGTACATTTATCAGTTAATTTTCTCGATGGTGCAGTTTTAGCCTTGATGACAACAAACAATTTTACCAACTCTGCTGCAGGCTCCTGAACTGAACTGGGTAACTATTATGGAAAACCTAGATCATGAGGGTTTCTATATTCCCAACGAAGCAGCTTTTTACTTTTTGACGTCTCTTTATAGACATGCCAGCCAGGTACCTCTTCTCACTCTGCCGTATCTTCTCTCCTGAGCATATCGTTTCTGTCTTCTTTCTATATCCTTAAATAAAGGACTGGATGAAGGCAAAAAGCCGAGGAAAACATTTCTAGATTCGAAACAGGGGAATCTGCAAAAATCTGGAATTGCAAGACATGCATTTCTATTCAATTAACTTGTTTACATTCCCCTGTTTGTAGGTTTTGATATTTTATTATGTTATTTGTTTCCTTGGAACTTCTCGTCCCGTTTCTATTACTTTACTTGTTATTGTTTCCTGAATTTCCTTGAGAATGCTTTTTAATACATGGACCAATTTATATTGGTACCATCATCCACGAAAATTCAAAAGTTTTACCAAACATATCTTTGTTTGTTCTGCTGGAACTTAGGGTCACTTTCCTCTCAGAGCTATTTGTGGTTTTGTCTGGAAGAATGCTGAGGGTCAGATTTCCTTACTTAAATATGCTGTCTCAGCCCCTCCGGAAGTATTTACCTTTGCACATTCTGGGAGGCAACTGGTAGGCCGTTTGATGCTTTTAATATTAACTTATATGAACATCATATCATTTTTGATTGATCTAAGAGTTAGTTTTGCAGGCCTATGTTGATGTTGTGATTGACCATAAGGTTCAAACTGAACATGCAAATCATGCGTGGTTGTGTCTTGACCTTCTGGAAGTTCTTTGCCATCTGGCTGAGAGAGACCATGCAAGTTCTGTGAGATTCATCCTCGAGCACCCTCTGAAGTACTGCCCTGAAGTCTTGCTTCTTGGGATGGCACACATTAATGTACTGGGTTTTGAAATGGATTAAAATTCTTCCCTGTTATTTTTTCATCGTTATTAATAAAATGTCTTTGAATGATTTTCAGACTGCATCTAATCTTCTCCAGCAAGAAGTTTCATCTGCTGTTATCCCAATATTACTGCAAAATGCTGATGCATGTGGTCTGATTGTTCATCTGTGGCATGTTAATCCCAACATATTGTTGCGAGGTCTTGTAGATGCGCTGTGCATTGACCCAGAAAACATGATCAGATTTTTGGCTGCATGTCAAGAGATAAAGGTAGGATAACTTATCAGATTTAAGTATATTTTTCCCTTACACTATACAAAAACCATAAAATTAACATGTGTTATGGTAGACGAGTTCTCTGTGTACCTCCAGTCTTGAACATTCTGTAGTTGGTAATCAGTCATAGTTTGATTAGGAAAACTTCTAATATGTCAAGTGTTAAGCTGTTTTACGCATCATGGTAGCTTGCTGTAAAATATATAGTTGTTTTTGTTTCACAGTTAAACTGTTGCAGTTCAATTGTTCTAGAGGGATCCTAGTATGTCAAGTGTGACGGTCAAATGATGTTTGCAGGATCATTGTCCAAAGCAATAAGTAACTTAAAGAACTCTGTTTGTTTACTTCTTCAAGGCTTTACTTGGAATGTAATTAGTCACTGATTGAATTTACACTCATTTGTCCGTGTACATATTTCCTTTTTTGGATATACCTAACCATCTCCGTTCCTCCACTTTGTAAACTAGTGTAGCTCGTTTTCCCTTTCAGATTTTATCACCAATACTAGATATGATTCCATATAAATTCGGTGTTAGACTTGCTGCCCTTGCTTCCTGCAAAGAACTCATAGATTTGGAGAAATGGTTGAGCAGTAACCTGAATGCTTATAAAGATGCATTCTATGAGGTAAGTTCTTATCCACTATCTATAAATTTGAAATATTTGGTTTGCATTGTTGTTGTTCTCCAGATCTAGTCTGCCTTGTCGTCGTTCTTAACATTGGAGAAAATATTTGCTTGCTGTGTCCCCGCATTAAACCATTGTGCTAAACTTTACTTATATTTTGTAGGAATGCATTAAGTTCTTGAAGGAGGTGCATCTTGCTGCTCAAGATGTTACTTCCAACCACTTCTATTCTCCCAATGCTCTTTGGACTATTTATTCAGAAACTTCTTCAACGTTCTTAAAGGTTACCTTTTGACACTTGAGATTGATTAGTTCTAGCAGCATACACTTCAATTTGATTTTGCTTATTTATGGATCTATACCCTGCAGGTCCTCCAGTCTCATTCTGGCATAGTTTCTTCACCCCACTTATCTGTGGAAATGGATAAGTTGCACGTAACATACATGGGAACTAATTCACGGTTTAAGAGTGCTGGTTCTGCTAATTTGTCATCATCTGATTGTTATTCTGAAGATATTGAAGCAGAAGCAAACTTTTACTTCCATCAACTTTTCTCTGGTCAGCTGACTATTGATACAATGATTCGAATGCTTGCTCATTTGAAAGAGTCGACTGAAAAGAGGTCAATTGCTTACAAAAATCCATTTCGATGATCTTTTGATTTTACAATGGTTGCACAGATGCAAATCGTGCATTCCTTATCTTTTTGCACTTCTTTGATTTTTACAATTGCTTCTCCACTGGTAATTTGCTCGCTAACCCAAAAAAATCATGCAGCAGTTGGGATATATACTTTGTTATTCTTTTTTTTTTGTTGTTGTTGTTGGTTAAACTACCAGAAGGTAGTATTAGTTATATTCCAGCAAAAACACTTACACAGTGGGGGGCTAAGCCTGACCTCGGAATATAACACTTGACTGGTTAACCAAACCAAGTCAATGAGCAAAAGAGAGGATCCTACTCTAAGAAAGAACAGTTTAACTAAAAAAAATAGCTATATCATATCAAATTCTCAGACTAGGTGGTTGACTCTTATATTGAAATTTGACATAAGAGTATCATGTTAACTTCTTTGTTTTGAATTTTGAACTTATGTTATATTTCAGTCCCAATTTATTTGTTTTACTAGTATTGACTTGATATTTTACATTGCAAGTCATTCATTTTTTAGTTAGAATTAATATATTATCCTTTTGTCAAATGTTTTAATAATTTTATGACATTATATTTAAAATATTAATATCTTGTTTGGAGGCATACTTAGCTAAGCAATTAGCTACCTAATTTGCCTCTCTAAAGCAGTGCCTGACAGTTGCATTTATCAGGCTCAACCTTTTCAAAATCTTGTCCACTCTTCTCTTCAATTTGAGATTGGTAGTGCCTCTGTTAAGAAGCATCTTGGTGACAATTCAGAGTTCAGTTCCACATCCAGTTAGTAAAGCGCAAACCGGAACAGAGTCCAGTTGGTTAGATCAACCTCAACTCCTACCTTAGCCATGCTAGGTCTGGTCTTGTAATCCGTAACTATGTCCTTATATAGGGAAGTGCCAACCGGGATAACTATTTGTTTAACATAGTTCTACGTGTGACACTGAAAGGATAGCCCAGGGAGGAAGACCCAAATTGGGACAATCGGAGAATCCTCTTCCGGTTTAAAATCCGGTGTCCACTTTTCTAGCAACATTAGTTGGTCCTCAATTTCTAAAGACCTCCTGAACCGAACACTCATATCTGGGTGCGTGAGCATCAGTCGCTCAAGAAAGTAGCCGTTTTAGTCAATAACGGTTGTTTCGTGCGGAGAGAGTTTATGTAGAGGATACAGTAATATTCTTTTTTCTTTTTCTTCTTTTGGAGAATCCAATTCTTCTATATAATTTAATGATTTTATTGCAGATCAATGCATTTAATATTGCTGGGTGAAGAGGGAATTTAAACTTCTTTTTATCACGTTGAGAATTTATCTTTTTATAAGCACAGTTTTATCTGTCAAACCTCTGCTGGTGAATTTTCTAGTTTGCTTCTCCTTTTGAAATATTCTCTTTAAGCTCTTAAGAGATCATGCGGCAATTGAACTAAAGATTTCTTCTCTTTTTGTTTGTTTTCTTCTTTACGAATTCCTTTTCTGTATTGGCCAGGAAGTGTGGTTATGCAAATGTACCATAATTTTTAAATAATCTGATTCCTTATAATAGCTGACTGCATGTGATTATGGCAGTGTGAAGAGGGAATTTGGGCTTTTTTCTCACTTTAAATTTCTCTCCACATAAGTTTAATGTTCTATACTTTGAAGGCATGTTCTTGTCTGAAACTTAAATTTTTGCAGAAGAGAAGTAAGATGTTTTTTCATATTTTAGTTATGTTGCTGTTAAGAATTGATGAAATGAGTTCTACTTCCACTGTTTTGGTCTATTGTGATGATTCATTAAATTTCTTCCTTGGGTGATATTTGAAACTTTCAGGGAACAGGCAATTTTCCGCTGCATGATCGTTAAGCTGTTTACTGAATCTTTTGCCAAGTACCCTGTGAGGCAACTCCAAATGGCTGCTGTTCTCTTTGGTCAGACCTTCGGATACTAATCTTCAACTGCTCTCCTTCTGTTTTCTCTTAAACTGTGTTCAAATTTATACGTAACTCTTAGGAGTTTAGCATATTCCTTATTGATTCGAAGAATCCTGGCCGGCTAAGTAGGTTAATAAATTTATTTTGATTTGCACATACAAATATTATTAATAATTTCACGAAAAACTTTTCTATCAAGTACGCCATTGAAATTACACTTAAACATGTTAGTTTAACATCCTTGTTCCATTGAAGGGTTTGTCTTTCCTACCTAGGTTGGAGTTGAATATGCTGTCCTTTCAGTTTTGATGACATATGGAGTAGTTAGGAAGTCCTTGAGTTTTGGCTCTCTTTTAGCTAATAGTAGAAAAAATCATGATTTTATAGCATATACTACAACAACAACAACAACATACCCAGCGTAATCCCACAAGTGGGGTTTGGGCAGGGTGGTGTGTACACAGCCACACAGACCTTACCCCTATCTTGTGAAGGTAGAGAAGCTGTTTGCAATAGACCCTCGACTCAAGTAAAACATTTCAAAGTAGGTTTGAAAAGGAAATACAGTAGTGAAAGAAACCATATATTAGAAGAGCAATAAATCTCTTGATTGAGCTTCACAAAATATAGCCACTCCCAAGTTCAGATGAAGGAGAAGTGTTGCGTTAATTTGATGCCTAACGTGAAAATAGTTTAACTATGATGAATCTTCTGAATATTGGAATGGGATGCAACGGAATAGAGCGGAATGAATATAGAGGATAATTGTAACTAATTTAGAGCTACTAGAGGATTGACAGAGAAACCAGATGTTTACCTATAGGAGGTCAATTCCATGGTCAATTTCTTTTTATCAACTATGGCTGGTCTTGGTAAAGGTGAATTGCTCCTCAAACTGTTTACCTGCATGAGGTAATTACCAGGTTTTAGTTTTGCCTCAACACTTGTCAGGTTTGGGGTATTAATCAGAGCTCAAAACTGTTGGGTTAAACTTGATTTAGTTATACACAAGAAAAAAAAAAGTCACACTGGTCAAGGTCATCAAAAATCGGGCCCTTGATGATAGACATCAAATTGTGAAGCAAATAATATGTAGCTTCCTGAATGGAACTTCTTGGAGAATTTAAGATTGGAAGAAATCATTTAAACTTTTTAGAGTAGCTTTGACCCTGGTATATTACTTATAAGTACAAGATATTATTCTCTTTTAATGCAATTGGTAGGAGTCAAATAATTGAATTGTTTTAACTTCCTGAGCAACTTTGACTTTGACTTGGAATACAATTTATTGGCTAACAAATCAATTGTCTTTCTAAATTATATATAAATAAACTGCATGATAGTGCTTCAAAAAAGGGAATAGGGAGCATACTTATTTTTTGTTTGAAAAGTGGATAGGAAATACGGTTACAAAAAAAATGTGGATAGGAAATAACAGCCTGAAGGAGGAGTTCTCAGATTTTTTTCTTTTTCGCAAGCAGTCCCAATGCTAATCTAGTCAGCTAAGAGACTGGGGGACTCTTGGAAAATAAATTCATAGTGCCCAGTTTCAGCTACAAGAGACACTATTTACAGTGGGGAGACAGAAAGGTGAAGCTTTTCAGTAAAGGAATGTTGGGGTAAGCTTATTAGAAGTAAGCATATAATTGAAGTTTGGCCTTGGAAGTTGATTTGAAAAATCAAAACACCCACACAAAAGTAGCCTGCTTCAACTGGTTGGCTATCATGGGCCATGTCTAACTCGAGAGAACCTAAGGGAAAGAGGTATAGCAGTCTATAGTAGGTGTTACTTATGTTTGGCAGAGAATTGAGTATTGATCATCTATTTTTGCATTGTCCTGTAACAAAAAATGTTTGGGATATGTTTTTTTGCCTATTTGGAATACAATGGGTGTTGCCTGGTAGTCTTAGAGAAGCTTTTGTTAGCTGGAGTTGGGAAATCCATCTGAAAAACTTGGCAGATGGTTCCAGTTTGTGTCACATGGAGTATCTGGAAGTAAAGGAACTAGAGGGGTTTTAAAGGAATCTCAACTCCAGTACATTATTTGAAGGTTAGATGTCTAACGAGCCTGTTTTCTTGGTGTAACCATTGTAATGTAAATACTGCTGTTTTTCAGGTTCCTTGAGTTTTCTTAGACTGGCGTTACGGTTATACTGGAGCTAGCTATTTTTGTAACTCAACTGCATTCTCTAGATGCGTTGTTGAATGAAATCTACTTTCATTTGATTAAAATAAACCTGCATGATATTGCTCTTCCATTGAAAAGAACAAGATTATTAATGGTGGGCCCAGTATAACAGCCTTAAAGTCTAGGATGACATTTGCAATGTTATGGGAGAGGTTATATTACATTACAATAAAATATGGCATGGGCTACTTTGGCTCCAACGCGTGTCGTGATCTCCCCATAAATTTATGACTTTCCATTCTTACGTAAAGAATTAATACGTAAACAAATGTACAACACGCTCAAGATCACAGTTTTAAGGCCTACTTCTCCTATTTTTTATTTTCTGTATACAATTTTTTCTTAAAACACTAGTCGACTTTAAAGTTAAAAGTTTATTATTCAGAAGTTGAAGATTAATTATTGTTAGAACTATGCACATTAATGAGCGTGCGTGAATTCTAGTTTAAATTACTCACCCCTTTAACTACTTTTTGCTTCCTTTAAGCTATCAATCTTTTTACAGTTGAAATTTTCTTTTGCAGGGTCACTTATTAAGAATCAGCTCATAACTCATCTTATGCTTGAGATTGCATTGCTAGCCGTCTCGGATGCGTTGCGCGAGCGTACTTGTTCAAATGTTTGCTTTCAGTAATAACATGTTTATCATAGACATTATGTTAGCTTCCCTTAACTAATGGCTTCTCTTCTTGCAGATGTTTGTTTTTGGTATTGTGGCACTGGCACAGTTTGTTGAACGTCTGATTGAATGGCCTTATTACTGCAGTCGTATCGTGAAAATATATCATCTGCGTGCAAATCATTCAGATCTTGTTGCGTTCATTGAACAGGCTCTTGCCAGGACTTGGCAGGCACATGCAGGCCATTGTCCTGCTGTAGATGCAGGACATGAAGCAGAAGCAAGCGTGTATTTCCGTCAAATGTTCTCTGGTCAGCTGACTCATGATGCAATGATTGAAATGCTTGCGCACTTTAAAGGATCAACTGATAACAGGTCAATTTTCCGGAATCTATGTTGATAATATTTTGTTTTTCCAAAAGCTTACACAAGGCAGATTATGTGTTACTTTCCTTTTTCCTCATTTTTCTTTTATGTTTTAAACAAATATTATGGCAGTTTGACTAGATATATATCCATTCTTCTCTATTTATTTGTTTTCTTCTTTTCGATTTGTTTTTGGTGTTAGTTTGGGGGCGAGGTTTATTGTAATTTCTAAGCAGGTATCCCGTGGATTTAGTCGAGGTGCGCAAAAGTTGGCCCGGACACCACGGTCATAAAAAAAAAAACTGCTTGCTGCATGTGCTTATCAAGAGTTAAGAGGGCATTTGTACACCTTTTTCACTTTGAGAAATTCTCGATAGACCTTAGTTGATGTGGTTAAAGCTAAACGTGAGAATATTTCTGCCCTAAATGCACGTTCTTATCTCAGAAGATAAGGAAGATATATTTGCTTCATATTTTTGGTTGTTTCATGTTGGTGTTGAAGAAAAGAAAAGGCATGAATTAGAGGCTGCTTCACTGTATTGGTTTATCTTGATGTTCTATCAATTTTAGCTTAATTCTTAAGTGATAAGAACTTGCAGGGAACGAGCAATATTCCGGTGCTCGATTGTTATGCTGTTCAGTGAATTCAAACAGTTTGCCAGGTTCCCAAAGAGGCTAGTCAAAATTGCTGCTGTTTTCATAGGTCAGAGTTTCAGATGCTAATCTTCAACTGTGTATTGAAATTTGTTCTTAATTGACTTTGAGGGGTTTAGCATACTTGATACTTCCTTAGTAATCTTAAATATGGGGGTCAGATGATCTGATTGGGTCTTATATAGATTATTATTGATCATTTTCAAATCTGTTTCAGCAGTTCTATTAAGTACGAATAGTTAAAATCCATCAAACATGTTAGCTAACACGGGCGTGGCTTAGTGGTCAATAACACGGAGATTAACTTGTCTGCCCATGCACCCAAGGGTGTGGCTTAGTGGTCAATGAAGTGGGTTGAGAATCTCAAGGTCCTCAAGTTCAAATCCCAATGGAGGTAAAACTCTAGATTGTCCAATCCTTGGTGGACAAAATTACCCCCATGAAACTAGTCGATGTGCGCGTAAGCTAGCCCAGACCCCATAGTTATCAAAAAATTGTCTACTCACTCAAGTCTCCTACTCTTAAGTTCTACTCCTATTCTATTTTGTGTATAAAAATATCTTTAAAAAAATCATATTCGAAATGTGGAGAATATTATTATTTATAGAAAGAAAAAAAAAAAGAGCAGAAGCCTGAGTGTGCCATAAATTCCAGTGTAAATTACTTTGCCCCATTAACTATTTTTGGCTTCCTATTTGAGCTATAATTCTTATTGTTGTTGAAAATTGTATTTACAGGGTCTCTTATCAAGAAACAACTTGTAACTAATCATACTCTTGATATTGCTTTGCAAAATGTCTTGGATTCATTGCGCGAGCCTGCTGATTCAAAGGTTTGCATTGGCCATAACATGCTTTTCTTAAGGGTGTATTTGAACTTCACTTCGTAATTACTAGGTTGTGCAATAATTAGAGTGGTAATTACGCAGTTTTGGATTATACATTCTAGTAAATGCAAATACTTGTTTGTTTGTCACAACATAATTATCATAAGATTTCACATATATTATTAGATTATTTTTAAATTAAAATAAATCTTAATTCTAAAAAAAATGTTAAATGAACAAGTAAATAAGCTTTAGTTGGTGACAAATGTACGTGAATCTAAGAAATATTAAACATTACTTTATTACTGGGTATTTTGAAAATACATTTTTCTGTAAGATAAATTCAATAATTGTAATAGGATGACTAATATTGTAAAGAATATACCTTATCTTCCAAAAGATAATATTGTAATTTGAATCAATTAATAAGAGATCTTATTACTAATTTAAATTTTAACTAATTCATGTGAATATAAATTATAATCTAAAATCAGGATTTGTTTCACATTCAAAATAATAAGAAGATAGATCTAAGATGTGAAGTTTCTTTTCACAACAAATATTTATTCTGATGAGAAGAATTAGGAGCATTAAAGTAGGAGTAGGTTTAAGGGATAATTTATATTTGAAAAAGAAATACTCCTTTCATTTTAATTTGTTTGTCCTACTTTCCTTTTTAGTCCATTTCAAAAAAAATGTCTCTTTCCTTTTTTGGCAACTCCTTAATGTCAACTTTCCACCTGTGATGATTAGGACCAAATGACTAAAGGACATTTCGGTACATTCAATATATCTTTTGTTTAAGACCACAAAATTCAAAAATCTTCTTTACTCTTTTAAACTCGGTGTCAATCAAAACCAAACTATCAAATTGAAACAGAAGGAGTATAAAAGGGAAAGTTAAGAACATGTAATTGCCAGCAAGCCTCGACTCCCTCTTGGGAATTGAAAAGTTAGTTCACTTCTTAAGTTACAATCAATTCCACATTTAACCAACTAATTACTTAGGCACACAAACAAGTAGTTACACTAGAATTCAATTCTCATGTGGCTTTCTAAACACGCCCTAAATATTACTGTTAACTTAGCATTACTGATGGTTTCTCTACATGCAGATGTTTCTTTTTGGTGTTAGGGCATTGGCGCAGTTTGTTGAACGTCTGATTGAATGGCCACAATACTGCAATCGGATCGTGCAAATATCTCATCTACGTTCAAGTCATCCAGAGCTTGTTTCATTTGTTGAGTTTTCAAGAGTTTCACAGGCACATGCAAGTCATAGTTCGGCTGCTGATGTTTATGCTAATGATATTGAAGCAGAAGCAACCTTGCACTTCCAGCAAATGTTCTCTGGTCAGCTGACTAGTGATGCAGTGATTCAAATGCTTGCTCATTTCAAAGGATCAACAGATAATAGGTCACTTTGTTTACCAGAATTCATGTCTATGGTTTTTTGTTTTCTGAAAGCTTTCTCAAGGCATGCAATTCATGTGTTTCTTTTTCATTTTCACTTCTTTGGTTCTTACAACTGCATCTCCTTTGGCATTGTGCTCTTTAAGCAGTTTACAGATTATGCAGCAGTTTGACTAATTATTTTTTCATCATTCTCTTTGTTTGTGTTGTGCCAAATGTACCCTTATTGTTTCCAATAAAGATTCCGCTAAACAATAATGCTCTATATGCTCACTCCATTTTGATAATTGCTGTGTACAAATAGGAAATTTGGACATTTTTCTCACTTTTAGAGTTTCACTATATGTAAGCTTTAGTCGGATTTAATCAACTCTAAACTTGCGTATATTTACTTTAAATGCACACTATTTTCGCAAGCTTAGCTTTGCAGAAAACGCTATTGATGTTGGTTTGAGAAAAATGGCATGAACTGTTTTGGTCTATTGCGATGATTCATTAAAATCTCTTCGTACTCTGTTACAGAATAGACAGTTGTTTTTTTTGGTATTCAATGGTGCAATCAGAACCTTGATATTTTTAGTTGAGGTAGCAGCTAGACTTGAACCAGGATCTCCTGTCTCTTTGATAACATGTTGAATTATGTGACTGCTTCATCTAAAAGTTTAAACTATTAGAAAGAAGTAAAGAACACAGTTTCTTTATTTAAATTTGGTCTTCACCAAGTTTGTTAATTGATTTTGAAATGATATTTGAAACTTGCAGGCAACAAGCAATTTTCCAGTGCATGATTGCTAAGCTTTGTAGAGAATACAAAATTTATGCCATGTACCCAGAAAGGCAACTGAAAATTGCTGCTGCTTTCTTAGGTGAGGTTTTCAGATTCAATGTTTCAAGTGATTATTATATCTCCTAGTTTTCTCTTTGATTGTATTAAAGTTAGTCCTTGACTTTGATTTTTGTGTTTCAGCATATTCCTTACTAGGACTTGCTATTATTTTTGTATATGCTAATCTGTTTCAGCTGTTTCTATTGATATTCTAAATAAACAACTTTCTAAACACATGTTATTTGCATTTATGTTCCTTTGGATGGTTGTCTTTCCAATTTGGTTTGGAGTTGGTAATTTTCCTATCCTTCCATTTCGAGTTTTGAGTTTTTTGACATATGTTGGAATTAGTCATCTTAGATTATTGGTTCCAGTTATTAAGAAAATAAATAATATTTCAATAGCACATGTTAGAGGGGAGCAGTAACAAAGAATCAGATTGTTAACCCATAACGAGATGAATCCCAAGGTTACCTTGAAACTTTTATATTGTTACCACTTTCAAAGGAGATGAATAAGGTCAACTTTTTTGTCAACTCTGGTAGGTCGCAGTTCAAGAATAAAATGAAATATAGCATGTCTTGGTGCAATTTTATGCAAATTTGTAAATCTCTTGCTCTCTCTCTATATCATGTCCAAATTTCCACCTCAAACTTCGGATAAATTTGTGTTTATATCGCGCACTCAAGTATCCTACTTCTAAGGCCAGTGTTCATATTTCCTTGACTTAGTTTAGAACATCAACTGTCTTTAGAACTTCAAAAGGTTTTATGTAAAACTTAAAGACTGATTTGTTTTTAGAAGTATGTGGGACATGAATTCTAGTTTAAATTCCTTCCATCTAACTATATTTTGTGCTTCCTAATTGAGTTGATTTCTTATTGCATTTGAATTTGATTTTGCAGGGTCACTTACTAAGAATCAGCTTATAACTCATCCTACGGTTTTGAAAATTTGTAATCAAGCTTTGCGAGCTGTCTTGGATGAATTGCACGAAGCTGCTGCTGATTCAAAAGTTTGTTTTCTGCGATAACACACTTTTTTTTCTTTTTAACTTACTGTTAGCTTCACATTACTGATGGTTTCTCTACATGCAGATGTCTGGCCACAAGTATGTGCACACTGGGACTGGTAAGTGGTGCATTTAGAATTAGCGGCTGGCCCTTGATGGTTATTGAAATGGAAGCAAAAATTACACTTCAATGCAATGTCCTCTTGTAGCTTAGTAATGATACTGTAATTCAACTGTTTGCTCTTTTCAGAAAATCAACTGAATAGACCTCAAATTGTCTATCAGCGGAGCCACCTCAGGTGAAGGGTGGTTCACTCCACACCCTTCGTCAGAAAATTATATAGGGTACAGAGGTAACTAGGGGCAAGATACAGACTTTAAGGTTAAATCTTAGCTATTGTGAGTGTATATTTAATTTTGCACACTCATAAAGCAACTGAGAAGAAATGATTGGCGTTTGACTAATTATTGTTTCGTTCTTCTGTTTTTCTCTGACTTCTTTTTCAGTTTCTTTGGGTTTCTCTCGTAACTTCAATAACAGAGGCTCTCTTGCTTGTCCCGAGTCTTTTATCTTTTGCTTTCTCCGTTCCTAAATAGGTGGTTATCTAGTTTTTTTTCATTTTGTTCTTAAATAAATGGTATTTTAAATAATCAAAAAGACATTAATGATGTTCTTTAAATTTTATCCTTCTTTAAACGAAGAAAGTTTTACAAAATTACAAAACTACTAAAGAATACTTTTTTTTTTCAAAGTATTTATTAAGGGGCAAGTTAGTAAAAGTACTCTTTGTTTTTTAAGGAATAGAGTAATTTTTTAAGAGATGTATTTAAACTAAATAAAAATTACTTATTCAGGAACGAAGGAGTAATTAGTTATCATCTTAACTTGTTTAAGACTGCATTGGACTCGGCATATATTCATTAATGGACCAACTTGGGCACAATTTAAATCAATGCCAAATTTGTGCTTTTAATCCTTCAATATCTACAAATTCGGTTTATGGTCCTTGTGATTTTTGGTTAAATACATCTAATACCTTTTAATTAATTGATATATGAACTTTTGATTCCTTTAATTAATTTAGTTAACTGAAGGTTAAATATATTTGGTCAAATATTATATACTTACTAATAAAAGGGAATAAGCATACACATCTCTGTCAACGTGTGCTTCCCGAAATTACTATTGAATTAAAGGATATTCTTGTCATTTAATGATTTTCTACTTTACAACTTTTTTAATTTTCTTTATCTATTTTAACAAATCAAGATAGGATTATTATTTTCATTCAATACTACCTTTATCATTAAATAACTATATAAAGTACAGTAATCAAATTTAGATTTTCAAAATATAATTAATAAAGTTAATTCAATCAACAGTATTCCTAATAAAATTGATTTATCTTAAAAATAAATATTATAATCCTTATTTGAGTAAATAATTTTTGATATAGTAAAATAAAATTCAATTGATGGAAAAAAGATATAAAGAATAACTTAGTCAAATAGCTTTAATAATTAATTTTATTAAATTATTTTTTTAAAATAAATTTCTAGCGTTACAATTGTTTTGTCAATACATAAGTTTAAAGGAAAATTTTTAACTCATGCTCGCTGCCACTGGTGTGACTCGAAAATAAGACAAATTTTATTTTGAACTTTAACTTTTAAGTAAAAGTTTGGACCAACAAAAATATGAAGAAAAAAAAATACTAAGGCCTCTTTGGAAAGTCACCCTGGTAATTGAATTTGGTGTAATTGGGGTAATTACACAGTTTGGCTTGTTTGATTGGCCAGGTAATTACTTGATCAGCAGGTAATTGGGTGTAATTGGCAGGGGGTAATTACACTCTTCAATTCACAGGGGGAAAGCTGTGAATTGCTGGTAATTACATCCATGTAATTACAAGCTGATTACTTTCTAATTTCGTCCTTTTATTTCTATTTTTATTTTTTTGTTTTAACTCTTTTATATTTTTATTATTCTATTAATTTTAAAAAATATATTTTTTATTTTTTATTATTTATATTCCATTTACTTCTCATTTCCAAACCTTTATTTCTTGTGATTCCATGTAATTGTTCGTATTATCTATTTTATATTTATTTTATGTTTATTTTTTTCATTTAGCATAATTTAGTTAGTATTCTAATTTTTCAATTAAAGTAGAATTCATTGTTGAATAAGTTTATATACTTAGGTTTTCCTTTTCTTTTGAATCATATTTAGATACGTTATATTGAAATTTGACATAAGAGTATCATGTTAACTTCTTTGTTTTGAATTTTGAACTTATGTTATATTTCAGTCCCAATTTATTTGTTTTACTAGTATTGACTTGATATTTTACATTGCAAGTCATTCATTTTTTAGTTAGAATTAATAGATTATCCTTTTGTCAAATGTTTTAATAATTTTATGACATTATATTTAAAATATTAATCTTTTTGCTAAACATACATGTTCTTAAAAATCATGTACTTTAAATTTTTATGATTAATTTAATTAAAATATACTAATTAAAAAATAGAAATCAATTATTTTTTTATAATATTATTAGTTAAGAATATATATTTATTAATTAATATATTTCAAAAGATAATATATATATATATATATTAAATATTTAATATTATTTATAAATGCCCTTATTTGTTTGGTATAAATTTTTAGTTTTTGATAATTAGCTTTTATTAAGTTTTAACTAGTATCTGGACACGCGCTTTGCGAGTATATCCCATATCAATTAGTACATAATATTTTTAAAATCTCATATATTATTAAATAATATATTGAATAATAAAATAAAATAAAAAGAAAAAGTGTCTTATCCTATTCGCATTGAAGATAACACACATTTAATTGAACGACCCTAACAAATTTTCCAACAAATTGAAAATTCAAATTGTTATAATAAATTATTATTTATAATCTATTAGAATATATATTTACATACTTACACAAAAATGTAATCGGTAAAGGTCATAGACCATAAATAAACGAAAAGCAAAAAACGATATTAGAGAACGGTGGGATATAGTGAATAAATGGTAAAATCAAAGCATAAATGTTCTTGAGTTAAAACTCAAGAATATGTAGTGCAATATTTATCTCATAATTATCAATTAATTCAAAATAAAGAGCCAAAAATAAAATAGCTAGCAATTACTATCAAAAAATTAACACAAAGACAATATATGTATTTTTACATTACCAGTAAATTATTCTAAGTAGAAATATATAGCTAAGAGGGTTCTTTAATTTTGATAATTTTATCTTTACAATAACAATAAAATTTGATTTTCTTTAGGAACAATTGACTAATCACAAAATTGTCTCACCAATATTGATATAGCATATACCCCAATATTTTTGACAAATATGAAAAATTAAATACAATTCTACACCATCACATCAAAGATGTGTCGATCCTCTAATTTTGGAGTTTTTTGAGATGCAACATAAAATCTTTTAGCATATAGGAAGACAACCAATTAGTTTTCTTCGATTCATATGTATTTTATGGACTAATACGTCTAACAATGTTTAGATTTTTGATAACTGATAAAAAGAAATAATTATCGAGAATATTTGTATCTATAGAGAAAGGAGAGGAGACTTTGGATTATTGCATTTGTTAGCTTTTTGTTTGCTCATTATATAGAGCTTAAAATGACTTTTCATATTATTTTTCATCAATAATTACATTATATTGGTAGTTATATACTTCAAATTATGACCCACGTAAATATATATCTATCTCTGGCTTTTCAAATTCATATACATTGCATATGAAAATGTGTTAAGTAGCTAAAATGATAAGTTACTTGGATGGAATAAATAAGGAAGTTTAAGAGTCCACATTTTAACTCATTCAATGATAGAAAATTAGAAATTTGAGAGCAAACGGAAAAATATAACTGAAAAGATAATAACATTTTTTGTGAGATGGCGTATTCAATGTAGTTATAATTTATCATTTTAATTAATAATATGATTTAATTTAATTAGTGTAAGGGTAAAATGGTAATTTAACTTTTAACTTTTTTGCTTCTCACTTTTAGAATAGTATATAGATATAGATAGAACAATGTGATTATACTTGTGCAACCAAACAATACACATGTAATTACACTGTAATTACATTGTGGCAACCAAACAGGTCGATGTAATTACTAGGCAGATAATTACTACCCTAGTAATTACACCAATTCCAATTACCAGATGGATTTCCAAACAAACCCTAAAAGAATTCTACATTTTAAATATTTAGCATATTATTATTAGGCCCGTGCATAGCACTGGCTATCATTTACTAGTTATAAGACTAGAATTAAAACTTACTGATTGTTGAAGGATTAAAAGTGCAATTATCCTTAAATTAATTGATCCCAAGGTTTGGTTCCTAAATAATTATTCCAAATATTATAAGACTAGAACCATAAGAAATATTTGTTTAGTTTGATGCATATATTTCTCTCCCAACACACACACAGATTGTCTTTCAAATGGTAGGCAAAAATGTAAAAATGGTAGTATTGAGTTTGGTGGTATTAACAAAAGTAAGAAATAAACACGAAGGCAGTTTACCCCAAGACATTATTGTTCTCTTTGATTAGGGGAGAACGTAGGTTCAAAAATTTACCCACTGAAGCATATACATCATCTTTTTCTTTCTTCTGATGCAACAACAATATATCCAATAAATTTTTACAAGTAGGGTCTGGGGAGAGTAGAGTGTATGCAAATTTTATCACTATCTTGTAGAGTTAGAGAGACTATTTTCGAAAGACCCTCGACTTGAGTATAACAAATTATAATAGGTATGAAAAGGAAAACGACGGCTAAAAAAACATAGCAACTAATAATTAAAAAAATAATGATTGACATGACTATTTTACCACACTACCTCTATTAATTGATGTTTAGTATTAGACATTGAAAAATAATTTGGAGGATAAGTAATTAATGCTAAGCGTAAAATATGGGAAACCATACTCTCCTTTTAATTGTCATGTATTATGAACATGGTTGTTCCTAAATAATTGTTAATTTAAAAGATCAAGAGAGAATTATTTATGTTTTTTCTTGCCCTTAGTATTAATTATTCTAGACTTAAGAAGCACGTAAATAGATACAAATTAATAAATTAATAAGAAATATATTAATTAAATTACAACCCTAGTTAATTTTTTCTTAAAGATTATGCAAAACCTTATCATGATAACTAAAAAGTAGCGGAGGAGTAGTTTTTTTCTCTTAATATGTTAAAAGCGATAAATAAAAATAAAAATTTATTTTTAAAAATAATAAATAAATAAAAGTGAACGAATAAAATATCATACCGATTCGAAACTAGAAATACTTATGTCTTTTCCCTTCTCTTATCTCACTTGTGATGTTGGATCATATTATAATCCCGCTATAAATTTATCCGCCAACCAAACGACGGGTATAATAATAATATGATTAAAGAAAAAGATGTATTCTTTCCTTTTAAAAGAATAATTTGTTTTTAGTCCGTTTAAAAAATAAATATTTTTTTACAGTATTTTAATTGACATTTTCATGTGATATGTTTAAGACCACAAAATTAACGGATATTTTAATATATTTGACATAACTTTTAAGATTAGAAAATTGAGAAGTTTGGTTATTTTCTTAACCAATCTTATCGCGCCTAGTATGTCCACAATCCATCTTAGCATCCTCATTTTCGTAACGTGCATCTTCTGGTCATGGGAGTTCTTGATTAGTCAGCACTTCGCCCCATATAACAGAATCGATCTAACCACCAATCTGTAGAACTTACCTTTAAATTTAGGTGATATTTTTTTATTATACAAGACTCCAGAGACAAGTCTCCACTTCATCCATGCCGCACCAATACAATATGTGAGGAGGTCTATTTCTACTCTCAATCACTAAATTCATCACTAATGCTCAAAAGAACCAAAGTTCTCTTTATCAATCCTTCAAAACTCTAAACTGCTCTATTATGTCTTCTTACCTCTTGGACTGCAGAATTAGTAGCTACCATTAGTAAATAGTACTGAGACAGAAGCTATTTTAAAAAGTATGCTTCTTTTTCTAGAAATTCCATGTTTCTCCATAAACATACTAGTTACGTTAGAAGCTAAAAGCCAAAGGTTTAAACTCATAGAATTATTAATTATTGTAACTTATACGTAGTAATGTTTATGTAATTTTTAAATATGTAAATTTTTATTATCAAACACTACAATGTAATTTCTGATAAAAACAAGGGAAAAGGACAAATATACCCTTCAACTTTAATTTGCATTAGAGGGGATATATTCTTTGTTGAAAAGGTGATGCATATATATTTATCCTTTTCGTTAACAAACCTATATTTATTGAACTAAAAAAAGATCCCAAAACTGATTTCCTTAATTTCAAAAAATGTCATTGCGTTAAAAAATTATCTCACCCATTTTTTTTACTACTCCAAACCTAACCCTAACGAAAAAAATTCAATCTTTCTTCTATTCAATCATCACCCCGATGACTTAAACTTATGATGCTTATAGTTGGGTCGGGTCTGGAGGGGTAAAAAAAATTGAGTGAGATAATTTTTTAAAGTCAATTAATAAAATCAATTTTTATTTTTTAAATTCAGTAAATATATATAAATTCATTAATAAAAATATTAAATATGCACCATTTATTATTAGATGACAAAAATATATAAGCACTATTTTTTTTAACGAAGGTATATTAACTGTAAATAACAAATTAAGTTGGGGGATATAATAATCTCTATGGTGAGAGAATAGGGCATAATATATAATCAAGATTGACGGTTAACTCTTTTAAATAACGGCATTTGGCGCCTAACATAGAATCTCATTAGCAGCTTCTTCTTCTCTGAAAGTTGTTCGTCTTCGACATCAAAGATGGTTCTTAAAGTTTTACTCGCCGACGCTTTCCACTTACGTCAGGCTATTAAGGCAATGGAAGCATTTGCATTGCCAAAAATCACACTTTCTTGGTCGCAAACGCACTTCACTATTTCTGGATATGGCGTCTTGAATGGGTTATGCACTATCAAGATAGATTCTGAAAGATGCATGGAATACAATACAAGTGAACAACTTTTTACTGCAGAACTGAAGTTGCAAGATCTTATTGTTTCTTTAGAGTCGATTGTTCTTGGAGGCCAAGTTCACATCCAAATTTTCCAACAAGAATCAATAGTTGTGGATCCCTTCGAGGTAGGAGCTGTTCTAAGAGTTGTGATCCAACACCTTGATGAACAAGGTGAGCGTCCATTTTATTATTTACTTTTTCCAAAATGCTTTTGTTTAAAAATTTCTCCAAAATTTAGATTGCAGGTATATTCGAGTCGAAGAAGAAAATTCTAGACTCAAGAATCTTCGATTGAGATATTTATTTCCGAAATTTTCTTGTTCAATGACATATATATATCGCAAAGTATGCTTATTTGCCTCGATTCTTAAAATAGTTTGTCGCCTTTTCATTTCAACCTTGGTTCAATAAAATATCTTTTGATTTAACGGCAGTGCTTTTCTTTCTTTGTTTACTTATTATTTGTTAATTGTTTTAATTGTCCAATTGTTAATGTGCCAATTAGTTAGCTAATTTCAATACTTAATGTGTTAATTAGTTAGTTAATTTAATTATTAATGTGTTATTTAGCTATTATTTACCTAATTATTAACTGGCTAATTTCATAATGGCAATGTGTTAGATTAGTTAATAAAGTTGCAAAACAGAGCAAGTCACATGAACACTTGATTATTAATAAGACTAACCCATACATAAATTGCAACTAGAGCACTATTTTTATATATCAATGTATGAGACATGATGAGAATTACATTCAGCAACTGTAGACTAGTGACATTGGACATAATGCATACAACAAATCACTCCATTATGAACATGACAGGGGTCCTAAGAAGAATATAGTCATGCCTAGCTTCAGTTTTCAAAGATACATAGTATTTTTTATAGCTGTGTTTACATACTTGTAAGCCTCGGATAGATATCTACTGCAACAAGAGAGATTAGAGAACATGGCACATATTAAATAAAGTAGTGATTTGTAAGAATACAAACCCAACAAAGTTCTCAGCTCAACATGTGAGGAATAGGAGTTGTTGTTGAATAGAATGTAGGCAAAAGTTGTTAAGTGTTGGCTCTGTTTTAACATCTCTATTCTTCCAGTGTTCCCTTAATTCCAGTTAATTGTTCTTCTTCATTCTCTTAGTAAAGGAATATGACAGTGAGGGCTTTACATCTACTTATTAAAGGAAGAAACAAGTCAATAGTTTCCATGGAATATAGACTATTGGGGAAGACCCAAATTCAAATTGTCATTCAAGTAAAGTAAACCAATAAACATGCTTAATAAACTAGATTCTAATTATCCAAAAGATCTTAACTCACATTTTCTGGTAGAAAATAATACTTATAAATAACAGAAAGCAACATCTTTAAAAAGTGTAATAAAATCCTATGACATGGCATCTAAACTCTTTTAAAACAAGCGAACAACACATCCATAGTTAGAATAAGTAAAAGAAAAGGATAAAGCACTGACTTTTTTAGTCTTTGATGAAGAGATAAGTTTGTATTTATAGGAGAAGAATGCTAAGGTTAGTGAATTGGAAGTATCGTTTGAATTTTGAACAAAAACTGTTTGTTTGTGTCTCTGAAAATCGATTTCTTCAGTCAGACCAGAGAATCAAAATCTCAAGAGTCTCTTGGTCTGCCATGGCTAAAATAGGGGAGTTTGTATAGAACAGAAAAGGGGAAAGAAGACAAAGGAGCGGCTGCTATAGACAGTTTAGGAATAGGTTAGGAGGTTTGAAAATCTGATATGATTCCTAAAAATTGCAGAGGCCTATTCGACAGATATCGAATGCAAGTAGGTTGAATCAGGAGCAGTGAGTGCATTCGATTTGGTTGCCCCGCCTCCTCCCTCCATTATAATCTACTGGAACAATATTCTTACGCTCGGCAACTTTGCTCGCCACAGTAAGTCCTTTAGTAAATTGCTTTCACTTAACTCCTTTAGTTATGTAAATGTGTTTGAACCGTATATCCATTCTCTTATTGCAGTTAGTGTCACATGCCACGTTTGATTCGGCTGACCATGAACTCAGCGATACACCCGACCATTTGATTGTTGTCAGGACCATCGTAAGTAGCATTACTTGATGACTATATAGTTAATTGTTTTGCCTAATGTTGGTAATTTCTGACTCTTCTCTAATACTCTTTTTTTAAATGGCAGCCTGGTGTCGTGACCATCGACATAGATGAGGGAGCTGCACCTACACGTTTCCATCTCGCTACAGTGCCTATGTATGCTTACGCATGGTCCTCACTTACTGCCACTACCGTCACCATCATACGGAGAGGCCACGGATCAGATATCATCTTCCCACTTGGACAAGTGGGCCAGATTATATATAGGTCTCCCTAGCTACTACTTCTATCCTACTGCTATACTTGTCTTTACCTTACCTGAGCTCGAAACTGGCTATTGCAAATTATCTTTAAGCACACTTTATTGGAAAAAACATATGTAAAGCTAGTAGAAGAAAATAAGATCAAGAACATCAGACTTAGACCTGCAAAGAAAAGCAGAGTAGTTAGGGTGGATCCAAGCAACAAAAGAAGGGTGCATTCTCTTGCCGCAGGCTGCACAACTTAGGATAGCTGTCTAATATGCACTGGGATGGGATCTCCCTTCTTCTTGCTCCTCTCTCAACAACAACTTTAGCAATACCACTAAAGATCACCACCCATCGTCGCTGCTTTTCTGCTGATTCTAGTATCTCAGCTTCAACATGTTCAGGGGACAATACAATGGGATATAAGCTGTATTGTTTTTAAATTCTAAATACAAAGAGTGTATTCCAAACTAAATTATACTCCCTCCGTTTCAATTTGTTTGACTTACTTTCCTTTTTAGCCTGTTTAAAAAAGAATGATCTTTTCCTTTTTTAACAACTCTTTAATTACAACTTTCACATGACATGCTTAAAACCACAAAATTAAAAAGTATTTTGACATATCTTTAATTTATGACCACAAGATTCAAAAGTTTCTTTATTTTTTAAACTCCGTGTCAAGTCAAAATAGGTCAATCAATTTGAAATGGAAGGAATATATTAAATGGTGTTTAGAATAATTAACTTATAATCCCTACTAAGCATCTATATATATATATATATAAAGGAGGGTTTTAGAATGGTGACGTGATGCTCTCTATGACCTTCATTCCTATTTATCTTTTTTCTCATTTTTTTGAATTTTTTTCATTAGTCAATTTATTTAATAATTAAAAAATATATCATATTTTTTATTACATTTAATTATATTTCATGAGTTACAAAAAACCTCTATCTATTTGCATTCTTTAATTAAATGATATATCTCTTCAACTTTCTTCCACCTAATTCTTATGCTTTTACCAATCTATAAATAACAATGGTTTATGGAATTGTTGGATGCTCATGATTTCCAAAAAAAATAAATCTTCCTGTTATTAGTGTATCTTTTTCTTGATTTTTTTTCTTCATTGTTTTCATCCATCATGTGCTTAATAATGATCAAAAGAGATGACATAGAAAAGGTGATGTGTCAATATGGCCATCACTTTGATGAAGATCATCGATATATTCTTCGGAGTTTCTTCTTGTGTCATAATAGCCGAATACAAGTTTATCGAGATGAAGAAGGAAGTTTGATAACGGTGCAACATTCATCAAAGAGAGATTGTCAAATTAGTTTGGTACAAATTCATCAAGATGAAGAAGAAAGTTTAATGGTGGTGAAAGATTTATCAAGAGAGAAGATTTAATTAGTTTGAAAAAGTAGAAGTTTGAATGATTTACAAATATATATAGATAAACTTATTTGTTGCTTATTTTAGTATTTTCAATTAATTATTTCTTCAAATATAAGATATGTATCCTCGAAGAACAAGACTCTACTATAAATTTTTACATTCTGTGTATCAAGGGCAACATAAAATGGTCTTCAACTTATTATTTTGTTGAAGCATAAAACTTATAATTGGTATCATTATATAAATTTTTATCTTTTAATCATATATATATATATATATATATATTATATTTGTGGCAATTTCCCCTACATTTTTATTTACTTATTATTGTACTAAAATAAATATGTCAATTATTACTTCTTTATTCATTCTTATTGTTTAATATTATACATAAATGTCTCAAAATTATTTTTACGCACTCATAATCTTTATTATAAGAAAATTAAAAGTCTCAATATTTATTACTCTAACCTTTAAAGGCATTAGTCTCTTTCTTTCTTTCAACATATAGAAAGAATTTACGTTACCTTCTTTTTTTATTTTGCGAATTTACTTATAGTAATATTTATTTTTTCATTCATGTACTACGTAAAAAAACCTAAAAACTACTCATTAAATCCCTCCCCAAATCAGCCCATTTTTTCAAGGCTTAATAGCAACTATTCATGACATTTATTTTGTCTTAAAGTTCTATTAGGATGGTATAATTATTTGTCTTAAAATTCTAATTGAAAGTGATGATTAATTATTTTATATTCTTTGGTTTTTTGCCTTTATTTTTTTAAATGAATCAATTTGTTTAATACTAATATAAAATTATTATATTTATTACATCTAATTATATCTTATAAGTTATTAAAAAAACCTTCACTTATTTACATTTTCTACTTAAATAATATATCTCCTCTAACTTCTTTTTTCTCAATGAATTAGTTAATTTCTCTATCTATTTATATATATATATATATATAGGAGGGCATAGACAAGGTGATGTGGCATCTATTTATGGCCTCCATTCTTTTTTTTCTTTTTTTTGTGAGATTTTTGCCTATTTTTCAATAACTTAATATATAATTTACTTTAAAGTATTTTTTATTTTACTTAATTATTTCATTAAAAAAGTCATCTTCATAACTCACACCTCTTAATTATGCCTTTAACTCACAATTTTCCTCTTCATAACTCCTACTTTTAATAATCTCCATTACTCCTATGTTTTTTCAAGTTCATAATCCCCAAATAATAGGTTGCTTATAAATCTTAACTTTTAAGATTGTGTTTTCTTCAATAACCAATGCACTAATCTTTGCCTCTTGCCCCTCCTTTTTCTTCCTCTAGATGCTTTTAAAATGGTAAGTGGTAATTATGTACTTAATTGCTTGGTTATTAAATTTGCATAAGCACAATATTAAAGCTTTGCATATTTTCTGGAAAGATGAATTTTATTTTTCTTTTTTGGTTAAATATTTTTTTTGAGATTTAATAATTGTGATTAAATTATTTATTTCATATGATTGTTCAAACGGTCATGAGAACATCAAAGTTATTTGCTATTTATATATTTAGCCACTCTTAAAAATTAAAATGTTATTTTTCACAATTTGCATCTTCATATCATGAATAAATGAAAAGATGCATGCAGTGATCACAATTAGCATAATTGATCATGTTTAGGTTTGTCTTCTACTTCATAAAGCTCACATTATTTTTATATAAATATTACATATGATATATTTTAAAGTTGATTCTTATATGAATTCTAGCATATTATATAATGAATAAGCTTGCTTTACTATAAACCGTGAAAAAGTTCATTTTTAGTCAATCAAAACACAATTTTGCTTTTTCATTTTCATTTATCATCATTATTTTAATAGTTGAATTTGACTATAGTCTTATTTGCAAGTAATTTTATATTTTTTCATTAGGTCTTATAAATGTGATTCTAACATGTTTTTGTAAGTCTTCAAATTCGAATTCTTTATATTATTCTAATGCATTATTAGGACCGGCTCGATCATAAGGCAACTAAAGCAATCATTTAGGGCCTCGAGTTTTTTAGGTCCCCCTTTTTCCCTAAAGATTACATATATATAAGAATCTTATCTACTGTTAAATTTGAAAAGAAAATTCAAAATAAAAAATATAATAACCTTTTACCTTATTTAGTGTTGAAATCATTGTAATAATTGAGAAATAAAATAGTTTTTAGCTAATTGTAGTATCCTTTCTTATGTGGCTACGTATTTTGTTGCCTCATTAATATACTGACGACTAACAAAAACCCGTATTATTATTTTTATATTTACCTTTTTCATTGCCCCATTTCATTATTTTTACTTATTATTGATTTTTTTGAAGTCTCACAAATGGTCAAACCTTCTAGATTATGAAAATCTATTATTGCTTGTTTACAAAAAGATCAAATTTGCTTTTGGTGTCTTCTTCAAATCTTAAACATTGCAACAAGTTATCATTATGTTGAAGCAACGCAACACTATTTCGATATCATTATATCAATTTTTCAAATTCTTAAATCAGGTTTTATTATTCAAAATTTATATTATATATCTTCATTGAAAATTTGCATTGATTACATTCTTACTGCATAAGGTCTTGTGTATATACTACACTATCCAAATCGCACTTGTAAGATTATACTGAGTATGGTATGTTATATAGTGTGTGTGTGTCATCTGAAAAAATTAAGGCCTCTCTATGAAGTTTGGCTTTAGTCCCCCAATCTACGACCCTGTGCATTATTATTTCCTTCTTTCCCTTTCTATTATTAATTGTTTAATGTTTAGTGATACAAGTTATGGTGATAATATTGTAATTGTAATTTGTTTCGATTAGTTCTTTCATATTTTTTACCGTTTATTCTATAATTAATTAATTCATTATTTATATCATAATTCATGTTTGGGGTCATTTCGTTCTCTAATTAAATTGGATAAATAATGAGAATGTTGTTTAATATTTCTCATGTTTCTTCTACTTAATTTTTTTTTGATATTTTTTAATTGTTGAACACTTTTAGAATTCTCCTATAATTAATTCGTAATTTTACTACAAGCAACTTGTGTGTATTTTACGGAGAAATCTATATAAAATTAAAAAATTATTGAATTGGTAAAGTAATGTGCCACCTCTCATAGACAAGTAAATTAATATATTTGTCTTTTTTATTATAATTTTTTATTTATTTCTCATTTATTTAACTCACAATTAGGGCCTTCATCATAGCTAAATAATTATTGGTAGAAGTAAAAAGAGAGATACCAATAATAGAATTTAAAAAAGAATAATTATTTCATTATTTCTAATATGCAAGTTTTTTATTTTCTAAATTGAATGATATTTTATGATAAAGTCTATGATATTATCATTCAATTTTTCAATTTTAGGTAAATAGCAAAAAATTATTATCACCTAATTTTTTTAACTAGAATAATATTATTTTCTTATATAATCACCTAATTTTTTTTCTATAGATGAAGAGAGGCATCATTATGCATGAACTCAAACATTTAAATTCACCGATAAGGCGTGTTAAGGACAATAATTACTTTATAGAAAAATTTTATAAATATTTTTTATTATTATTAACTTGATATAACACTTATGAATATAAATACATCTTATTTGATGATTCTAAAAATATTGTACTTAAGATGTATCGAAAACAAATATCTTCATATACAATCTTTTAAAATTCTTTGTTTTTATTTTTATTTCAGTGTTCGCTACTTAAATTGGAGCGCGATTAATGCAGATTCACGTTGCGTAGGACTCATTCAAGAAAGCGCTCCCTTTAAAAAAATAATTATACTCATGAATTCGAGACTTCTTATTAAGGAAGAAGCAATATCCCCATTCGCTGCACCACATTCTTTGAAGATTTCTAAAATACTTCCAGGAAAATATAAAGGCTATTGTATTTTAAAAAAAATATATCTACACTTTGTTGAGATTTAATACAACGATGTAAGCAAACTTATGTAACAAAATTGGAGTTGAACGGTTTTATTATCGCGCGGATATGTTTTCTAGTATATGAAATAGTAGAGTGTATCAAGACGATTAAGAAGCCATATCCGAAAAAATCAACAGAATAATTAACCCCGTAAATGAGAAAGAAGGAAAAAAAAGAAAAAAAGTAAGCAGAACCAAACATAGATATTATCTCTTAACCAATAACTGGATGAAGCGATGTTCAAAAAGAGGTGACCTCCTTTCTGTAAAAGAAAAGGCCAGAAGGTCCATCATTTGGCAACAAAGCAACTTTCACAAAGCTTTCAGCGCCTTCTCTAGCAGTTAAGCTCCCTGTATTCGCGTTTACGTCTGTTTTGCAATAGCCAGGACATACACAATTTATCCGAAAATTCGAATATTTTTTAGCTAAAATTCTTGTGTATGCAATCAAGGCTGCTTTTGAGACTTTGTAAGCTGACAAGTAACTTGGCCATCCTTTGGATTCTACAGAATTCTCTGTAAAATCTTTGAGAAATTCATTCAACACTTGATCCACCCTTTCTTCCGTCAGGCTGTTAGCATCACTTAGCACTTTTACTGCCCATTCGTTGCGCAATAGCTATAGAATACATCAGGATAATCAAAAGGTTAATAGTGATAAGTTTGATAACACAAAGATTAAAATCAAATCAATATAACATTAACACAAGAACGAAATGTGCTATTTGCCCAACATTATTATGTTAAAATTAGTTTGGAGCGTATTGAAGTTCGCGATTATATTGAGCTAAGCTGACAATTGCTTTAGAATGGGTCACGCTTAAATGAGTTAAAATGAAATCCAATTTTAAATTATCTCGACCCCAATCCATAAAATTCTGAACGGATTGGGCGCATCATTTATTTTCAAACTCGTTTTGACAGCCCTACAAACAACCATCAAATCACAGATCAACTTAGGGCTCGACAAGATAGAAAATATATTTACCTTCAACTTTCCCAAGAAAGAAGCGACATTAACAATCCTTGGTGAATTAGAGAGTTGAAGGAGAGGGGCAAATGCGTCAATCATTCTTTTTGCACCATGGTAATTTGTCTCTAGGCATTGTTTTGTCAACTCATAATTTGTAACAATACTAGGATATGATTTCATCGTACCTCCCTCTTCCTGCATAATTAATTAATAGTAAGAAATTGTTACTATATTATTGAATTCTTTGAAATGTATATTTTACTGACAACACATATTAGAATTATTGGATATATATTTACTTCATTTTCAGTAGAAATGGTTAAGAAATCTCCTTCTATTATCTCTTTTAGTATAAGGACATCTCCTTCTACCATTAATCCACCAACTCCTGCGTTGTTAACCTGCAAAGCATTCGTAATTTCTTATTTATCTAAACAATATGAAAAAATGTACCAAGAAAATAATAAAAAGAAAAAGAATAAATTAAGGAACTAAAAATATTGAAGCTACTCAATATCTACGTACAATGCCTTATTAATCCGGATTCATGTCAGATAGCTCCATAAAGTATAAATTTTGGGCGAATTTAATTGTTTTTTATAAGACAGTATAGATTTTTTTTATTATATAGTCACTTAAGAGGCAATTATTAAGTATAGTAAAAAATGATATCTTTTTGATCTCCAGTACCAGGAAAAGAATGTTATTAAAATGAATTGCACATGGCTGGTACCTATTTTTGTGAATCTTAAAGATCCTTGTATCTTACAATTGATGGTCTTCCTCACCAGGAAAATTAAAAATGTTTCTAAAATAAATAGTATATGTCTGTTCACCTATTTTTGTAGATCTCAAGGAGACTAAACATTTTTGACCTAAACTAAATTGGTTACTGAAGTAGTACTTTCTCTCCGTCCATTTTTACTTATCCAGTATTTATTTGGCGCACCCTTAAAGATAAAGTAATAATAGAATGACAATTTTATTATGTCACTCTTTGAATATAAGAGAAATGACTATAGTTAATAATAAGGATAAATTAGAAACTATGTGATAAATTATCTCTTGATTTTCTAAACTGAACAAGTAAAAGTGAACATCTATTTTTAGTATAGTAGACAAGTAAAAATATACGAAGAGAGGGAGTGCAACATTTTGTTAATTATTTAAAGATTTTCTCTCCGATCCGTTTTACTTGTCATGTTTTTTTTGCACCCCCTTAAGAAAACATTATTCAAAAAAAGTAATTTGACAAAACTATCTTTATTTATTTTTTGTTCTCAATTTAATACTACTCACCACATTAAACTCTTTCCACATTTACTGAAGTAAAGGGGAAAACTGATAGTTAATTATATCTTGATTTTCTAAAATGACAACTATTTTGAACCATCTATTTTTAATAAAGAAAATAAATAAAGTGGACCGGAGGGAGTATATAATCTAATTAAATGCATTACAACTTGATAACAACATAGCTATGAAGCTTGTTATATTCAATTTTCTGAGAAAGACATATAATAACCTTAGTTATAAGAGTATTTGTCTAAATTATTCTTTACTTCTTCTTAAACGTATGATTTAATTAATACTTCACTATGATTTATCGGTTTTATTTCTAGATTCTACATTCTAGAAAAAAAAAGAGATGAAATATTCTTGATAAATTATTCATATATATTAAGTGAAAATTTTAACATAAACATAAGATATGTACTAAAGTTACTGAGTTTTATCGAATCCGTAAGCGAGAAGGAAACAGATTGGATGGAGTGATAAATAGTACTTACCAGAATATCAAGCCTTCCAAATTTGGTGTTGATGAAGTCCACAAGAGAAGAAACACTAGATGGATCCATAATATCAAGTTGATGAAACAAAATCTGATCATTAGTAAAGTTTGACTCCTTTTTGAGCCTTTGAATAGCTTCAATGCCTCTCTTTTCATCCCTTGATGTCAACACTACCACTACACCTTTGCTTGCTAGTTGCTTGCATGTTTCATATCCTATTCCTTTGTTTCCCCCACTCACCACTGCATACCTGCCCATACCATATACCAAAAATAAATAAATTATATACGCTGATAGTATAATGTTTTTTCACACTATTAACGTAGTTTTTGACCTATAACATTATTATCAGATCACAGTTTAATTGCCTAACGTAGTTCTTACAATGTCAGTGCATAGAAAAAAACTACTAAGGGGTTGTATTTGTACATATACTATACCTTGTGCTCTCGAGGCTGGTGTTTTTCTCTGCCATTGTTGGAACGATAAGTAGCTCTAGATTTGGGGATTCTTGCTATATGTTCAGCTTTTTTGGTTTAGGCAAGCAGGACTATATATCAACGTTATATATACTCCTGTTTTTAGTGCCATTTACGCGCTTTGACAAGCAGAGCACGTTGCTAAATCATTAAGCATTTCTTCACCATTACTCAATTAACTTGCTGTAATTAGTTGCGAATTTCAAAATGTTCGCTTGCAGTTTCCACTTAAAATATTTTTTGGATGATCTGCTGACTGTTTTTAAAGAATATTATATAAGTACGCACACACTATGCATCTTCCTACATAACGACTTACTTCATGTTCCAACATGATAAGGTAATTAAATAAACTTCTTAGGCACACATTTTCATCAATGCAAGTAATAGAAGAAAAAAGACTTATATATAATCTTCAATTGTGATTTGTTAAACATATTACAAAATTTGAAATATGAATTGCTTTCTTTTAATTTGGATTCTTCAGAAGAACTTAATGTTGGTTACTGTTTTCGAAAGTAGAAAATAAAAACCAGAATTTGTACAGAAACAGAAAAAACAGTGTATAAACAAAAAACTGTAAACAGTAATGCATAAACAGCAAATAAAATGCCGAGCTAAAAGAATTCAATGTGTGTCCTTAAGTTATTTAATTCGCTCGCAATATTCGTGGTATAAGATTATTTCCTCCCAGAATAGAACGGGATACCTTCGGTGGAATTCACTTCCTAAATTTTTTAGTGTGTAAAATCAGACGCAATGCCTCCATATTTATAGCCGATAACTGAGTATTGCAATGAAAAGGTGCAAACCAAAAATTGGAAGCAGGCAGCAGGTTTTCACTTTCAAGTTCTGGAAAATGCATTTAGGAAATTTCAGTCAGGTACTCATGGCCGGAGCCCGGGATTATCCAAATAATACCATTGATTAACTGACATTATATACATTCAGTTTCCTGTGATTAGACAAGAGGGAGTTACCCGAATAGGAAACACCTCTCACTTTCAGCCCGAAGGTTATGAGTTCGAGTCACTAAGGGAGCAAAAAGAATTGGAGCTCCTAGGAAGAGTTAAAAAAAAAAAAAGATTCCTGTGATTATTATGCTTAACATATTAAGCAGACAAAGATCCTTTTTTTCTATTGAAGAGAATTTTTTTGACAAGAATACAACAAGAATTTAAACGTTATGGTTTCTAAGTCGATAGAGTGAATTCCGAAATGTATCTCTATCCTTATTTTTCACACGTAGATAGGTCTCGATATCGAAATATTTGGATTCTCCCAAACTCGTGAACAATTAATAGTTGAATGAGGCAAATGTTCAAAAAGAGGTGACCTCTTTTCTGTAAAAGAAGAGGCCAGAAGGTCCATCATTTGGCAACAAAGCAACTTTCACCAAACTTTCAGCCCCTTCTGCAGCAGTTAAGCTCCCAGTATAGCCGGTCATGTCTGTACCGCAAAAGCCAGGGCACACAGAATTTATCCGAAAATTCGGATATTTCGAACCTAAAACTCTTGTATAGGCAATCAAGGCTGCTTTTGAGACTTTGTAAGCTGCAAAGTAACTTGGCCATCCTTTGGATTCTACTGAATTCTCTGTAAAATCTTTGAGAAATTCATTCAACACTTGATCCACCTTTTCTTCTGTCAGATTGTTAGCATCACTTAGCACTTTTTTAGCCCATTCGTTGCACAATAGCTGTAGAAAAAAAGGAAATGGAAAATCGCGTGCTAAGTTAAAACAGGACAAATAAATTGAACAAAGGGAGTATCATTTGAAGGAATTGTTTTTCCCTTTATGATAAAAGTAATGATGTCTAGGACTAGAGATGACAATTGAGGCAGCGCGGAGAGGTCAAACTCTTAACGGAAAAGGGGTAAAAATACCCTCAAACTATTCGAAATAGAGCAAATATAGCCTCCGTTTCATTTTTGGCTCAAAAATACCCCTGCCGTCAACTTTTTGGACCATAAGTACCCTCCAGCTTAACTCTTCCTCAATGCTGATTTGGCATCCATGTGGCCATCCAACTAGGACAAAGCCTGCCACATAGATAATAAACCTTGTCCTATTTTAAACCCACCCATATTCCAATTCAATTTACCCACCCCGAATCCACCCCCGACCCATTTCAGGTTTGGGGCGGGTAAATTGAATTGGAATATAGGTGAGTTTAAAATAGTACAAGGTTTATTATCTATGTGGCAGGCCTTGTACTAGTTGGACGACCACGTAGACGCCAAATCAGCACTGAAGATGGAGAGTTAAGTCGGAGGGTACTTATGGTCCAAAAAATTAACGACAAGGGTATTTTTGAGCCAAAAATGAAACGAAGGGTACATTTGCTCTATTTTGAATAGTTCGAGGGTATTTTTGACCCTTTTCCGAACTTTTAATGAGGCGGGGCGGGGGAAGGGGGGGAATTTAAATGGGGCGGGACAACATGGGAACGGGGCAAAACATTATATTGGGGCAGAGTCCCGTTTAAAAATGGGTGTGGAACTTGTTTAAAACGTGTTTTTCAATCAAATTTTAAGAATTAAAAGTGATTGTTTGTTCTATTTTGACTTGACACAAAGTTTAAAAAGTGAAGAAGACTATGTCAAATGTACCAAAATACCCTTTAATCTTGTGGTCCTAAACATGTCAAGTAAAAAATTGGAATTAAGAGTTGCTAAAAAGGATATAGACATTCTTTTTGAAACGCATTGAAAATAAGACAAACAAATTGAAATTGAGGGAATATACGTGAACTCATAATTCTAAAAGTAGAATAAATTAAGTGCTAAAAACTTTAAACCTCGATCCCGACAAATTTAAATAGAAAAAAGACTACTTCGATGTCAATGTTTCAATAAAAGAAAGTCAAAATAGTTTTTTAAAAAATAAATAAAATATTACAAAAAAAAAATAGACTATGCATTGACAATGTAAATAGCGTACGCGTATTAACCGTTATATATACATACCAAACTGTTTACTTTATTTTCAACTATATATAATCAAACTAGCATTATATAGAGTCACTTTTTGTCATATGTTAACTTTAACTTAATGGTGTAAAAAGTTACAGACTAAGTTAAACTCAACATAGTGAGGAGGATCGAAATTGATCATAAAGAGATCATTTTCATCAATTTGCGATATATTTACCTTAAACTTTCCCATGTAAGAAGCAACATTAACAATCCTTGGTGAATTAGAGAGTTGAAGGAGAGGGATAAATGCTTCACTCATTCTTTTTGCACCATAGTAATTTGTCTCTAGGCATTGTTTTGTCAACTCATAATTTGTAACAATACCTGCAATTAATTTCTCCATATCACCCTCTTCCTGCATGCATAACAATTAATTAAATTGTTGTACGTATCAGCTATATATATATTTACTAATAAAAGGCGATAAGCAAGCAGCAGGTCGACATGTCTGCTTGTGCTGTCTGCTTTGCATATTTTTCTTTTATACTTTCTCCGTTTTAATTTGTTTATCTTCCTTTTCTTTTTTAAATCTATTATATATTTGAATATTACGTAAAAAGTTCTACAAATCACAATATAACAACTTAAATTATTTAAAAGACATAAAAAAATTGGTTGGCTCTCGAAATTTTATCAGTGCCACATAAATTGAGATAAAAGAAAAAAGTATTATAAATCACAATAATTAACAACTTAAATATTTAAACGATATATAAAAAAATTAGTTGACTCTCGAAATTGTATCGATGCCATATAAATTGAGATAGAGGGAGTAACATATATTATTTAAAAATTACGTAAAAGATATTATAAATTACAATAGTTGATAGCTTAAAATATCTATATAAATTTTTTGATTGACTGTCTAAATTTTATATGTGACACATAATTTGAGACAAAGAAAAAATAATATATATTGGGCCCGTGCTAGCACGGGCTCCTCTATATCTAGTATATATATATGTAATATAACAATAATGAAATTTAATTTAGTGCTACATTCTAATTAATTAGAATTGAAATCTTACTTCATTTTCAGTAGAAATGGTTACGAAATCTCCTTCTATTAAATTTTTTAGTATAACAATATCAGCATCTTCTTCCATCGTTATTCCACCAACCCCTGCGTTGTTAACCTGCAAAGCATTCATAATTTCTCATTTCTTTAAAAAAAATATGAAATTGATGTAACTAAATTGTTGAGTCATGACACACTCGTTAAGAAAGATATTTAAAGACATCAATTAAATGGTAATTTGTCAATATTATCATTTTGATTTTTTTCAAACTATTCTTAAAGATAGTTATTATTTGAAATTTAAAAGTAGTTGAAAACTCAATTAAAAAGAAGGGTAATTCTGAAAAAAAAAATTAATACATTCTTGAACTTTGAAAAATTCATTCATTTTGACCATAAAAAAAGTATCAATAATTTATTTATATTAGACTAAAGGAAGTGTCTACTAACGGACTAATTTGGATTCGTGGCAAGTAGAAGCCTATTAAGGGGCAAGAAGCTTTCTATTCAAAAATTTCTTATTTCTAAAATTTAAAATCAAAATCTCTAATTTATGGTGGAAATTTCAACTATCTCATCACAATACTCAACTTCTTAAACATTTGATTTGAATAATTCTTCACTAATTGAACCAGTAAGCTAGGTGGATCCGGAAAAAAGGTATAACAGATTACTTCTTGTTTTACAAAAACGTCGAACAAATTCAATTTTTTTAAATGACTAATATTTGGGACCACAGGATCAAAGATCAATTGTTTTTTTAAATGACTAAAACATCCCTCTCTCCCACCCAATTGTTTTTTTTTTAAAAAAAGACTAGATTGGGCGGCTGAGTGAATATTAAATAGTACTCTTAAGCAGACGAGGTATAGGTAGATCCAAGAAATATTGGAAAGAGGTAATTAGACAGGAGTTGATGCAATTACAGCTTATCGATAATATGACCATAAATAGGAAGGGGTGGAGGACACAAATTAGGATAGAAGGTTAGAAGGAAGGAGCGTGTTCCTGCTAGTAGGTAGGAGTGTTTGTCTTGTTGTCCGTACTAGTAGTTGTAGTGCTACATTTGTAGTTTCTTGTTCTTAGAGTTTTGGTAATGCTTGTTGTTTTGGATAGATCGATTATAGTATTATTTTGTAGTAGTCTTGTTTCTGGTTACTATCTATTATTTTGTTACTACAAATTGTTTCTTGTACGTCTATTACGACTTTTTCTAGACTGTTTTTATCTTGAGCTAGGGGTCTATTGGAAATTAACATCCTCTCTACCTCACCTTGAAAGTAGAGATACGGACTGCGTACACTTTACTCTCCCCAAATCCCACTTTAGAAGAAGAATACACTGAGTATGTTGTAGTTTTCTTATTACTCCTAAACATAATATTAAGCTTCCCAAAATTTATCTTGACATCTGAATCTTAATATTCATATGGGTATTCTTGATTTTAAATAGTACTTACCAGAATATCAAGCCTTCCAAATTTGGTGTTGATGAAATCCACAAGAGAAGAAATACTAGCTGGATCCATAACATCAAGTTGATGAAACAAAATCTGTTCATTATTAGTAATGTTTGACTCCTTTTTAAGCCTTTGAATAGCTTCAATGCCTCTCTTTTCATCCCTTGATGTTAACACTACCACTACACCTTTGCTTGCTAATTGCTTGCATGTTTCATATCCTATTCCTTTGTTCCCCCCACTCACTACTGCATACCTGAACATACCACATATATTTCTTAGATAGTGCACGAGAATTTAAGTTATATACACTGACAGTAAATCATAGAAAAAATAGTACTAGCAATTAAGGTTACCTTGTGCTCTGGAGGCTGGTGATTTTCTCTGCCATTGTTGAAAGGATAAGTAGATCTTGGTTCTTGATATTAGAGCCTTTTGGTCTGACTGTGTATTGGGTTTGGTAGATGTACTCTAACTAGATGATGGAATTATATAATACTGGAATTGGAGAGAAAAAAGGCCAGCTAATTCTATTATGGGCTATAGCTTAATTACTTTATTTGTCAAAAGTGAGGCTTGTCCTGTTTCTAGTGTTTAAAAATAGAGTAGTTGCTTATGGAGAATATATATAATTTAGTTTGAGGCCTATCGAGGATATTTTCCGACGTACGGTAAATAATATTATTATATGTATCCCTCAAAATTAAACCAGCTTATTCATAACAAGAGAAACTCAAGAAAAAAAACTCAACGTACAAGAAGAAATTACAAGAGAGGAAAAAAAAGTAACTTAGAAGAATTCTATATCCAAGTCTCTACAGCAGTACGGCTGGTTTAGCTCCATTAATATAAGATAAAATAATTTACGAAAAAGATTCTTACAAGCCAATAATGGACATATGCTTTGACTATTATTCATATTTGTTTGCGTTAGTCTTAGAACCTGTTTGGATAAGCTTATTTTAAGCCATATATATTATATATAATAATAATTTAAAAAAGAAACGAAAATCCCCCCCCCCCTCCCCCGGCTTCTTCTTCTTCTTTCTCTTCTACAAATATGTTCTTTCATCCCTCCTCCCACCCCACCTCCTTTTTCCTTCTACGAACACTCCCTCCTACCCCTTCTGCATCTTAAGGGATGAAGGATGGGTTAGAATCCAACTAATTTAAAATTTAAAAATCTATAAAATTTAATTAATATAATTTACAATTCAATTTTTTTTTTAAGAAATAACTGATAAGTTTGGGAGATTGTAAAAATTAAGAGAACTAATCTACTTATGAAAAATTAAATTGGGTATTAAAAGAAGAAGAAGAAGAAGAAATGGTTATTATTTCCTTTTTCTTTTTTTCAATAATGGAATTTGTGAAAAAAGGTAAGATTCACAACTTTTTTATCTGTATTTTTTTTTTGAAGAAATTAATGAAGTGTGGCGGAGGTGAGGGTGATGAGTAAGAAAAAGGAGAAAAGGGATGAGGTGGTTTGGAGAAGGAGAAAGGGAGTGGGGGTGGGGGAGGTCTGTAGAAGAACTGAATGAGGAGTATTTCGAGGAGGAGGAGAGGGGGTGGGGGGTATTTCGAAGAAGAAAGGGAGGGGTCAGAGGATTTTTTTTTTTTTAATTTTTAATATAATATTAATGGAACAACTTTTTTTTAAATAAAAATACGCGCTTTATTTTTTTCTTCTTTTTTTTAATGTCATATTAGCATTAGGAGTGATATTAATCACTTGAAAGTTGTTAAGAGGATAAATAAATATTCGTGAAATTAAAGGTTTAAAGTAAGTTTATCGAACAAGTTTAGAGGTGTTTTGATGTCTTTTTTCTATATTTATTGGTTGAATTCTTCCAAAATAGGAGTGAATGCATGTTAGGGTCCAGTCCCATCAATGAATATTAAAAGCATGCAAAATGAGCAGGTAAGACTGTTCTTCCTACTTTGAAATGATAAAATGGCTGCGCGTTTTCCATGCCAACTTGGCTTTTGGCATTCACATTCAGATAACGTAATCAATGACATCTGCATTCATTTGTGATCACACTAAAACAAGTTGAGAAACAATTGGTGGAGAAAAATAGTGAGTGTGAGCAATATCATAATGACATAAAAGATTAAAAGAGGTTTTAACTTTTTTTTTTGGAGTATGTAGTGGTTTTTGTGGTACTTTACAGTTTACTCAGGCCTATATAGCGTAAAGTACATTCTATAGTAGTGGTATCAGCTGTTCCTCTCGATCCGTGATTTTTCTCTTATTCAAAAGGTTTCCATATAAATTTGTCTTTTGCTATTATAAATATCGTGAATATTATTTATGTGTGTTATTTCTCCCAACAAGATCCTTTAAAAGCAGTAGTATCTTTTGAGGATCGGGCACAATTCTACTCTTTGGATTCGACATAGGTGCAACTATTTTTGGAGAGTACAAACAACATGGCACTTATAGTAGGCCTGTTGTTTGCAAGGAAAGTTGTGTAAATCTGGATAAAACAGAGTATAGCAGAATGGACAGATGATTCATATAGCCAACATTTTAGGATTAAGGAGCAGTTGATTGATATAATCCTGGTACTAAACTAGGCCTTTTACTTTATTGAACATACAAAATGGTACATGTAACTTCCTGGAAACTCCTATATAATGACAAACATTAGGGTCATTGCCATATTCTGATTTTCAAGTTCATGAACTATCAGGTACAACACACAATTGCATTTCATTTGAAGATTATTAGTACATGTTATTCTAGGCCTTGTAGGCTTATATCATCAGGCTGCGTGTTCACAATGAACAACGTACTCTCATTCGAATGATGAGACTTCTTTTCGATCAAAGAACAAACCAGAAGGGCCATCATCAGGTTGTAGAGCAAGCCTTACAGGACTCTCCGCGCCTTCTTCAATAGACAATATCCCACGATTGTAATTGATATCCGTTTTCACAAAACCAGGGCAGACGCAATTGATCTGTATAGATGGATGCTTCTTTGCCATGATCCTCGAGTAAGCGTTCATGGCTGCTTTAGAGAGTATGTAGGCTGACATGAAAGAAGGCCAGCCCTTGGCTTGAAGGGAATCTTCTTTGAAGTCCTTCAGATATTGATTTATCACCTCTTCTATTTTCTCTTCTGTCAGGTTTTCGCTGTCACTTAATACTCCTTTAGCCCATTCATGATTCAAGTTCTGCAAATGCAAGCAGAAATTTTCAGTCACTACTCATGGATCTTATCCAATTACCGACATTGATTAACAACTTGTCACAACATAAAGAATAAGATTGATATTATCAAATTTGATGATAACATCCTAGCTTATTAATCACTTACATTATGTATATTAAGTTTCCTGTGATTGTTAAGTATTATGCAGACAAACATGCCCTTCATATTTTAAAGAAGAAAATGAAGAAGAGAATCTCAGACTGGAAATGAAAATTGTTGTCCTCCGGAAGTTGGCCAAGGCTTATTAAACATGTTCTAGTCTTCCTATGCACACGTGAAATTTTTTTCCTGAATTAGCCGATTAGCCGGCCTACACTTCGGCTACTAATAATGGGATAAGACCTTACTACTACATAGGATATGTTACCCTCTCTCTGGTGAGTGCAATGAAGGACTCTAGCCTCATCCGCCCATTTGACTTATGGCATCATCGACTCACTTTTCAATCAAAACGATCTTATAACCATAAAGAAAGACCTCTCTTTCGGGATCAGTCTCGTCCCTAGATGTAGTAGTCAATCAGCTGGATATTCGAAGAAGCTATGCACCTTCACTGAATGTCAATGAAAGAAAGCCCTTTCATCCTAATCTCATCTACTGAAAAGGGGGCCGGGCATAGCATGTTCTTTAAACAGAAAATTGAAAAGACTAAAACCAGAAGGTGTTTTGTATCAATAAATCTCTACTACTGTTAGGACTTCTTCAGGGTCTATTAATCTTATTTTAATTTATAGCAAAGTAAACAAGTCTGTAAGTTAAAAGTTGAATAACATTGTGTAGAAAATCGATAAACTGATGGGAACAAAGGTGTATTTAGTGGCATATTTTAGTAAGCGAGGAGAGTTCCCATGTTAATACCTTTAGCTTTCCCATGGAGGAAGAAACGTTCACGATCCTCGGAGACTTAGATAATTGGAGGAATGGAATAAATGCTTCGGTCATTCTCTTCACACCGTAATAGTTTGTTTCAAGACACTCCTTTGCCTTCTCATATGACTCAGTCAATATGTTATTCCAATTGACTTGAGATCCTCCTGTCTATAGCAGAGAGAACGATAAATAAAGCATGCAAACGATGACGTTACATGTCAAAAGTTGAATTTTCCAGAAAGAGAGAGTTATGGCTACTGATCATGTTGCTTGATTGTAGAACCTAATGGATTCATAAAACAGGACCTGCTCTGGTTTCTTGATCACTATGTAAAGCAGAAACCTCAATCCAATTTCTAGGCTAACTCTATATCCAAATCAAGTTGCACATAAATTAATCAAATATGTAGTGAAAAATAAGGTCTACTATAGTTAATTTGAGGGCCGCGCCTAATTATGATAAACCCTCGGGGTTGTGAATTCTCTAAGACGCGTCACATAACATACATTATATCTGATATGAGTTTAAGTTCTATGGATGACGGTAACTATAATTATACGTAATTACAAGTAAATCTCTATAATAAGCATCAATTGGTAACTTACACAATCAAGACACTAAGTTACAAGTAAATCTCTATAATAAACATCAATTGATAACCTGATGGAAATGGTAACAAACCAGCTATATTACACTTCATATTTGTCATACAGTGACCGAGTAATCTGGTATTAAGACATGAGTAATTACTCCCTCTGTTTCAATTTGTTTGTATTACTTTTCTTTTTAGTCCGTTTAAAAAAAAAAAAAAAAAAGAATGCCCCTTTCTTTTTTTGGAAACTATGTAGTTTCAACTTTCTACCTGATATGTTTAAGACAAAAAGATTAAAATATATTTTAATACATTCTACGTATTTTTAATTTAAGATCACAAGATTCGAAAGTCTTTTTTACTTACTTAAACTTTGTGTAAAGTCAAAACCAGACAAATAAATTGAGAAAGATGGGGTAATAGATTGATTTCAAGTTAAAAGGACTTACCCCACTAGGCTCTTGTATATCTGTTAAGGCATCAACATCTGCATTGACTCCACCTATTCCTGCATTGTTCACCTAACCAACAACAACAAAAATGTATATCAACAGCTCATTTCACCAAATTGTTTTGGTCATAAAACAAGAAAGTTGAATTAAGAACATTATATTTGCTGTGGTGTTACCAGGATATCAAGCCTGCCAAATTTTGTCTTAATGAATTCAGCCAAAGAAGCAACACTGGAAGATTCCACAACATCAAGCTGCTGAAACACCACATTTTCAGACAAACCAAAGCCTTTGAGTTTCTCCAAAGCTTCAAGCCCTCTCTTCTCATTTCTAGCACCCAAAATCACCAACACTCCATGAGAAGCTAGCTGCCTGCATATTTCAAATCCAATTCCTTTGTTTCCCCCTGTAACTACTGCATACCTGCAGGTAGAACTAATCATCAATACAGAGTAAAAACAAATACTAACTACTCCACCGCTTTCAATTTATGTGACACAGTTTGAATCAGCCAAACTTAAAAAGAAACAAAGACTTTTAAATTGCAGTCTAAAACATGTCATAGTATTTGTATAACTATAAATTTTTTGAAACTTGTAACATTATGCCATTAGCTTAGGGTAAAATAGAAATTTGAATTAATTATTTTCAAATTTTAAAATGTCTTTTTGTTTTTTTGGAATATACTAAAAAGAAAAACATGACACATAAAACAGATAAGATGGTGTAGAGGAAGGAAAAAAAGAAACTTTTTTTCTGAAGAAATTCAGTACTTTGTGGCTCTGCCTTCTGCCATTGAGAATAGTTTTGGTTGTGGTTGAAGAAAGCTACAGTTTATTTTCCTTTTAGCTAATTGTTTTCTTGTTCAGGTGAGCTCATATAAGTACACTATTTATATGGCTTTTCATACATGGCAAAGCAGCTATCCACGTGTATGCATTTATAACTTCACAAGATACAGACTAACAAAAGTAGGATCCTGTTAGAGATTTGATTAAAAGTATTTTATATTTAAAGTGAAACTTGTTATCAGTAGTCTAGAAGTATCTAATTAATTAATTTGAAGTGAAACAACGTTCCTATAGAACATAAAAGCATTTAATTTAGGTTGATTTTTATGTCAAAAAACAACAAAAATGATATAAAGTATGAGAGTTTTGTATTCAAGTACTTTTTCTAATAGGAAAATGAGGGATAAGAATTCAAAGTTACTTTCCACATTCTGGTCTAGTTTCAATGTAGGACGCTGTCATTTTAAATAAGATCACAAGAGTTAGTTTTATAATCATGATTCTAATGTGGGACTCATAAAGTTACTTACTTTAGTTTCAATATTACAAACTATACAAAAAGTAAGTCCAACATGATGCAACCAAATTCCAACTATAATCAACAACACTCAAATCCCAACTAAAAGCAGATTGACATAAAGTTATAAGCAAATGAATGAATGTATAGTTATATCTGAAAGCATTTATAGCTTTTAAAACTTTTCGATATTCTGAAAACATAGTAGAATTAATTAATCAAAGCTCCAATGGGATGAGAATTGATAACTCTGATCAAATAATAACCCAAATGATGTCATGTTGCCTCGAATCTTCAGAAATCCAGAGACAGTCTAATTCCATATGAATCATTACTAAGAAGCATATGTGCCCATCATTTCAGCAATGACACCGAAGATGAAATAAAGAGTCCCTAATTCCGTCTAATTGTGTTTGTGATGTATTTATTTTAAGTGTTTGTGGACATTGTGTTGCAGAAACAGCACTGTGCTTTGAGCACCAACAATTATATGTACAAGTCAAAACGTTTATGATGATAAAAGAAACACCTTCTGCAGCTTGTGAACAACAACAGGTTCCCACAAATACAATAAATGCAAAACTCGTCTTCCAATCAACTCGTGAGACTGAATAATCACCAGTACGTAGAGGTACCCTTACAAGCAAGAGGCTGTGAACTTAGGCGATATGCTCTGCAAGACTAAGAATCTTAACATGCTTCTTTTTCCTCAACTCATGAGGCACTGGACCAAAAACTCTGGTTCCGATGGGTTCACCATGCTTGTTGATAAGTACCACGGCATTGTCGTCAAACTTTACTTCGCTCCCATCACAGCGGCCCTTTGGCATAGCAGCACGAACAACAACACCATAATGCACTTCTCCTTTCTTCACCTTCCCACCTGGCTGAGCTTCCTTCACAGAGCAAACTATTGTGTCTCCTAACCTTGCTCCTTTCTTGCCCTTCAGTGCTTGGATGCACGCCACTCTCTTTGCACCTGAATTGTCTACCACTTTCAGACTCGTCCTCATCTGTATGAAGGTCCTTTGTTGCTGAAAGGACCAAAAACAAGTAAAAAAACTTTAAAATCATTGTAACAAGAGAAAATTCAAATATTACTCGATTAGGAGAGTCAACTCATAAGATTCAAGACCTATTCCATAGCAACTCATAGCCATGTGATGTTATTAAGACGCTTCCTTTAATGAAAATAAGCATTTTAAGTTTTTGATTAGTAAGAAGGGTTTATAATATATCATGCATTGACAAAATGCATGCAAGATCCAAATTTGATGCTCAATGACAGATGAAGATTGCAAATGGACCGGAAAAAGAATAGGGTGTTGGGGATTGAGTGATTTAAACAGCATAGAAGACGAACCTGGAGAAACAAATGATTGCACATCATCTCATGTGTTGATCTCATTAAACCGTCAGAACTATTGCAGAGGCCATTGAACAATGAACGACCCACTACTGCAGTTTCATCACACATGTTTAAAGCACAGTTCATTATAGACAAGGAAATAAGGAAGAACTGATGATTAAGCAATGTGAATTATAGCACAGGAAGGCAGTGAATGCAATGAGCTGGTACAGATAGCAAAATATCCTGTTGCAGTTGCTAATGGGCTACTTAATGCACATAAAACCATCAATAGCAAGGTAGATGAAAGCCATCTGTTGAGAATCTACCTATTGTCTCACAACTTGAATCTGAAGAGGAAAGGATGTGGTTGTGCATTAGGCGTGCCAATTCACCTATGGCAAATCAGCTGAAAGCCTTGCCCTACCACCTGCCCTGCCCCGTTTCAAATTATTCAAAGGTTGGAGGAAGGGGAAAGGGAGAGAGAGAGCGGGTTCTCCTAACAGGTAGGCGAGGATCAATTAGTTAGTTAACAAAGTTGATGTTGAAGTAGAAAGAAGGCTAATAAATAGGAACGGCATCAGGATTCTAACTCTTAACTTGCTCCTGCGACTTCCTTTTCATAGGTAGGGCATGCCAACGAGATCTCATGAGAACTTTGAATCAGTAAGTTCATAATCTAGGGTTCAATTAGCGCCAACTTCAGGGGGCGGGGATTCACCCCAAACCGGAATTATAGAGAAAAGATCACCACATTTCAACACATTTGTCACATCATTGAAAAAGAGTTAAGAGTTGCAAGTTCCATCTCATACAAATGTATAGCATACTGCTCTATACTAGAAGTCAAAGCATGTAAAGGCCCTTACCACGAACCAACCGAGAAGAAGAAGATGTAGTCATCTTTGGAGAAGATTCTGTGACAAGAATGGGAAAGTCAAATAACCATCCACAAATAGACATAAGACCAGAAGTACAATATTAAAACACCAACTCTGCCAATGAGTGTAAACAATATTCAACAAAATTTAATGTAAATAATAATCATATTATGTGAAGTACAGTAGTAAGCCAGCAACTGGACATGTGGGACAGTGATCAGGGGAAGAAAAGTCCCTCATCTCTTTTCCTTCAGAACTCTCATCCCGTAATACACACTACTAACAGAACTTGTCAGATACACACAAAGATAACTAGATAAGCATCTCAATTATTGACTTCCATTATTTTGGGTTAGTAAACCAAGAGTATTTTTAAGAATAAACCAAAAAGTATTGTCACTCATACTTCTTTGCACAAACACTTGGTAATTCTGCAGCTGAATTACATAGCTCACTACCACCAACGCATCATGACAGACTAACCTTCCAATAAAACTATTTTTTCCAGCACTAGGTCTACCCCTTATTTCCACCATTTCAGAGACAGATCATTGCAAATCGAATCATGAGTGCCTCATTTTAAGAAACTAATACTACATCCAGTGATCTGGTTCCAATCACATTACTTAAATGGAGAGAATAAGGACAACTCTCAAAATACCATCGAGAATTTATTTGAACTGCAACTTGATGAAGTACTGTGCCCATTGTTTTATCCAGAAAAGCAATTGCAGGCTTCCATCAAGATTCAGAATCCTAAATTCCTATTAAGGAAGGATGCAACCTTCAGAAACTATCTACATTCAAAAAAAAAAAAACTTTTTCATTCCGGCATTCGGAGTCGACAGCCATTTCGAAAGGGACAGAAACCTCAAGGAAGCACCTCTTTGTTCACTAAGACATCCCAAATTCAAAGAAGAACAAGTCTCTCCTGATTAAAAGAAGCTTAGTCCCACTAATGAATTCCTTAGCTCATCAATAAGTATATCACATAAGTTATAACATCTGCTTCCGCACTAGTAGCTTTATAGACTGTAATACTTTCCAAAATCCTTACAATGTTTATCATTGGAATGAACGATAATGTACCAAACTCAAGTTACAGAATTTTCATTTAAATGAATCAATTAGCCACTGGGGTAGAAGATTAATAAAATTTCACCAATTTACAGTACACATTAGTATTACTAAGCCCAGAAAAATTAACAAAAAACCAACAACAACAAAATTTAATCCAAAGCAACTATGTCACCAATTTGCAGTACCCATTAATACAACTAAAACCCAGAAAAGAAACTACAAAATTAATCCAAAACATATATAAAGATCTAATCTTTTAACCTCAATGGGATTAAAATTTGGATCTTTTTCTTGATAGGCTATAATCTTGAAAGTTGACAGAGTTAAGTGTCAAGTGTGACGATTTCGTACTTACAGGAGTAGTAGAAAAGAGGGACGAAGATGAACTGAGAAATGAGGATCTCTGCTTTCTTCAGGGGTACAACAGTCACCAGAGGAAAAAATGGACCCGATGCGTCTGGTTTACTAGGGTTTATGGTTTTTCCTTTTCTCTCTCTTTTTCCCTCTTATTTTTTTATTTTTTTAACTTTCTTCTGTCAAATTTTTTTGTCTTGATTTATTAGAAATATTTTTTCATACGAAATTGTAAAAATTATACATGATATTGATAAACAAAACACAAGATACTTTTATAAAATTATTTTTATAACTAGTTATAGGAGATTGTTTCCTCATGTTTATAAAGTTATAATCAACAATAATAATATAGACAATGTAATTCACAAACAAAAATTTGAGGAAGGTTGAGAGGTTGTTTCGAATCTCTAGCTCAGCCGCTCAGGTAAAACACAAATTTATAACCAAGGTTGCAATTTCAATTTCTTTCACATTAACTTTTTTTTTCCTTTTACATTTTGATCTTTTTAGATGAAATACAAAGAAGTATGGAAAGAATTCTTAAATAAAGTGTCTCCTTGACATTGTCTAGGTAATCTTGTACTCCCATCACAACTCACAATCATACATTCTTTATAGCATTTAATTATCACAAAAATAAAGATGAAAAAAGAAAATGCACCTTTAATATGTTACATTAAAAGAAATTAACTTACTGCCCAGAGGAGAAGAATAGGTAGGGATGACACGATTTGAACCCGTGACATTTTCAAAACAAAGGCGCTACCAAACTGCGCTACATCCCTTTCAATTGAGATCGATTGAAATTGGACATACAGATTTTCATTTTATGAGACTATATGCATGCAAGATGTATTGGGGAAAAAGAATCCTTTTTCTTTACAGTCGTATCTACTGTGATAAAAAAGCGCTCTTAGTTCAGTTCGGTAGAACGTGGGTCTCCAAAACCCGATGTCGTAGGTTCAAAATCCTACAGAGCGTGATTTTTTTCTTCTTAGATCGAATTAGAATGAAATAGATTCATTCAGTAACTTTCACAACAATCGGAATTTGACGTCATGTGCCTGTAAATTAAAGAAAGGAGGTGGCCCTTGGGCCACTTGACTGTAAGGAGAGGAATTCCAGGGCTCGATCTACGGCTGCGTCCCGTGGTTTGGTAGAATAGACACTTCCAAGGATAGTCTACACACATAAACCCAATCTCATTTTCTTAGGGTTATGGTGGCACTATGTTTAAATTGACTTCCCCTCCCCCGCACGCTCTTTTTGATCGGGAGCGGGGTGGGCAATTTATGTCGGTGCTGGCGCCTGCGGCAGCGTCTCTGGACCCTCCCCCTATTTCCGCGTATAAGACTCTTGGAGTCTGGTACGTACTATAATCTACTGCCTCAGAACACTCCGGGAAACTATGCTGCCTTTGTTTGCGAAAATTTCAATTCGGCGATGAATGTGACTCATTTTCGCTCGATTTTTTATCAAGAGTATTTCGAACTTCAAGTATTAGAGAGAAAGAGCCTTGTCCAAGATAAACTCCTTAGCTTAATGCTTGAAGAAGAGAATCTTGATTATCTTATTAATAGATCCCCTTACTCAAACATAAGAAAGGAGGCTTATCACTTTCTTGAAGACAAGCTGAAGCCTGTTGGCGATCCACGTCATGCTTTTCAGAGAAATCTTCTTAAGGGAAGTCTTCGCTTTTTTTTACAGGATTTGGCTCAACGGGGTAAAGATTCCAGTGTTTACCAAGATTTTTTGAGTTATTTTCTCAATTTTGATTGATTGCCTTTTTTTTGAAATCGTTTTAATTATGAAATTTGACATACCATGCTTATCTTGAAAAGCTCACTGAGCAATTCAAGAAAATAAGTTTCTCTCCACTACCCAGAGAAAAAAGAAGTTCGCGGATGCATTGGCAACACTGGCCTCCATGATAAACAATCTTGAGGGAAAGTCCGCCCAATCATGATAGAACAAAGAAGCAGCCCGGTGTATTGCAACCTAATTGAAATTTTTGAGTTGACTCCCAACATGTTCAATAGTGATCTTTTGGCCATTGAAAGGGCACCCAACGCCATGGTTTACTAACATCAGGGAATATATTGAACACCAAATGTATCCCAAACATGCAACGGAAAATGATAAGAGGACAATCAGGAGGTTGGCAATGTAATTCGTTGCGCGGGGATGCGATTCGCCAAGCTGGGGCAATTCTTTCCCCTATCTCTAAAAGGGGCCCTTGGGCCACTTGACTGTAAGGAAAGGGGTTCGACTCAATACTCTTGTGTGTATCCTTTGGCCACCAATCTAGCCTGAGTTCCAGGCACGGCTTCGCCTTATTACCAACTGTGCTCTATCAGGCTTACTTGAAACTATTGGAATTCGATTCGGGATGATGAGCCCAACCCTGTTGGACGTAGATCTCTTAACCGGTCTTGAACTTGAATTGGATAGACCCCTCACTTTAGGGCTATCTTTCACCGTTGACAGACATGGTTCAACGTGCCAGCTACGCTTCCTCTTCTAGAACAGTGACAGCCTAGTCTGATTTCCACTTCCAAAAGTGCCACAGCTCCTTCTATCACAACCCCAGAAAACAGGGCATTCGAAACATCAATCTCATTATTTTCAATTCCATTACCTTCTTCCTCAGCATCCTCCTTTTCTGGGTCCTTGTCAGCTTAGATGATTTCAGTTATGCTGGACTCTCTCCTACAACCTCCTTCTCAGGTCTCAGTTTTTGTGTGGTATGAAACCACTGATCAGTTGGTGGGACAGTAGACGGTGTTCCTTACAACGTCTTCTGTCTTCGCGCTTTCTAAAAACCACCCTAGCCTTCCATGCAAGCTGTAGCCAACCACATAGGGGGGCGAACCGAAAAACTCAGCTTTTCGGAGCTGGCCAATCTTCTGTGCCGCCCACTTACTCTCTCTTTATAAAAAAGCCTGTGGGAAGCGCGAAGCTCGAAGAGCTAAGCCACTAATGTCGTGGCGAAGGTTAGACCTCATAAAGTCAGCGAAGCTAATGTTTCGTATGTGTTATATCCTTTCGATCGAGCGAGAAACTTTTATTTGTAAGTAAGGAGCTGAAAACAAGTCCTTAGGAGGGCCCTCATTCTCAATGCAAACTAGCTCTTACTTGTGTTTAGTGAGGAGGCTACCTAACATATAGGTGACTGCCCTGGTTGTGATTTATTCCTTGGGTAGGCCATCCGTGAGTGATAGAACACAGGGAAAGAAAGTCGTATAAGGACGAGGCGGACTCTGCCATCTCTTTCTGTTCGCTTCCAGAGGTGCTTAAGTGGTCATTATCCGGTTGTTCCTATTTCATTTTCTTCTTTCAAGCTCTAAAGCACTAGCACTAAGTTACTTACGTTACGATCTTTCTTATCTTAAGATTTTTCGAGTTGGATGAAAAGAGCGCTCCTAAATGAATCCTTTCTCTTTTATACGATATACCGGAATCCCCTTTTCTTTCTGTCGATCGAACGAAAACCGCTTCTTGCTTTTTTGGCTTGACTACTCTGCTTGCTTAGCACAAGTCTTATTTAACCTTCACGGACCACTTCAATACCCAACAAGCTCCGGCTCGAAAGCAAGGGCGCAGCAGCTGCGCGAAGTTGCGCCTTAGCGCATCCCTTTTCTTGCTCGTTACCACTGTTTTTTGAAGCTAGCGCGCTTGACTAATAAGATAGACTGGTACTAGTTAGGATATCACATAAGGGGAATCCCATTCCAGGAGTTCTCCAAAGCCCTATCCCATATAAAAGAGAAAAGCTATATTAACGCTCTAGCCCAAGAATAGATCTTATGAAAAGAAAAGAACGATCGTCAGCGGAGATCGCAATACACAGTTTTTTAGACAGAATCCCCGGCATCAGAGAATTCCAGGGATTTTCTCTATTTAAAGTAGGAGATAGCCGGTCCCACAGAGAAGTCTTGCGCTGGGCAACTCTCTGAAAGATAGACTCGGATAGGAATAGTGCTAGAAGCTAACCGCCATAAGCTCACCCTTCGGGTCTCGCTTCCAGCGCAGGAGGCCAAGCATTCTGCCAGACGTCCTGGCCTGGGAGCCCCGTTCACCTTTGGTACTTCAGTAGATCTTCTAAAATAAAAAGCGCTACTTCAGCCTTAACTACAACTACATTACGCAAGCCCCGCTGATACCTACCTATAGAGTCAAATTCAAATAAAAAACAGTGACGATGTTGAAAAAATAACATTTTCCATACCTATAAAGAAAAAGAGAACGAGATTGGTTGGTTGTTGGGATTAAGAATACATAAGAATATAATCCCATATAAAAAATCAATATTATTTTATTTTGTATTTGGTTGGCATTTTGTTTCAGCAGTAAAAAAAAAAAAAAAAAAAAGAATTAAGATCTCGTGATCATATACAAAATAATAGAAAAATGATCTTTTTAAATTTATTATATTTGAAAATAAAGATATCTTATAAAAAAAATACAAAACTTTTTAAAAAAAATGTAAGTGGACTACAAAACCAAAAATGCAAATATTATTTTATACGAAACTTCATGTTATTTATACAAAATCCAACATGGAATAACTTATACGTCAATTAGCTTTACGAGGATAACAATACCTTAAAGACTAAAACAACCTTAGGTTCATCTTTTCTATTTTTTTATTTACTTTAAATATAATGGTAAAATTATAAAATTTTATATACTACATCATCTATCTCATTTTTAATACAATGAACCGAACATTCGCAAAACAAAAAACAAAACATAATCCAATCATTATTAACTTATGTATTACAATTTATACATTATACATATAATATGTTCCTGCATAACTTTGTTCATGAACTTATATTAAAACGGCTTCGAAAATAACCTTTGATCCTTCAAAAACTATGTATTATTGAAAAATCCAACACGAATACAATAACATTTTTTAGAAGATCCGAGTAGCGTAGCTATGAACCAAACTATCAATTTCATTAGAAAGGTGAGAGCTCTTTCCTAATGTAGTAGTTTCCTGATGGACCTCCTTGTGGTAAAAGAGCAAGCCAAACAGGACTTTCAGCACCTTCTTCAACACTCAATGTGCCAGAATTGCAACATATATCAGTTTTCACATAACCTGGACAAACACAATTGATGAGAATATTTGGGTATTTTTTGGCCAATATTCTTGTGTAAGCATTTATGGCTGCTTTTGATAGGATATAAGCAGATGCAATTGGAGGCCAATTTTTGGTTTCCAACAAACCCTCCTTGAAATCTTTGAGAAAAGTATTCCAAACTTGATCCACTTTGTCTTCTGTTAGATTTTCAGAATCATTAAAAACTCCTATGGCCCATTCATTGCGTACATTCTGAAACAAACATTGGGCAAATATTAATGAAAACACTAAGAAGATTTGTGTATTTAAGGGTTGTTTGGTACACGAGATAAGATAAATAGGGATATTTCATAGATTGGGATATCGCATGGGACTATGTTATCCCACCTTTCCTCTAATTAAGAGTGTAATTTCACAAATTTAGCACAAATGGTGGGATAAAATAGTCCCGCGATTAGGTAATACCTTACACAAAACATGGATAAAGTTAATCCCAAATTTTGTCCCATAATTATTTGCGACATTAAGTAAGGAGTTCGAGGAAATCAAGGCGCATCCACTTCGTCATCTCAATCTCTTTATACTTATCTCACGTACCAAACGACCCCTAAATATATATATGCAAGAATACTATAAATATATGATAGAATTTACTCTCTCCATCCACTTTTACTTGTCTTGTACTAAAAATAAATGTTCATTTTTACTTTTACAGTTTAGAAAATCAAGAGATAATTAATCATTTAGTTCTTAATTTATCCTTATCTTTATTATTATTATTAATCATAGTCACTTCTCAATGCATTTTTTAAAGCATTAAATATACTATATTCAAATGGTAATAAAAATTGTCATTTTATTTATTGCTCCTTAAAAGGTGTGCCAAGTCAATACTCGACAAGTAAAAATGGACGGCGGAGGAGATATTTTGCCCCCAAGTAAAATAGGTATGCAATTAGATAAAAAAAAATACCTCCAACTTTCCAGCCACTGAGGAGACATTGACAATACGTGGTGAATCAGATGCATGAAGTAGAGGTAATAATTCTTGTATCATCCATTTTGCACCATAGTAGTTTGTTTTTATACATTCTTCAGCTATATCACTTGTTTGAGTTGCTACCTTTATCTTCTCAAGGAATAAGTCTTGCTGCAATATCATCAACACAAGATTATGTCATTTCAATTGGATAAAGATATTCACAAACCATAAAATTGAAGTAGAAGAAACTTTTTTTTTTTGGGGTGGGGGGGGTGAAAGAGAACATTGATAATATAAGCAAATGAAGAATAGAACTTACTTCTGGGCTTATAGTAACATCTTTATCCATAAGCACTCCAAGAATTCCAGCATTATTCACCTGTTTTAGGTTATTTAGAAATCAATGATTGTTACTGACTCTAAATCCATCGCAAATTCATCATTAAATAGAATTAGCGATGAATTTAAATTTGTCTAATTCCTCATGTTCTTTTGTAGTTTACTTGAACTTAAAGTTGTTTGGAATATATACAAAGAAGTGGAAGAGGAAATACAATACCAAGATATCAAGCTTGCCAAATTTGTCCTTGATGAAATCTTTGAGTTTTGCAATACTAGTAGTGTCAGTCACATCAAGCTGATGAAAAATGACATAATTAGAGAGGCCACAATCCTTTAACATATCAATAGCTTCAACCCCTTTTTTCTCATCTCTAGCTGTTAAGATAACAACTATCCCCTTTGATGCTAGTTGTTTACATATTTCTAATCCTATCCCTTTGTTGGATCCACTCACAACTGCAATCCTGATAACAACAAATCCAACGGTTCAGGATTTAGAGTCGGTAAGTTCTGCTTTCATTAATATATATATATGTGACAATTTTCTTTTTATACACATATAGATATCGAGTCCGAGATAGAGTGAGTTGTGTTGAATTCGATGCGTCTAATTAAACAGCAACAAAAAATACGTACCGTTGAGTTGCCAGGAAGTTGGAAGCTTCTGCCATGGTATGAATTAGTTTTTGTGTGTTCGACTTGAAAGGTGAATAACTTTATAGTTTCTTCTATATAACTATATATAAGGGAGGATCCTATAAGAAATGAACAGTAGGATCCACGAAAAATGAATAATTTTTTTTAATACCAAAAGTGTATATTATTGGACTTGCTGGAATATTGTTTTTTAAAATTAATATAGCAATTTTACATGTTATTACTACAATGGGTATAATATAATCATGGTTGATTTGCGAACACGTTGCCAACTGCTTTTTCATGTGTTTGGCAACTTAATTAGATGGCAAAAATATGACTTAATTCCATTTCGGTATTTACCTTTTGACTAAACATGATTATGATCAACACATAAAAGTCATTACATAATATCCAAAATATATTATGTGAACTTAAAACTTAGATGATATTCTAGAATTTATTTAACACATTTTGAACTATTAATATAGATTGTGGTAGAATCTTTAATGAGAGATTTTAAATGTGTTACTGTCACATGACTTTAACACAAAACATGCAGTTAGACTTTTCATCAAATAACACAAAACATGCAGTTAGACTTTTCATTCATTTTCAATACCATTCCCAACACGGAACCTTGTATTTGGTGTGTTGTGTAGATATTTAAACATCTCTTCTTTACGGTGGGCCCAACGTTTTGGGAAAATTATTTCACTTTATTTAAAAGTTATTGTTTGACTATAAGAATTTCAAATACAACTTGAAATCGTGAAAACAACCCAATACGTGTTTTCACTATTTTCACTTTTTTAATTTATTTATTTTGATAAAAAATCTTAAATTTTTTATTTTCATAAAATAACTTTTTTAAATTATATTTTATGTTTTTTTAGAAAATACATTTAAATTCTAGATAATTATTGCAAAAGTTTTGGCCAAACACAACTCCAACTCTAACTTCAATTTTGAAAATTTCAAGAAAGTGATTTTTTTTTTGGATTTTCATGGCCAAACGAGGTCTAGTAAATTTTTTAATTTTATTCCTAAATAAGTGATCTTTTATATTTTCAAGAAGATATTAATGACATTGTTTCAATTTTATCATTCTTTAAATAAAGAGAGTTTTGCGTAACTAAGAAATTATTAAAGAGTTATCTTTTTTAAAGTATTAATTAAGAGTAAGTTAGTAAAAACACTTGTTGTTTTTTAAGAATGAGTAATTTTTTGAAGGATGTGCCCAAACTAAAAGGATTACTTATTTAGAAATGGATGAAGTATTTGTTACCTTTTGCCTTATCCTCTCTTTTTATATTCCTTGGCCCCTATTGATTTGACATATTTTTTTAAAAAATAATAATTTGAAGTGTATTTTATTAACCTATTTTTCTTAATGACTTTTTGAAACTCTAAATTTATCTATTATTAATTTATATAATTATTTAATACTAAAAATAGTATAGAAAAATAATAGAACTCTCTTAATTTGTTAAAATAGACAAATAAAATAAAATATTTATTTTTTGTGCAGAAGCCAAATACAATGAAACAGAGAGAGTATATTTTTGCAAATAAGCTAGCGTTTGGTCATAGATTTGCGAGTGGTTTTTAAAAATTTGTCTTCAAAATATTTATTTGGCCATGAAATTTAATCAAATTTTGAAAATTTGATCTTCAAATCCATTCCCAAAACTTCGAAAAAAAATTCAAGTAAAATGCATGTCCAAACACATCTTCAAATCCAATCATAATTTTTTTATTTTTTTCAAGTAAAATACATGTCCAAACATGGGGTTGTATAACATCGAACCACAAACCAAATCAAATCACAAATCGAGTCAAACCAAAAAAAAAAATCGACTAATGATTTGGTTTGGTATTGAAAAAAAACCCGACTATAATTGATTTGGTTTGATTTTAACTAAAAAAAGTCAAACCGAATTGAACCAACCCGATATTACTTGTATACTATTTTTAAAAATATTTTATACTTAAAAATATTTACCATGATTTAATTTATAAATATTTCTTAAACTTTAAATTTTTTTACTAATAATTCTGAAAACTTATCAACAAGACTTGACTAACTTTCAATTACATTAAATTAATTATGTAGTAGAAAAATGTGACACAAATTATACCTTTTTAATAAAAACTATGTATTATTTTTTATATCTTGAGTGTAGACCCAGATTTAGTACTATTAATTGCTAGGGGGGATAAATACTACAGTATGGTTGACAATTGAGATAAATTAATAGCAGCCATGAGTTGTTGGACCACGGAATTTAAAGCTATTAACATGGGTTACCAATTATTGTTGTCATTTCCTACTCTTCTGTTTTCTTTTACATTCTGGTTTTCATTTTTTATGAATATGTTTGACACATTTCAAGATAAAAAGGGCAGATTATGTAACTTGTAATTTTAAATATGTCATACTAACATTTACTATATAGTTATAAAATTATATCATTAAAGGTAAAATAGAAGAATTAAAGTTAAATTATTTTCAAATATATATATAAAAAATTATTCTACCAAAAAGAGAATAGCCACATAAATTAGAACTTGGGAAGTATGGTTACTTTGACAAACTAAGTTTATTTTAAAATGTTTGAAGCTTTAGATCAAATTTCCCTTACTGTTCCAATTAGTAACATATTAATTGAGACATTTAAATAAAGAGAGAGAAAACGTATCTTAAACAAAGATTATATGCTTAAGGTTAATTATATATCATTTTTTAAGAATATATAAACTTTAGAAGACTTTGTGTGGAACTAGAGAGCAGCCGAGCTATTAAAAGAGAATCTAGTACTACAAAAGGACATGCTAATCATGTTGAAGCTTTGGTTTAGTCTGTTATCTTCTCATCCTCCTTCTATGTTCTAGTATCTCATCTCCTTCTATTTACCTTCTTCCCTGTAATTCTAAGATTTTCCCGTTAGTATTGTTTACTATTACCTTGTTACTCAATTCTCAATTGTAATTGAGATTCAGTAAGTAAAATATACGTTAGTGTTTGTATCGAAGTAAATCACAAAAGTAAATATAGTACAATCTTTTGGAGGGGAGGGGGGGTAAGAAAGATAGATGGGGCTGCTGAGAGAGAAGGTATCAGCTTTTATTATGAGATAACAAATACATCTCCTAGCCAAAAGCCAAGGTTACATATGCTTCTCATCAGATCAACAAGAATGGCTTACAAACAAAAAAGCATTCATTCAAAAATGAATATATTTGAAGAGCCATTGTCTCTTCCGTGGTTCAGCACAACATTTGTCCTTGTAATTGTACACCTAAAACAATCAAGTTCGCGAAAAATTTGACCTTAAGAGGCAATTTGAAGCACTAGACCTTACTCCACTTCTCGTGGACCTGTGATTTCAACCCAGGAAGTGCTTCACTATTCGTGAACAAGAGGGCCATAGACAGGATACCACATATTTTGTCTCACGTGTTCAATGGTCTCTTCCTGCATCCAACGAAATGAAGCTCTTAAAAGAAGGATGATAAACATTTTTCTTTACTGTATACCATTATGAGTGTTATCATCATTTCGTTTAGGAAATTCTAGCAATCTTTTCGTACCTTTGACATATGCTGCAACTCTCTTGCCCCAACATCACCGTGACCTTCTGCCAGGTCTTCAGCCACAGCAGCCCGTAAAACAGCAGCTCCAACCTCTGCTGTAATATCCCGAATACTGCACACAGAAAGAATTATTAGATACGAGTACCTGTAGGAAGCAATTTCACCTTTGCTACCTCTAAGTGAATGCATTCTGCAAGTGCAAAATGATGACATCCAAAATACAAGTTCCCGAAACTCATCAAACAATCTTATGACTAGTAATGCCCCTCACAAAGGTTATCCCTACTTAGCCTCAAAATTAGTAAGTGTGGGAAAAGAAAAAGAAAATGTTTCAGAAACAATAGCACCAGAATCTACAAGATTAACTAGCCCACATTCATTGCCTGAAAGTTTAGATCTCTAAATGCATGTCCACAAAAAATAAACAGATATACAAAAGAGCAACTAAGGGTGAGCTGAGTGATCGAGTGTTGCCCATGTGAACTAACAAGATTCGGGCGTAGTAGCATTCATCCAGAGTGGTTATAGGCACTGTACTGTCACTGTCGCATGATAGCAGCAAAGGAAGTGAGTGCATTCCTTGTGTCAGCATGCAACAGAAAGAATCAAAAACAGGAGAGTAAACCTAGACATTTGTGCTTCAGAAAGCTGCACCTTGAAATTGAAGCATCATTATCATTAGCAATTTCTGCATCATTAATCTTGACTCCCTCAAATATGCTTACTACAGTTAAATGGAGTAATAACAAGGGAGATAGGAATAAGCATGTGATCTAGAAATCCTATAAGGCCAAAACCAGTCGCTAATACGTTCAACTAACACAATAAAATATGATATCAAAATTTATAAGTTGAAACAATCAGTGAGTCATATCTAGTCATTGCAGAGACAGGGTGGAGCTGATTTAGTGCTTAAGATTTCACATCTCCAAAATAAAACTCTCACGAGCAAAGAATGTTTTCTCCAGGACCAAGAACTTACTCGTCAATGGATGGATACAAGATTCCTCTTTTGATTTCGTCATCGGACATGTAAGAAGCGAGGCTGCACAGTCAATAAATATATGGATCAGTAAATGTATAGATAAGAGAAGGTTAAATTTACTGCACCACGTGTTTTAAACTAAACATAATACAAATTGAAAAGCTCGCGCCACTGATGGTCAAATCAAGTACAAGGAGACAGGATTGTCAGATCATACCACTCAGCAGCAGCTTCTAACATTGTATCACTTATGTTTCGAGCGCCAGAAAGAAGAGCTCCCAGACCAATGCTGAATTGTCAACAATAATCTTAGATGAGTGTAACGTTCAAAATAGTTAACATAGGTTTACAATCAGCACCTACCCAGGGAAGAGATACATGTTATTCGCTTGATTTACATGGCCTATCTTACCATTCCCTGAGAACATATTAGAATAGGATTCATGAGGTAATTCAATAAGCGCAGAAGAGATTTAGACTGGGACATAGAGATGAATTAATAAAAAAGAGTTGCTAGTGACTGCAACAAGTCTACATTAAGGATACAGTGAAAAAGGAATTCAAGAAACAAGAAACTACCTAGATCAACATTTTCAAAGGGACTTCCACTAGCAAAAACAATATCTTCTCCAGCAAGCTTGAAAGCATCAACAGGACAGCATTCAGCTGTTGAACAGAATGAACAATATTAAACGCAAGATCAATACAAACAGCCGATGGAGGAAGCAAAAGATGGATGACAAAACAAACCATTGTTTGTAGGATTTGACATGGCAAAAATTGCAGGTCTAACAGAATCTGACTCTCTCATGGCCCTCAGCACCTGAACATTACGCCAACATTAGACAAACACAAGTTGATATCGGAGAAACAGACTTACTGCTAAAAACTTTCAAGTGATTTAACTGATCAAAAAGAATGTTCAAGTGATTTAATCTAAAGAGCGAATAACACCTCACATCATACTTCAACGAGAAAATTCCAGAAAATAAGAGATCACTTCAACTTTCACATTTATCTCTTTCTTATGATTTATCATAGAAAATCCTGAAGTACACGTTTGTTGATAAGGGATGAAAAAGGAAAAAAATAAATGTCTGAAAGGAACCTGCAAAAGGTAAGGCAATGGAATAGGAAGAAAATCGGTAAATCAGATTAGATATGATTGTCAATGGCATAAGCTACACAAGTATGTAGTGAATCAAACGAGTTGACCAGAAAATAAGGTTTAAATATGTTATAACTCCATGATATCGTTTAAGGCCCAGCAAAGGAGTCCAGGTGTGGATTTATGACAAAAAAATTCAAATAAAATATTATCCTACACTTGGTAAAGATCGACTAAAATGATCAAATGTGCCTAATTAGTAACTTCGACGCAGAGCAGCTAGAGAATCGACATCCAATCATTTCCATAAAGTTTCACGAGAAGCTAAGATGCCACACAATTAAAGATAGCTGTTCCAATGGCACGGTTCTAAGCTGTAAGCGTCATAAATAAATGCTAAAGAAGAAAAAAAGCAAAGTACACGACCCACCTCCTCATGAAATATGCCTCCAACTCCTGACAAACCAAGAAGTACATGAGGCTTCACCTTTTTAACCTGAAAAACATTAAATGCCAGCCTTATTGTCTTGGAAAGCATAAAAAGCACTAAGATGAAGATAGCAATTATTAGTCCCTATGGCCTAATAATCAACAAGGTCAACATAACAAAGCACAGACATCCTTCTACTAAGAGCAACATGATTTTGTACGCCCAGAGATTCTATTAACATTACCACTTCAGCGAGCCCTGCTCCCTCCTGTAGTCCTAGCCCCTCAATCTCGTGATGGGCTTTAGCAAATGGTAATGCTGCTGGATCAATATCTTTCCTATCTTTTGTAATAAGACCCTGCATCAACAATCGCCAATGACCATTACTCATCAAGTTGGAAGGAAGCAAATCTTTAACACCAACTGATGCCATGGACAGAAAACATATGGTACTTGTCACAGAGCCCAGAGGCCGTTGATGTGATTGGTGAATGAAACCTTGTTTTCATCTATAAGACATAATTTTTTTTATATTTAATGCTTATGTTTTCCCCCAATCTAAAATGCAAATATGATTAGATATATCTGATAAAAGACACATGCAAATAGAGGGAACACATTTACATGTTCTCAATCAACATGGACTATAAACAATCTGTATCATCTATACAAAACCTCACATTTTTATCCAGAAGAAAAAAGTGGGGATCTGCTGATGGTCCAGCCATTCTTGAAACGGCTTGTAATGCCATCTTAAGAACACCAAGCCCAGCACTGAAATCCAGAAACCAATAAAGTAGAGAATACAAAATTAAGTCACCTCAAACAGGCATCTAAATAAGACAGAATTTATTAGTAACCAAGGATAGATTGTCAAAATTAATTTCGCCATTACCTTCCTGCTCCGACTACCACTATCTTTTGGTTGGCAAAATCAGTCAATGGCCGGCCCTGTGCCCTAACAGTTCCTAATAGCCCAGCAAGAGCAACACCAGCTGTTCCCTATTGAACAAGAAGAGCAGAAGATAATTCTCTCAGCCAGTGGTGACTGCAGAAAGGAGAACAAGGGCCAAGAAATAACCTCCAGAAACTATCTGGGACCAAGCAAACTACCTGTATATCATCATTGAACATGCAAAACTTTTTCCGATAGCGATCCAGTGTCTCAAAAGCCCACTTTGCTTGAAAATCTTCAAACTAGTAGCATTATTCAGATATATATATCAGTGCAATCGAAATAAAATAGTAGTATAAGATTCTATCTTTGAAAATAACTGGACCTGCACAACAGCCTTTGGCCAACGAGCATGAACAGCTTCTACAAATTCATCAACTATTGACAAATATTCTTCTCCTTCCAACCTAGGTTGTCGCAGTCCAAGATCTGTGAAATTAAAATCATGTAAGAATACGTAAACCTTGCACCCAACTTGGAGAACAGAATGAGGAGTGCTTACAGAGACCTTTCTTTATGAACACATATTTCTAAATGCAAACAATTTTATCAGGCCAACAATGCAAATGGAAAGGATAAAAGTCATTCAGTTCTGATACAATTAATGGATAATGCAAATAAAAAAGGGCCACCTGGTGCACTGATCTCTAGACAAATATATATCTATCAAGGTCCAATGAAAATTAGGTTCCAAGTTGCACAATAAAGGTTGGCTTTAGTAAGAGTAGCAGATGACTGGAACAAGAACTTGAAAGAAAAAGGAGAGATAAAGAATGGAACAGAGGCAACTCTAATTTCACTTTCTTGTGAGTCTTACAAGAGAGAATAAAATTGTAAACCAAACAACAGACGCCTCTCTAATGAATACTAATTTTTGGGAGATAAAGAAAATATTAATCATCAAGTTCACTAGCATAGCTGCATTAACCCATATGAATAAACCATTTACCAGGTTTTCAAAATAAAGATGTTTATTCCATCTCATTTCTATATTTTCATCACCGATGCATGTAAAGGACTAGATTAAGAGAAAAATATCAAGAGATTTGGAATGAATTGATTAGAAACAACATTATAATAACCTGGGTTTGATTCCCGGCAACAGAACATTTTAATAACCCTTACATTTATTCCTATAAAAAAAAGTAGTATGTCAATTTTTTAAATCATCTAAGATATTTGATAGCATTCTATAGCTAATCACCTTTAGAGTTATAATCTCATAATTAATACTTATTAAAGAATGATTTCCTTCTAATTTTTTTACAAGGTAAGGTAAATTTCAATAAATAAGTACTAAGGAGGTATTAAAAGCAATTTTTCTTCTAAAATTATTAACTATTAAATGTTGAAACTATTGCCTTTGCTTTTTGAAATGAAGTTGGATCTTGAAACTCCATTAGTCATGAAGACTGTAAACTTATAGAACAGTAATTATTAGAGGGTCAACAATATGTGCAGATAGAAGACAACTACCAACAAGAAGATGATCATCTTTTAGGATTAACCACAAGGACCAGAAAATCCTCCAGCATGAAGAAGCCAAAACCAAATTAGGTGTGAACATATTAGATTACTAATACTTTTTTTGGATGGAGTACAACGCATTTAAAAATCTTACTCACAAAGAGGATCTTCTAGAAGCTTCTGATTGTTGGTACCAACGTCAAGCATAACTGGGAGCACCTGTTAGGCATAGACATAGGTAAATCTTGCAGACAACTTATTTTGCAAACATGAAGGCACATCATAACACGGAAGTGTTAAGTTTTTTTTTTTGAAAATATAACAATCACCAGTTCTACTATTCAAGGAGCAAATTGTACATTCATCAATTTTGATTAAATTGTACGACACGACTACTGATAATTATAAATGACATAGGTAGACTCACTAGAACAAAACCTCATTTTAAGTCTGGCATCATATCTTTATTAATTTTATTTTACGTCTTTTTGGATGGGCTAGTTAGTCAGATTGATATCCTTGCCACATCCGTATCAGATGTCTATGTTTCATAGCACTTGAGATTTACAAAGAGGCATATGCAAAAGATACAAAACATATGCAACACATACACTGATAATGGCATAGCTCATGAATGTGAAATTGCAGAACAAATAGTAACTCCCATACATACTCTTTGTGGGTTGATACCAGCAGCCGCTACATACATGTCAAGTTTTCCAATTGGTATACCTATCCCCTGAACTCCAAGATCGCCAAGTCCAAGAATACGGCTTCCATCAGTCAGCACAATCATGTCTACCTGCAAACAAAAGAAGAGAATGTATTGGGTGATTCTATTTGATCAAAGATGTGAGTTTTTGTTCTGAAAAGACAATCTGTATCAAAGAGGTTGAAGTCTGGAAGATTTTCTCAGCTACACTTCATTTAAGTTTTGCATAATACTGAAAAAACTACTGTTTAACTTTCTATACCCAAGCCTTTCACACAAATTTCTGAAATGAAAAATGAAAGGAATAATATAACTTGGGTCTGAAAAGTGCTACTGTACTTGAAAAAAATAAACCAATGACCAGTAACTTAACTCCTCATCATCCATACTAAACATCACGAATTCCTGCATAAGTCAATAGGAGGCAGGAGAAGCTAATGAGAGATTGCCTGTGAAGGCATATAGGAGCCAGCACATTGCGGCAAATCGGGTACCTGTAAATTCAAAATTTACAACTGTGTTTTGATGGGAATATGGCTCTGGAGATTTACAGACAAGAAGAAAGTTATTTGAAGGTAATTTAAAAAGTATGGTGCAGATCAATATGGATGGTTCTCTGTGTAAGCGAGAAAGCTTCACCTGGTGTCTTGTAGAGAGAATTTGAAGGGAAAAAACAGATTTGTGGAAGTTCATGAGATTTTTGTGGGGACCCTATCCACTCTTGGCTTGACTATGCTGTGTGATACTTCTTTAAAAGAAGACTACCCTAATTTATTTTTTGTTACAAAAAAAAAAAGGACTCTTACTGTAGCAGAGATTCTTTAAGGAGAACTTTCCATTATCGAGAAAGTGAAGTGTCCTGATTTTGAAAGGGTGAAGTCACATTATAGTCATTCATATAATAGGGATGACTAAATGCCCGTACATCTAGAGCTCCAGGGTATCAAGGCAAATGGCAATTTTTGAATGGAGGGCAGTGTCAAATGCTATTTTGACAGCATAAGATTTAAGAAAAAGAAGATGTATTATTGTCAGATTTTGTTTCTGTAAATGATACGGGAGAGAACACTAATCATCTTCAATTAATGGGAGAGGAGAATGATCATCTTCTCTTATGTTCAATTTTATTTTATTTTTGATAAGGTAAAGGTTACATTTTCCATGTTCGATATCGACTTGGTTCAGGCCAGGACCATAATTTTAAATGATCAAGTTGCTAGATTAACATGTTGGGAGCTGGTGGACGAAGGTTTTAGATGACAGCACCTTTTTGTGCTTTCTTTGTTTATATAGAGAGAAAGAAACAGGACAACTTTTCATCAAGAATTCATTGTTGCGCATCAGGAGTTCTCTTTTGTCTACATCGTAATTATGGAGAAAACAGGAAAACCAACTTGTATAGATGATTGGTTAGAATTTTGTAAGCTTAATTCATACTTGTACCATATGACTTTTGTACAGACGACATAAAAAATCATAGAAAAGTTAGAAACTACACAAATTGGGGCCAATCACTATCTACACTGTCTCGACTGATCAAAAACTGATGCAGTGGTGAAAGCAACAGAAAGTAAGGAAAACAACTCCAGAGTATTTGCAGACGGAGAACTAAAGATGATAAAGCTCTATTAAAGTGAATTTACACAAAAAAAGAAAAAAAAAAACAGAGGAGGAATGACTTCTTTCAAGCTTAGATGAATGGACAAGACAAAAAAGAGCTCCATATATCTGAAACTTCTAGATAATTGAAATGGCAGAAGGGAAAGCTGAAAAATCAGAAAGTTGTGAAATGACATAGTACCTGAGTAGAAGGCCAGTTGAAGATCATTGACATCATCTCTCCCTTATCTTTGGCACTGAAATACATGCCACGTGGACGTCTAAACAAGCCAGAGTAGTTTTGGCAAACCAATCCTACTGTTGGAGTGTATATTATGGGGGCAAAATCTTTGATATTGTCAATTAGAACCTGAGAAGAAAGTTAGGGATTTAACTTCAGCTAGAAATAATTTATTTGCTACTTAGCATTTGCAAGCATGATTTGCAACCACCAGACTTACTCGGTAGTACAATGTCTCATTCCTGTCATGCAGCCTGTTTAAGATCCTCCATTTTGCTAATGAGACAACACTGTCTGGTTGACCTTTAGTATTTTTCTCAAGTGATCGAAATGACTCCACTAGCGGTACAACAAAAGAAAGAATATGGTATCAGACAACACAACACAACTTCACGACGTATATCTTACAACAAAACTTATTAAAGTGAAAGTCATAGCAGTACTCTGATGGATATAGTGTTCCCGAGTATGATACATAAGATAGTTGAGTAGACAAAAAAATAAAGAGCTTTCTAGAAGATTTACCAGAATGCAGTCAAAATGGAAGATTGGAACAAAAAGGTAAAAAAAAAATATTTTTCAGCAAGATTAGATGTAAATGTTCCACAAAATTCTTCCTATTTTTCAGCAGGGAGGAACTAAATGTAGAGTTTTTAATACACATTGGTGCTGACATGCAACCTGCCTACTAAGACAAGAAAGCCAAAACATAAAAGATCTCAAACGGGTTTTTTTCAATAATCAAGAAATCCGTTGTTTCAAGCTTCGAACCTCGGTGGATAATGGGTTCACCCTTTACTCACTTAAATACCAGACTTGGTTCACAATAGGATTCAAACTCATGATGAGCGTCAACTATACATTCCGCGTTGAATAACCTTTGCCGTTGAACCAAAGCCCTAGGGGCAAAAAGAAGTCAAAGTAGATGGTGCTGTCAAGCCTCATTAGAAGTTCCACTAAAATTTCTTGGAATATTTGGAGTTAGAGAGCATTATGTTGACACCTCATAAATCAGATTGGTAGGCAATAAATATGTTGAACCAACTTAGACAACTCTTTTTTTTTTTGTGAAACTGGTAACAAACCAACTTAGACAACTCTTCCAGCACCTCAGTCAATCAAGCATTTTCTTCTATTTATTACTAGATAGTCTGGTGAAAATTAACAGAACCGTTCATCCATGTTCAAGATTCTTCACCAAAAAGGTATGCTCCGAAATCACTTGTGAAAACTACTAACAACCAGAATTTTGGCTTAGGACATTTCTAAGGGGATGAACTGTCCACCCTGCCAAAGAAAAAGGAGAAAAGATTGATAGATGAAAACCCCACAAGTACTATTACCAAACTAAGTTGATGTTCTCATAAAATTTTCATGGCAGTTCTCATTGTCTATATTGGTTCTCAACATACTGCGAGAGCTAATAAGTTGTCTGGTTATCAAGGTTGGACTATTGTAGAGTTTAAAGATCAGATGTCTGCAACCGGTAGAAACCTTAAAATATTATAGCTTTTCTTTTCTTTTTTTTAGTAAGCAAATTAACTAAAACTGGTACTTGTCAACAGCTCGGATAGCAGCTCCTGACAACTTGAGGTCATAGGTGTAATGATCTCCAAGGTTAGAGAGTTGCTTACACAATTTTGGAACAACTTGTTCGAGATTTTAGAAACATAAAGGAACTATTTTACAGATTACATGAAATGGCTGCTTCAGTGATAATTCCATTAAAAAAATTTTGTAAGGTCAACATTCAATGGCATTACCAACTTTAAGTTTTTGCAGTCAAATATATTAAACGGGATGCATTTACATTGGTAATCTGGAAACAACTGTTGATTACTTTTTCATAGTTGTCGGCAGCAAATAGTTCTCCAATGCCAAAAAGTAACTTTGAAATGCAGGCAGCAAGATAAAACCAGGTGCTATCTAAGTTAGAACCCAACAACAACGGAAGAGACAGATATAGAGCAGGAAGTTCCTTCTAAATAAATTGAGCATAGACCCCTCTTTTTCTATAAAGAGCTGAATTTTAACTTTCATGCAAGCAACAAGGGCTAAGTATAAAACAGCCAACTTACTGAAGCGGTCATATTGCTGTTCAAATGATATTACGCGAGGTGGGAGGAGACCACGCAGCCCCAGTCGATCTCTTTCCGTCATTGGGAATCCTGTGTCCTGTTTTTCATTTATTGCAGACAATAACATCAAGTTACATCAATTTCATTCAACTATTACAATTTTTGAAAGCATAATTGAGTAAATAAAGCTTGCTCACTCTAACAGTTTAAGCTTTTAGATAAGAAGGTTCACTCAATTTAGCATGGTATCATATCAGAGTTAGGGAGAGGTCCTGGGTTCCTTTTTCAACACTACCCATTAACAAGAATTTCTACATACTTGGCCTTTGAAAAGAATCAAGACCACACGTGAAGGGGCATGTTGAAGGCATAATAACGTAACTAAAAATGTGTCCTCTCTAACAGTTTAAGCTTTTAGATGAGATGGTTCACAGAATTAAATAGGAATCAGTTGTATTGTAATCCCTTCTCTTCGTACAAATCATAATCAGAATATTGTATTCTTAAGGTTGTATCAATCACGCTTTCTTGACTAAGCTTGTGAGGTTGTATAAATCATAGTCTCTCGAGAAACATAAAGCTTAATTCTGAACTCTTCAAGATCTAATGTATATTATTTTTTATCTTCTTGTTAACTTTGTTACCACATTTTCCTTATGAAGGTTTAATGGTCAGGAAAATATAGAACCATATCACTTTTTTCGCGAGTTTCAATATAGTACTAATAGCAAATGAATGTGTTAACTCCAGACAGAAGGATAACCAATCAGGAATTTTTGACAAGGAGAGTCTCTTTGCATAGCCTAAACAACTACTAGTTGGGTGTGAAACTCGCGAAAAAGTGATATTTCAGGTGTTTTTTTTACCATTAACTCTATTTCAAAAGTAGCATCTGTTGACTCATATCACATAACCCAGTTCGGTTAAGACATCAAGACAAACCAACAACGTTGACCAGTATAGGCAAACCCAGTATTGCATTGACCCTCCATCCTAATTCAAAAAAAGGGATGCCTCCAGATTAACCCAAAAAAAACTAATTTTCCACTGAAAGAATTTCAACTAATAGTAGCAAAACAAAATCTCCAATGGAAAAATCCAGATGAACCACTCAGATCATGGCTCAGAACATCAAGCAAATCAAATGCTAATTAAGCTAACAGTTGGAAAAAAAGAAAAAAAAAAATAAGTAATAATAATCAAACCTTGTTGAACCAAGGATCATGAAGAATATCAGCACCGCGCTTGTGGACAATACATGGAGCTGAAATAGCCGTCGAGAACCGCCGCGTACGGCGGAAAGTCGACGCCGCAGATCGAGCCGCTCTCCACATTGCACGTACGGTCTTTATATATAAAAAAATTCGTAACAATTGAATCAACAGAAGATTGAATTCAGTTGAACAATACTTACAACTCCATGAATATATGAAAGAGTCAAGTACTTGCAGGATATTTATACTCTTCTTCAACGCTACTACTTAACAGGTTGTTGCCCTCACTATATATTCCTTTTACTTTTCTTCCTTCTTTTGGCACTTCCTTTTTTGGGGTTATTTTTCACACCCTTTATCTTAATCTTTATAAGATTCTTTATGGTCATAATCACAATTTTAAAATGTTTAATCTTACTATCAATTAGTTTAACATTCTTTGGATGGTCAATGTTTGATAGTGTCAATTAATTATATACATAATTTTACAATCTTGAAAATTTTAGACATTTAATCATCTATATGTTAAAGTATTTGGGTTTTTAGTGAACGGGCAGCAGGAGGGGTAAATTGGGAAAAGTAAGAATGCCAATAATAGAGTGGGCCAGCAGCACGTGGAAATTTCTTACAAGGGGGTAAAGTAAACTGGTTAAGATTTCATGTTTGGCAACACTTGTTGTACAACATTCAGTACACATGTTTGGCAATCAAACATGAAAAAATTATAAGAGAAATTCTGGAAAATGTTTCTGTCATACGGTACACACCCTTTGCCTTGAAAAGATTTCATATGTGGCCACAAATTTTTATAAAGCAAAAGGAAATTCGTTAATTCTATCTTAGAATACTTCAAATGTTCTATTTTAAGGTGCCATATGACACATTCATTGAGTCAATTCTCTAATTTAGTGATCAAAGTAAGACTAAGAACAACTATAATAAATTAATTAAAGGGTGAAAATCGTTTACACCCCCGAACTTTGCCTTAAAAATCAAACACCCCCCTCAACTTTGAACAATAATCATTCTCCACCCTTTATCCTAATTGAATTTTTTAAATGCCTATTTTGCCCTTGTATTATCAAGCTTTATATCTTCTTTTTTTAAAAAAATTTGTAATCACAATTTTTATTTTTTAAAATCTATATAACATATGTTGTATAAAATATATATATATATATATATATATAATTTCTTAGATGAAAAAGGAAAGTGAAAAATACTAATTGAATATGTAAGTTAATGACATTTCATAATGAAATAAATGAGCAAAATAAAATAAAATATTAATAATAATCAAAACTCTAATATCTAATTATACAAGTAAAAATAACAGGTAATTATAACTTTATAAATATATTTCAATGCATATATATAAAATTAAATGATTGTTGTTTATAAATTTTAAATTATAATTTAGAAAATATTTTATTATTGACAACCAAAACTCATTTATCTATGTAGACATTAGAGAATAACAGAGAGAGAACGAAAAAAACATACATCTATATACATAATTACATATAGACATACATGCCCGTTTGACCATAAGAATTTTTCACTATTTTTCAAAAAATTATTTCACTTTAAATTATTCAAAAAAAATATTGTTTGGCCATAAAATTTTCAAATACAACTTGAAGTTGTATTTAAAAAAGTGAAAACACCTAAATACTTGTTTTCACTTTTTAGTTGTATTTAACACTTTGAATTCTAAAAAGTCTTTCAAAAAAGGTATGACCAAACATAACTCTAACTCCAAAATTTTTAAATAAAGTGAAATTTTTTTCATGACCAAACGTCCACTTAATGCATATAATATAAAAATATCAATCATAAAAGATAGCATTAGATTTTGTGATTAGTTTGTAAAAGGATTATTTTATTAATAATGTAAATGAATTTAACTAAAAATGGTAAATACCTAAGTTAAGAAAAAATAAATATATAATATAAAAAGACATTAAATAAATAAAAAATTAAAAATATTAAGGGTAAAATAGACATTGCATAGGATAAAGGGGGGGAGAACGATTATTGTTCAAAGTTGAGAGGGGTGTTTGATTTTTAAAGCAAAGTTAGGGGGTGTAAACGATTTTCACCCATTAATTAAACGAGCCAACATAGAACTTTGAACAAAATTTTGAAGAAATAATTATCTTCATAAAGGCGGATTTATAGTTCAAAGTTGATGAATTTAGAATGGAAGTGATTTTTTTATACATGTATATATGATTTGAACAATCGACACTGATCATAGGCGAAGGCACAATTTGAAATTCTTCATGGATTTAATTGAACTCATCATTTTCGACATATAGTATAGATATACATGTGAAAAGTCACTAAAATGTCAAAGTATTATATTACAAATTCATCATGATTTCAAAAGTGAAATGAGTTCAGCGATAAAACTTAAAAATTAAATTATTAATCAAGCGTCAATCTTGAAGTTACTTCTAAGAATGTAGGATATTGTTTCATTGACGGTTATAATACTTAAATTCATTCAATGAATAATTACGGCCCTAAAAAAATTCGGTAAACTACTTTACAAAATATGTACAAAGTGTATTATAGATTGTGTATACTTTATAGTTTATACTAAATATACATACATATAAACAACATATACACTATCAATATATATTTTCATAATATTGATAAATTAATTGACTGAACGGTATATATCCGTAACTTTTCCTAAATTTAATGTTTACGTAGATTTGATGGCCCATATTCGATGAAGAATCTCCTTTGAACGTGTTAGGCTCACTTGTAACTTTATTTCTTAGAATAAATTACGAAGTTTAAGTAGATTTTGATACTGATGATGAGAGGCTAAATTTGCTATACTTGGTGGAGGTAATACCTTTTTAGTACCAGATGCCTGTTTTGTATGTTCCAACATGATATTTGTATTGCCACCAAGCATTTATTCTCTTTATATATGCTTTGCATGGGTTATAAGTAACCTTAAAATTAAAAAAAAAAAAAAATTACATTCTTTAGAATTTTGGGATTAACAAATGAATATTAACGTTATAATTAATACTTGCTGCTAACATAAAATAGATAATACATGCATTGGCGGAAGGTAGTATATACTTAAGTTGTTCTAGACATAACTGTAGGTACTAAATTACTTTGAACTCTTTAAAATTAAAATGAATTCCAAGGTAAGATTACTTTGATATTATTTGGTATAATTAATTAGATCCCTACAAAATCACAGTGGCATACTAGCTAGTTGAAGTGGAGCTAGCATTTTCTTATCAAGGGAAATAAAGTTTTCTATACCATATTCTATTTTGTTAGGCAGTTGCTATATTATTTACAGAACAAGAATAAAGCAGCACAAAGATTATGAATGGTGGGTACGCTAATGCAACCAAATCAGTGAAAATTTTGGAATAGAAACTGTTATTCTTTTTGGGTTTTTGTTAAGTGAACGGAAATTGGATATTTCGAATTGATTCTAAAAGGAAAATGACCATTAGTTTCAGTTTTCTCCGCGTAAAATGTTGATTCCTTCGTGTCTTCACTGTTTCATTGCAGGGGCGAATTCATGGTCTTTCTGTCAAACTAAGTATTTTAGGTACATATTTCCTAGAACTGACCTAATATTATCTGCTACTCATGCTCCAAACGAGCTGAATGGTCACTTGATTGAAATGCTGGAAATGAGATCTCTTGCCCTTTTACAATTTGAATGGAAGAAAATGGTCTTTTCAGATCTCTTATGTGTAAAAATGAAATCTCTTATTTGTAAAAACGTCATAAAACTAAAAAATATTTATAAAAGGCTAGAAACCAATTTTTCCAGAATTCAGAATCATTTTTATGTAACACACTTTTTTAAAAATTTATCTAAAAAAAATTATTGTTTGTATTTAGAAACTAATTAATCTTATAATCCTCATTTTATCCTTACAAATAACACATCTTATTGGGACTTACTTGATATATAGTTTTATTAAGAAAGGAAAATATGACAAAACACATGAAACTCTTACCATCTCTTATTTTGATAGTAATGGCCATTTTGGGCAGTCTGCATATGTTTAATTATATTTGTGTGTCAAAAATCTTTTTTTATTTTTATTTTTTATGTCTAGTCAGTTTCGTCGAATAATATGAGACATATAAGGTAGAATATATCATATATATATATTATTCTTTACGTAAATGATTAGAACCAAAGACGGTGAGTGTGACCATAACCACTGCATGTAGTCTATAATATCCTCCAATGCATGTGCACTGGTTCTTTTTAACTTTCTACAAAACTAAGATTCTACTAACGTTAAAGTCACTAAATATAGCTTTTGTGATCTTTGATATTCTATGTTGCATCTGTGTATGAAGCTAAACTTTCACTTACATACTGTAGATGTTTGTTCTCAATAGATCCTACTCCTCCCACAAAGCTCTATTCAGTGTTAGATAGCCGAGTAGTGGGATTTGAACGTGAAACCTCATAATTCTCAAGCCACTCCATTGACCATTAGGCCATACCCTTGGGTGCGGAGGTCCCAAAATCTTTTGGTAAAATTGTATAGTCAAATTATATTCCTGATATATTTTTAAAAATACATAAATTTGGAAATAAAATACAGACCAGCTATGAGTATTCTGGAAAAGAGCAAGACACAAGCTACTATGATGCAGAAGCAAATTCAGTTTCAAGTGTCAATTTAACACCATCCCTAAATGCAGTTGGTGACATATTGAGTATCTGAATCAATCTGGTGATATCCATGGATATATCTGCCGGAGATTTAACACCGCGGTTAACCTACAAAGTTCAGATAATAACACACACATGTTAGCTATGTGGTTTGAAGAAAAAAACAGTAGTGGTGAAAGCAGAGAGAGGCAACAGTGAAAGCAGATTGAAATCTCATGTATTCTACCATAGAGACAGTTTGATACAACAGAAGCTAGACGGCAAATGAGAAAAGAAATAGTCTAGGGTAATGCTACAATATTACTTACAGTTGATGAGGAAACTGATTTGATCAATGACAAATTATAACCTCTAATATGTGCAACAGCTTCAGCCATTTGAACCCTGGAGACCCGGTCTGGTCCACCCACGTTCAAAAGCAACTGCATGGACTCTCCCTCTAGAAACAACGCACATCAAGTGATGAAACGCAAAAGGTCAAGAAGGAGAGAGAAATTCAGGTAAATTGTAGTCACAAGCTTTACTAGAAGGCTTTAAAAGGAAAAAGTTAGACGTAACTTAAATATAAACCGGTTATTAGCATTGATAGTCATGTTGTAGAACTTTTCTTGAGTCATAGTGAACCATCACATTGAACAATGAGCTGAATTAATTGTTCTGGAGTATATTCCAGTTAACTCAATAATATATTTCAAAAGAATGAAACCATCATGCAGCAGAAAAGGTTGGATAAATATGTGGAAAACTACCACAAAGAAAGAATCAATCCTAGAAGATCACAGTGAAATTTCAGTAGCATAACGCACACGTGTAAAAAAGAAAGTGAAGAAAAAAGTATCACGCATTTGTTAATACAGACAGAGGGTTGTCAAAAAGCTGTGTTACTTTGATCAAGGCAAAACAGTCTTGAGGGTCAAAGCATATCAAACCTGAGATCCATCTATTTGTCAGTGTCCATACGATGGTCACAAGATCTTTAACATAGACAGGACAACGGAACTCATCATGAAAAAAATCCATGGCTTCTCCCTTTGCAAGAACACTATCCATCCACTGCATGATTTCATGTGAAGCATCAGCTCAAAGCCCAGTAGTCGAGTAAGTTAATGCCATATATCATAATGGAATTGCTTGGGATTTAGTGCAGTTTTTACTGTTGTTGTATCATAATAGAATCATGAGTAAGTATTCAATCTTATGTTCAGTTTGATGTAACAACAGTACTATTATTATAAAGCTCAATAGAGCCACTCACCCCCATGATATGACCATTGAGTCCAAAAATAGGGGACAAATAGATGGAATTCAATAGTAATCGCATATTGAGCTAAACATAGTTTGCAAGCTTGAATACATCTCAATATCAACCTTTTTTTAAATAATCATGTCCATATCAAGTTTAAATCTAGTTACAGGCCGAACAAAGGGAAAGCTCGACATAATATGAAGTGATCATGTTAAGCTTCAAAAAAAAGATATATAGTGTTTAAATTCCAAATCACACAAAAGTTATAAAAGCATGGAGGCGACCATAGCCCCCACTCATTCTACTGAACAACCCCTTAATGTCTTAATGAAGTTGGACAAGTGCAAGAACAAGGTGAAGTTCATTGTATTCACCTGAACTGGGAGTGATTTTGGGACAGGGGAGACAGTCTGAGGTCCATAAATAATACTGCTCCTCAAAATTGCAAAGTTCGAGTAATTTGCAGATATAAATTGCTCTGCTGCTACCTTTGATCTTCCATAAACATTCACAGGAAGGGTCTCATCATCTTCCTTGTAGAAGGATTTCGTCCCTTCATAAACTGAGATAAAAGTCAAATTAGTTTCACCTTGTCACAAGAAAATTGTTTGCATCAGTCAAAGACATGAGAACATTCTACAATTAAATGACTGTCCATCCGGCCACATGAAAACATTCAACAGTTTGATAAAGTTATACCACAGGAAAGAAAGCTTGCTCGTCTAAGGTTGTAAACAACTTCTTCAAATCTTTTCATGGAAAAGAATACCGCCAAATAAATAATATGAAGCATTCACCAACAAATATATCAGGGAAATTGGTGAACAGAAGCTAACATTCTAATTCTCAAAGTTTTATGCACCAGGAATTTAAGTCAGCATCTTCCTTATTTCAATTAATTTTAAGCATCTTACCTGTATCTGCCTGAAGGAGTTACATAAACTTCTAAATAACATAAACCTATTGCTAATTTCCTCTATATTGAAAACATCAACCATGTTAGAAGGACCAGTTCTTTATCTTAAAATGACATCCTTGTGCCAGAATTAGTTTCTTAGGCAAGAATTTCAGAGGTAACAGCAGTGGTGTTATAGAGTTTGGTTCCTATGATATTGATTGCCAGTGGTGTTGTTAAAGACTCAATTGAGGTGCGTTTAAGCCATGACTCAAGGCGCAGGTCAGGTTAGGCGCAACATCTCGCTTAGGCGGTGCTTCCATGCAGGCACAAAAGCTCTAAGACATGCACCTCATTGCCCATGGGCTATTATCTTGAAGAGTGTAACTAAGAAACAAATAAAACTGGCAAAGTGCTATATCAACTGTAATGAAATGTTTGAAAACCAAAAACTGCATCTTTGCATCTAACTCAAAAGTTTAGTGATTGGATAAACTTTAACATCTGATGAACTAGGTGATCCTTTTTTTAACAAAAGAAAAAGGAGAATCCGTTATATCAGTGGAGACGGAGTCAAAGGCTCCAAAGCAACATTGAAACATAGTTGTAAGATGAGGGAAGAATTGACTGCCTGGTAACCACTAGAAGCGGAGTACGGCAATAGCTAAGGACTTGCGTACAAAGGAAGTAAGTCCATTTTACTTTTCCCATCATCTACTTTTTTTTCCAACTGTACCAAATAAGTGAAACAATGACCAAACCCTACCAATGAAAGTAAATCAACGTTTCTCCTTCCCCCCTAGAAACCAACATAGTTAGCCTAAGAAGCATAACCAGCTCAAGACAGAAGCAAGAAACTCTCTAACTTCTGTGAAAAATTAACTATTGACACTACAATGACTTCCTCATGCCTTACCTTGATCAGTAGACAAGTGAATCAGAAGAGTACTGCCATTGCTGAAACTTGACAACCATTTAACAAGAAAGGAAGGCACATTAATAGCCATGGCAGCAGTAGGATCCACTTCACAGGCACGTGGAACAGAGAGTGCAGCACAATTAACCACAACATCAGGCTGCTCATACAAAGTTTGGTATTAGCTATTATGGACATTTTAACTGGTATAGTAATAATCTTGACCTATTATACAATCCATCAGCTACTTTAGGTATTCATCCAAGATGACAAAAAACAGACACCAAGACTACACCTAAATAAATTCAACAACCTTGAGTGATATCAGTCGAGGCAAAGAAGAATTCTCTTATTAAATATATATACATTATTAAAAGCTTTCTTCAAATTTTATATACATATATGTAAACCGAGTGTAAGATGCTGCATCCTCTGCTTATATATTGGATCTGCCTCAGCAGACTGCACATCAGATAGAACAACAACAACACCAATGGACACTCTGTTATGTAGAATCCCAAGCTCTCAGAAAGAAAACTAAAGAACTGGACATAGTAAACATCTATAAAACAGTTAAAAGTTTACTCCACACTGCAAATGTAATTCCTGAAGACCCACAAAATGAAAAATGGAATCTATAGTAACAATTCAATCACCAAAACAATAATGGAAAACGAAAAAATGTAGTACAGTAACTTTTTAAGACGGACAAAAGAAAAATGGAATATTTAGTTAAGTTTCCACTGTAATTCAAACCAAAATATTCAGAGATGCATATCTCAATCACCAAAATAAAAGTGAAAAAAAAGAAAAATGTAATCTTCAAGACCCACAATCAAAAAAATGGAATCTTTAGGAACTATGTAGTGTAAAATGCAAGCCAGGAGATTCAAGATTTAAACTTTATGAGCTGAGGGTCTTTCAAAAACGGGTAGGAGTAAGGTTTGCCTACATATCACCCTCCCCAGACCCCACTCGTGGGATTACACTGGGTATGTTGTTGTAGCTGTTGAGTTCATGTTCGAAATTCTACCTCAACCCATTTAGTTTATGAGTTTCAAAATCTATTATTTGTACTTATTTAGTGGATTGAACATTATGTTTTACACTTCCAGCCAGGGCAAACTTGACCAACATTTCGTGAGATGCAAGTTTCAATCACCAAGAAATGAAAATGCAATTGTTCAAGACCCAAAAAGAGAAAGATGGAATCTTTAATAACTTTGCAGCGTAAAATTCAAACCTGACCAAAATTTTGTGAGATGTAATCAAAGCCATTGCCGGTTCGTAAATCTACATGGAATGGCAGGGAATGAGGAATGGCTTTTAGAAGGGGTTCAGGAGTGGGGCTGGTGTGGTAGGTAAAGGCTAATGAGAGAGCATATGGAAGAGTATCTTGGATTGCCGTGAATTGTTGCAGAAGATGCTGCCCCAAGTAGCCTGTGCCACCAACTATCAATATCTTCTTGATATTCATTTTCAATTTCTCTGAGATCTCTATAGCTTCCCTGGCTGATTTCTCCAATCGTGTATTAAGGATGCAGTGCACTTCTTATGGGGCCAAGGAGTCTCCTGTGCCTACTGAGAGCTACCAATGGACAAGGTGAGATCTTGGTGGTTTTTTTACTTTCCAAACAATTGTTAATATATTTCTTGATTTTAAATTTTAAAAATATTTTATAATTTGAAGCAATATAAAATATTTAAAATCAAGGATGTTTATTCTTTTTTAATTTTGAAAATATTAAAAAATAAAAAGAATTTTTATTTTATTAAGAAAAAGAATTTTATTGTTATCTAAATGAAAATTAATATAAATTGCTATGATCTTATATATATGGAAATTAATAATGAATTACAATATTTTTATTAGGAAAAAATGTGTTTTAAAAGAAAAGAATATATGTTTATTAGGAAAAAGACATTTTGACTCAAAAGTAACAATAAATGTATTTTTGAATCAAAGTATCGACGTAAGAATATTTTTGGACCAAACTATTAATAAAGAACAATTTTGTTCAAATTTGTATAATTTAAGAACATTTTTGACCCTTTTCCATTTTTAAAAAGGTATGAATTTTTATAATTCATTATAGGAGGTTATTTACCTTATACCAAGTTACCCAATTAGCCTTTACTTCAGACGGTTATCTGGTATGGGTCATCTAGTTGGGAACAAGTTATTCCGAAATTAATTATCTCGTCATTTATATGGGATGACTTATCCCATTACTATGGTATAAATAATCCCAAAACTAACTAATACCTCCAATCAGACGAAAGATAAAATAATCTTGCATTTTATCCCAGGACTATTATACGTTGTACCTCACACCAAACAACCCCTTAGTGCATATGTCATTTTCATTTGATTATGTCAAAAATCTATACACTGCTGTACAAAAGAAGGTAACAAAAAACTAGATAATCTTTGACCCTGGAGAAGGGAGACACAGAATTAAAATCATGCAGCTCAAAATTAGACATTTTGAACAAAAAACTTTGATGTAGGTTCATGTTTCAAATGTCCCACTAGATATATACATCGACCAAAACTGTTGTGAAGACCACACACCCAATGGCGTAAACCGGTTATTTGCACTACAAATGCTTCCTGGAGTTGCATGCCATGTTCTCTTTTCTGGTTACATAAGCTCTTGCGAAGAAAATCCAATGAGGCGCAAATCGACCACCAATAACTGTTTTTGGGGTTGCTTAAGAATTTCTAGGTAAGCAACTTTTTTCCAGTTCATATATAAGAAGAGTCGTGATGTAGTTGAGACCAAGGCATAATATCAAACTCCGCTAACTGTGCTTCCTGGGGTGGCTGGAGACTTCTCAATAAGCAACTCAATTTTCTGGTCATGTAAGAGAAGACTTGTTACGTGAGAGAGTTTTAAAAACGTGGCACGAACAATATGTTTAGAATGAAATGAAGTTCTAACTCATTGCTATTATGTTCGCGGTTTCTAATAAGATCATAACCAGTTCATTTGCCTAACAAAACATCTTGGAAACTTAAAACAGTTTCAAGGAGATAAATGTCAAGTACTTGGAAAGAAACAATCAGAAATAGACAGGGTATTCACCTTCACTGATTTATTAAATTCTTCAAGCTTATGAAGCAGAAAATCAGAAGGTACAAAACCCCTGTGCTCCAGTGAAGCATGGCGTGAGGAGCCCGGCAGCTGCATAACAGATCGATGCAAGTTCAAATATTTAAATAAAATGAGGCAAAAAGAAGCATTTAGATAGGATTTGATTTACATAGTCCATCCATAATGATGATGGATCATCGATGTAAGATCAAACTGTGTTCTGCTACTACAAGCAAGAACACTGGAGCAAGAACATCATTTGAAACGACGACATAAGGTGACCCTGCTTAATTATGCTTCTCGATTATGTTTTCCACATAAAATTGCCCAAAACAAAAGAATCAAATCTGATCTACGGACATGATGCCCTTCTGCAGTACATTAAAGTCATCAGGATTTTTAATACAACTTAATGCTTTATTATCATACATGCAAAGGAAAAAAATTGTCTTAAAATTTTCGGGAAAGAAGTTAAGCCAATAGCAGTAAATTAAATCAAAGTGGCATTCTAAATTCAACCTGGTACTAAACAACATCTCAAAAGACCCCGTGGGAAATGTTTATTGGTGAAGAAAAGAAATATAGAGATACTACTTCTAAGGATCTGATTTAGGCTAAAATGTTGGAATATCGTTCTTACCCCTGAAGTTTTAGATGGTGATCTCAAAACAGCTGGAGCCCCAGTTAAAGCCTCCATACGAGCAATACATTCACCATCACCTTCTTGAACCACAGGTCTCCAACTCCTTTCAACATGTATGGCCTTTGATGCTTCAGTTACAATGACCTGAAAATAATGTAATGACACTTAGCTCTTCAGAATCATCAATGTTCTGGTCTGCCAAATGAGCCCACAAAAAGTAAAATCAGAGAGCAGTGAAACTAATAAATCGAGTGACAAACCCCAAAAGCAAAAAGGAGAAAAAGAACAAGAGGAAGTTTCACAGGACATAACATATATTTTACCTTCCTTAGGAGTCCAGGATTATGCACACCTTGCACCTGTAGTTCATCTACTGGTGCAGCTTTTCCACGTGCTATACTTTCAACTCTGAAGGTGTGTAGTCCAAACATTGACTGCAAGCAACCTACAAATTAACAGTGCGCAAGAGACCTTCATGAGGTACTACAAAGAGTCAAAAAAAATAAAAAATTATCAAGTAAAACAATTGAAAGAACAAAAGAGAAATTATTTAAATGAATACAGTTCAAGAAGATAATGAATGTGAAAAAGAACGCACACAGGTGAAAGTAATATTGACTGTTATGAACTGAAAGAGAATTGCCAAGCTAGTGCCTATTAGTTGCATTATGGTATGCCTAACACCCATCTGCTCATGTCTAAACTTGCTTTCCTTTTCTTCCTACTCAAAATTCTAAGAAAATGTTTATTCTTGTTGTAAAGAGTCAATTAACTACTTTATACACCACAAGACCATAAAGTAAGATTCTCCTTTTTAAAAGAAAAAAAAGAATCTGATTGGATACTATACCATCTCCACTGTTCTTTACATCAGAGAAAGACATACAGAAGCTCAGCTCTTGTAAAACTCGTAATGACAAGTTTAAATTGTAAATGTGGCAACAAGGATCTGCTTATCCAAAATGTGACAATTGAACAGGGATATATAATTTACATGAATTACTAGAGATGTTCATGAGAACGTAAGATTTGCCAGAAGAAACTGATTGAGAAGTTGTTGCTCCGTATCACTTCTATAAGTTTTGAGGAAAAGGGAAGACATGTAATTACCTGCTTTGGCTATAGATAGATAACAGTAGCCACTAGCAGGGCAAAGCATTCAATGAGACTGGAGCATAGTATTATGTACTGTGACTCAGTGAGATCAAATAAAAAATTTAGAATTTAGCTCACAAGTCTTGATGGGAAACTCCAACTTTTAACAGGAACATAAAAATTATTTGAAAGTTATGCCCTCTATTTTGGAATCAAGAAGCAGTTGATTGATTCATGTCCAGCATAACATTCCGACATTACGACCTTGTTATCAATGGATAGCCGATCAATGCAAAAATTTGAGATTAGGTTGTACCAAAAGAAAAATAGAAGAATATGAAAAAGTTGCAATTGATACCTTGCTCAATAATGATATCTATCACTAAAGGAAGAGGAACATGCTTTTCAAATTTTACGTCTCCCCAAAATGGTATGAATGAAGGTCTTGACACCTACAATTGACACAAAAAGCAGATGTATCAGCTCTATATTGTCTCAAGAAAACAGCATGACTTGATCAAGCTATGCATACCTTGTAAACTATTTCATCTGGAGTAACGTAAAGTTTGCGTGATGATATTTCCTTTTTAAGCACATATCTTCGTATGGGAAGATAGAGTAACATAAGTATTCCAATTCCCCAAGCTAAAACCAGAAGCAACGATATAGAGAGCCATATTATAGTGTCATACTGAACACTTTTCGCTCCAAGTTCGTCAAAAGAAGCCATATATAATATCTTCTCAGGAGAATCAGCTTCTTCATCACCATCTGACCCTGATACAGGATCAGAAAGCAGTAACTCAGACGACGAACCGAGTGTTGGAACCCGTTCTGCATGTCCCATCAACATTTTTCCAGTTCAAGCCTGAATATTGTTGGAAAACATAAACACAAACATGCCAGCAAATACAACACATGTCAAAGTTGATCTTCCATTACAATGATTGATCCATAATGCTCAGTTACCAAACTTGATGCTATGTCGAAGAATTTATGGTCAAGTAGGATCATCAAAAAAATGCATCTCTTAGGGGAAGAGATTACATTCAGACGGATAATCAGTTTCATTTTATTTATCTTATTGTTCAAGTAAAGTTGAATGATTAAAGCTACAAAAAAGACAATCAAAGGCCTTCAATCTTAGCTGCATTTCCATTTTTCAGTCTTGTTCTCACTTTTTCCCAATGAATCAGCAAAACTTTATTGCTGTATACTGTATACTAAGAGAATGTTCAATAACCAAAAATAAATTCTACGACTGGTAGAAAATGACCACACACAAAAAAAGTTTTTTTTTATAACCTTGGTGTCTGGATCAGCTTGCTCGCACCTCGACTAATTCCATGGGATCCCTGTCACCTCACACCAGCAACAGGTACTAGGAAAAAAACTATTTTTTTCTCTTTTCCTTTTCTTGATTATGAGAGATAAAACCAACTTTTACTCTATAATTTACGTTCAAATAAAAGCACAAGAAAACAAACCAAATGGAAAAAACCATAAACACGTATATCCAATCCAAAATTGAAAGCCTACGATTCTGATTACCTTCCTACGGCTTAAACTCATAATACACACAAGAAATGATAAAACATAAAAAATAAACAAAAGCAAAAAACTTTAGGACAACCCAGTACATTTATTGTGGTAAAGAATCAAGATTATGAAAACCCAGAAACTGAATCAGCATTATCATACTCAAAAACAAATTAATCATTATAATTTTTGGTACCTGAGTAAATAAAACACAAGAATTGGAAAGTTTCTTCCTTTCCCAAGCTTCGGAGTGCAAAGAAAAAACAAAAAGATAGTACTAATGTAAGAAATTTTGCAAGGATATGTGATTTAAAGTAAAAGATTGATCCAATTTGTTAGGGTTTGGATTTTGGGAATTCATAAAATTCGCAGTGTACCCAAAAATTGCTGCACCTGACTGACACTGACCAAACATTCAAATCACCCAATTTGGATAATCCGACCCGATTCTTTTGCTATTCGGGTTAAGTCGAATAATAAAATGTGATGTTTTTATCCACAATAAATACTAGTAATACTAAAACATAAAAACTTGCTAACCATTTAAAAATAAGATAATTTCCTTAAATATTTTCTATTAAAAATAATAAGATTAATAATAAGTTCATTTTGTTACTTTGCAAGAAGGCCTCACTCTCATTTCTTCTTACTTTGTTTTTTTATGTGAATGGTGTGTATGTATGTTGTAAGGGAAGTAAGTAAGGTCTTTTTGCTATTTTTTTATTAAATTATTGTCTTCGATCTGGGAAGAGTAGTCGACCTAATCAATCTCCTCTTACGAGATCCGGCCAACTCAGTCAATCTCCAGGTCCCTTCAGTTCTGCTGAAAGGCCATTAGAATGGGATAAAAGGCAGTTCTATATCAACAACGTTGTAAGGGGAGGTAGTACCCAAAGAATGACTTTCTAAAGGTAGCTACCCTAACCCGAGGATCAAGCTTACCAGAATGCTCCAATTGAAATAGTTGATCCAAGACAATAATGACCTTCACTAGTGCTTCTTCCCCGCTCTGTACAGTAATAATAGAGGGCAAGCTAGCATTAGCAAGGCTAATTTACTTGAAGCAATAACTCTTAAGGCGGGGAGTGAATGCACCATTGGGGGATGGGGCACGAAGGCTAAAAGAAAAAGTAAGGCGCGAAGGGCACTCTTTAAACCGCTTTATAGTTGAAGATGGAGGTGAGGGAAGACAGAAGGAATAGTAACACAAGCCTAAAATCCAATTACAATGATAAATACTTTCTTAACTTTATTCGACTTTTTTATTTGATTATTAATTTATATAAAAAGAGGTGAATTCATAATTTAAAAATAGTGCATTTTGAAATGTTAAATATTTATCATTCTTTTATGATAATCTACATTTTACAAAATGGAACAAGGTAAATTTATTCATATATATGTATATAAATTAAACTTGTTATTATTGTATATTAGACGAAATTTGTCGATATCTTTAATTTTGAACAAGTTAAAATTGCAAATAATATTTCTTTTAAAAGTCTTTTTCATCATCTATAATCACTAGAAAATTTCAAAAGCATTATTGAACGAGTATTATCAAATACACTAATTGAATTAATTTAGTATAATTAGTGTCTGTGTGATTATATGTGCAAGTGTCACATCTTTCTTCATTAAATGAACATAAATATGCTAATTGGTAGTACAATGCGACAAAGACAACTATGCAAATTCAATGTATAGAATTCATTTTAGATTTTAGAGTGAACGCCTTATAAAATTAGACAATTTTTTATTTATTTTAATTTAAATTTAACTCATTAAATTCATTAATATCTTAATTCACATAATATTTTGAATGATTGAGAAAATAAAAACTTATCACATAATTATTTAAAAATATTATTTCTTCCGTTTCAATTTGTTTGACCTATTTTGACTTGGCACGGAGTTTAAGAAAATAAAGAAGACTTTTGAATCTTGTGGTTAAAATTAAAGATATGTCAAATGTACCAAAATACCTTTTAATCTTGTGGTCTTAAACATGTCGTGTGGAAAGTTGAAATTGAAGAGTTGCTAAAAAAGGAAAGAGACATTCTTTTTGAAACGTACTAAAAAAAAAAGTAGGCCAAACAAATTAAAACGAAGAAAGTATCATATTTTTGCAGAGTTAATTAGTGTGTATTATTCAAACGCACAAGTGTCACATCTTTTTTGTCATAGAGAAGAAACTAATTTTTTTGCATACTTTTGTTGATAACAATTAAATGAGATTTAAACATCAAATGTCGTACATAATTATATAAGGAGAAATGGTTAAGAACATACCTAAACTATGATCGAAATTGCTGTTACACACTTCAACTTTGTGGGGGTCCTACGACCCTCCTGGACTATTTAATAGTGTAATATTGAGGGTATTATCAACATAGCTGGACGTGCAAGTGAACACACGTATAAGCAACAACTTTAAAACAATAGATTGAAAGCAAAAATCACAAGAAATTTGAATGATTTGTGTTATTTGATCAATAATTCTGAAGATAAAGTTAGAGAGTTTTAGGAAAATCATAAGGTTAATGAAAGATAAATTAACATTAATGATAATTGACTCCTCTTTTTGGTAGCGTGTGGAAACACTCACTTTAGTTTGAGTGATTTAATGATCCAACTAAGCTGATAATACCCTCAATATTACACTATAAAATAGTTCAGGGGGTCATAGGACCCCTACAAAGTTAGAGTGTGTAACAACAATTTCGGTCATAGTTTAGGTGTTTTTTGAGTCATTTTCACATTATATAAATTATACATATATTTAAATTATTCTTTGAAAAATACATTGGGAAGGATGAATCCAGCAACTCAGCGGGCCCCACTGTTAGAACCTCGTCAGCATACCAACCAACCAATCAAGTGTTTATACGCCAGCAAACTTGTCTCTCTCTCTCTCTTCTTTTTTCAACGGAAAGTCCCTTAAAAACCAACACATTTTTTTTTTTTTAAAAACAAATTTATTTTAGTTTCTATAAAATGATTCTTCATGATTCGCATCTTTGCTTTGCAAGCCATTTCCAGCCCATTCTAGTTTTTTCAATTAGTAGTTAATTACCATCATTATCTTATTATTATTATCCCTTTTTATAATTATTAGTAGCACTAATTATTCTTCTTTAAGAAAGTGACCAAACGTGTGGAATCTTCAAAACTTGGCGTTGGAGAAAATTCAGGTAAGCCTTGTCTTAAACTCCCCTCTAATTCTTTGCTTACTCAACAACTAACTGATATGGGTTTGTTCTATTTCTTCAGTTCTTGGTTTTTTCTTGCCATTTTTAGTGATCAAGATTCAGTTTTTAATGCTATTTTCCAGCACCCTTTATTCAAATTGGTTGAAATTTGTGCATTTTATCTGCTGTGGAGATGGATACAAGTTTAGTTTCTGTAAATAGGTGTTTGTGTGTTGTGTGAACAGTTTTTAAATAGTTCCGTTAACGAAAAGGGATATGCAGGGGTATATTCGCTCCAAATTGCAAAGTTGAGGGGTATATTTGCCCCTTTTGCCTTCAATTTGTTTCTGTTATCAACTTTTTTTGTTTACCAAATATGTCAAGTATGAAATGTACTGCTAGGATTTGAGATGCTTGTTATTGGAACAATGAAGAGACCATACCCAAAGCCTTGTAGTTGAATTTCTCTGTCCAGTAGATTGTATACATACTAGTAAGGTAAAATGAATAGATTTTAATGTTCATTTGTGCCTCTTCCACTGTCATTTTCCCTTTATTTGCAGTTTTTGGTTTCTGATACTGATCTAGAGCTTAGTTATTTTTATTAACCAAAAACAACTTCTATTTGAAAACTATGTTGCTCGGACTCTTAAAAAATGCCGTTGAGTGCATATCTGATCCTCCAAAGTAGTGCATTATTGGAGGATCAGGCATAGGTGCGGCAACATTTTTGGACAGTCCGAGCAACATAGTCTGAAAACACTTTATGTGTATATATGCATTTCAAGGAATTCATAAATAGCTTCAAATTTAGTGTTCGCAGGTGGCCTTTCCTGACTCTAAATGGTATGTGAAAAGTGAAAACAGCTGCAAATAAATTGTCTTGACATTCATATATGGAGAAGAAACAGCACATTGCCATATTTACTACTGCAAGCATCCCATGGCTAACTGGAACTGCTGTCAATCCTCTGTTTCGTGCGGCCTATCTTGCAAAAGACGGTAGGATGAAGGTCACTTTGGTTGTTCCCTGGCTGCCGCTGATAGATCAGGAATACTTGTTTCTCAATAACATCACGTTTGATTCACACTTGGAGCAGGAAAAGTATGTCCGTCAATGGGTAGAAGAGAGGACTGGATTTGTGTCGAATTTCAATATACGTTTTTATCCTGGAAAGGTAACTCAATGTCTGAAATATTAAAGAGAATCCGTCTAATATTTATTTCACCTAACACTCCATTCTCTTAGATTTGTGGGAGCGTAGTCAATCACATACTTCAACTGATGGAAAATTTATTCTGCTGAATCAAATATTGGTGCCATGTAAATTGAAAATTGCTATGCGATTGTTCATCAATGACTATTGATATTTGGTTTGGGTTACTCTACTCTACTTTCCCTCTTTACCAGGCTGATTTATAGTGTGCCGGAGGGAAGCTTCTGTGCATGCATTTAGAATGTCATATATTTTCCTAAGTTTTGTGTATCCCTCAAAATTAGAATTTTGCCTTCATTTCATTAGTTTGGTTGAAAACAAATAGTAATTCATTTCCTATAGAAGTTTTTCTCCAGATTCCAACTATGGTTAGTACATTTTCCCCTCTTCTTCATGGAATGGTAAGCCTGAACTCTGTTAATAATCATATCTAAAGTGCAATAATAATAAGTTTCAGGACAAGAGAGGGATAACCTAGTTGTACAGACCTTCCAGCTCTCCCTTTTGATCTACTTCTTGAATTACTGCCATTTCATCAATGATGAGATTTTAATATGAACTCTTGGAGGGGCATTCCTCTCATGTTGAAAAATAGTCGGCGCACCTTATTTTAGTTTATTGATACTTTGTATTTTCTTGCAATTGATATGCTTCTGGAGTGCTGTATTAGACATAAAGTGTTGCATTCTATATTGCAGTTCTCTCTAGATAAAAGGAGCATTCTTGCTTTGGGCGATATTACAGTAATTATACCAGATGACGAAGCAGATATTGCAGTTCTTGAGGAGCCTGAGCATCTTACATGGTATCATCATGGGAAGCGATGGAAAGAAAAATTTCACCTGGTTGTAGGAATTGTTCACACCAATTATTGGGAGATTGTCAAGAGAGAGAGGAACATAATGGTAGCACTCCTGATAAAGTACATTAATGGCTGGGTAGTCGACATATACTGCCACAAGGTATGATGCTACTATTAGGTACTTGGGGGATTTTTTTTCTTTGTTGTGGGGGAGGGGGGGGGGGGTTACATTCTTCTCTGTTTTTGTTAACCTTGTTAAGTTTGAATTGTGCTTGCATATTACTTTCCATTCCAAACACTATCAAGCTCAAAAGTTGGAAAACCGTGCAGTTCGTTTTGCATGCTTAGGCGCACTCAGACTCATATAGGAAACGATAATCATTTAGTTGGGCCGATTTGTCGTACTATAATTATTAATGACGATCTTTTGATATCTTCTTACTTCTTTTTATTGGTGCAACATGGCTTCATTTAATGATGTAAAACCCATGATTGACCTTTTCAGCTCTTTACACAACATGTCATAACTTTCCTATACATACTGCCCAGCATACTCTTATTGCTGGTAATTGATAAAACTATCTTTTACTGATTGAAAAAAAACAAACACGATCCTTTGGTATTTTACGTGTAATGTCTTGACCTATAGAAGTTGCTTGCATTAAATGGTAGGTCATCCGGCTATCTGCTGCAACCCAGGATCTACCGAGATCTGTGGTCTGCAATGTGCATGGAGTTAATCCAAAGTTCCTTGAGATTGGGCTGAAAACAAGAGAGAAACAGCAAAATGTTAACCAAGCTTTCAACAAAGGTGTCTACTACATTGGTAAGAAGTTGTGGAACAAAGGGTACAAGGAGCTACTTGATCTTTTACGTGATCATCAAAAGGAACTTCCTGGATTTGAGATCGATTTATATGGTAGTGGTGAGGATTCTGCTGAAATTGAGGTGGCAGCTAAGAAGTTGGAATTGACAGTTAGGGTTCATCCTGGACGTGATCATGCAGATCCTTTGTTTCACGAGTAAGTACCTGCAGAGCTATTCGCTTTATACTGTTAAACTGTTTGTCCACACTTGTTACATATATCATTTGCTCTCGATGAGAACTATTCTCAGGGTGGGTGGGTATGCATATGCATCTGCTGTTCCTAGAACCTAGTTTATCATGCCTGATCCAATTTGCTGTCTGCAAAGGGAAGCCTACATACTCCATAAGAGACGATGTGTGGACTGAGACCATTGGAAAGTGGGCTTAACTTTTTGTTGATCCGTTTTTTTTTTCTGTCCCTTTGATAAATTAGTGTCTGCCAAAAAAGAGAGGAGAATTTAAAAGAATGATAACACAAATAGTCAAAAATTAATATTGCGATATGTTAGAAGCTGGATAGGCTACTTCTAGTTTCAAAAATAAATAAATGGATAGGCTATGGAATATTTAGTGTATGAAAGTGCTCTAATACTCGTTGATTGCTAATCTTCTCTATCAATCGTTCATATCTTTGTCACAAAAGTATATATAGTTGAAACAAAATGGACCTCTTTCACGTAATGGAAGAAGATGATGATAGAGGTTGTCAGTTGTTACCATCTAAAATGTAGCCTTCATGGTTCTTGTCATGCTTGTTTTAACTGATTTACTTTTTCCTTATCTTTACTTCCTTTATAGACAAAGTAAAGTGTATCCCACAAGATGAAAAATAAGGCCTTAGCCTTCCACTTCGCGTCCTCCTTGAATTTCAAGTAGTGAGTTGGATATCTAATTGGTATATCTTATTACATAACAGAACTGCCGCAATCTTTACATTCTTTCTATATATATATATTAATGATTCAGAAGCATCATGGTCAAGTTTCCTCATTAAAAACACCTTTTAGAGCTAGTAAGAAGAATAAATATAGCAATCTTTTCTGGAATTTGGTTAATAAATAGATACAACATCTAAAAGCACTCCTCAATTTACCAGTAGCATTGACTTGACTAAAAATGAAAGTTTTGCTAGTACAAGATCCCTAATCTGGATATTCAGAAAAGCTAAAGAATCTAAGAAAAAGGAAACTTCCGCATCCTGCTAAATGCTAATCATACTTATCAAGTTAGTATTTCCTTGTTCTTCTAAAGTATTGACTAAAAAATTTTAAAACGCCTAAATTTGAGAGCCACCTAGAGGAACCTCTCGATCTTGGCAAACTGAAGAATTAAGGCATAGCCATAAGCCTCCTCTCCTTGCATTGTCTTTATCAATGATGATCTACCTTGTTATTACTAAAGCTTTTATTTCTTTTCTCTCCAAAAATATTGAGAAATGTGGAGTGAGACATAAATGTGGCTTCTCTATCCACATCTGAGATGAAGATCAGTTAGATCATTATTATATACGTTGATGATTCAACGAGTCCATGGATACTTTTGTCATCATAAAGATTAATTTGGGCCTTAACTTTGTAGCCTAGGATCTCTCAAATGTTGGTTAAAACCTATCTAGAACCTCCATCCCCCTTTTTTAAGTTTTGGAAGATGACATATTTTGGGACTTCGGAAAGGCAGGCTTTCACTTTCGGACGGACTTATTCGTAGGACAGAAACTCTTTTTGACGAATATGAACCATGCTAAAATCAGTGGTCAATAGATTCTGTCTTGTTCGTTCCTTCATTGTTTGGGTTATATTGTGCTATCTCAAAGCATAATTTAATTTGTCGAACACGTGTTACTAATAAAGTCCCCGTACTTTTCATTGTAGGGAGCTTAATATTTGCATTCTTTCGTCAATTTTTGATACATTTTTTTTTTTTTTTTTTGGTTTTAGTTATAAGGTGCTCCTTAATCCAAGTACCACAGATGTAGTTTGTACAGCCTCGGCTGAAGCATTAGCTATGGGAAAGATAGTTGTATGCGCCAACCATCCATCAAATGAATTCTTCATGCAGTTCCCAAATTGTCGAACATATGATGATGTCGAGGGATTTGTTAAAGCTATACTCAAGGCATTGGCTGATGAGCCTGCCCCCTTGACTGATGCACAAAGGCATGCGCTTTCTTGGGAAGCAGCAACCGAGCGCTTTCTGAAAGCAGCAGAGCTGGATACTCTGCCAACAAATAAGCAATCGAAGACTACTTCAGAACCTTTTCTCTCCACATCACTGAACTTAACCAAAAAACTCGAGGATGCATCAGCATTAGTTCACTTCCTAGGGACTGGATTTCTGAACTCACAACCAGATGAAGAGCAATGTAAAGAACTCGGCTTGAAAGTTCCTCCAAAGAAAACCGGATTTTCTTCTGGAAAATGGATCTAAGACTGTTACTAATCGTAGTATTGCTTGTTGTTTGACCGCCAAGACTTTAGGAGTAACTTTTGTTGTTGTAATGAAGGGCTTAAGGTGTAGATCAACAATCATGGGACTAATTCGGTGTTGTATATTAAGTAGCCGATTCCAACTCGTTTGGGATTTGAGGCACTGATGATTGATACTAAGAAATATTATTCTGTTGTACATACTCTCTAGGTGGCTTTATCCAACTTTTATTCAGTTGAAAGGACAAATCAACCATCCTTGGTCCCATGATTTCTTCAATGTAAGATGATTGAATGTTTAAATATGAAGAGTTTTTCTTTGGAACTGCTGAATCTTTTCACGAAATTAATTGGTGATTTCATTAGTATTTCAAGTAAGATGTACATAGAGATATCATTGCCAAAGCGAATGCATTTGATATCAATGTACAACAAGTTGACGTTTCAGTATTGGAAGAAATGCTTTGTGTTTTCTCTACTTTTATTTGGTAGGCGAACACATTAAGTTATATATAGCTAATGAAAGACTATGGTGTTTAATAATTTTAGAATGAATTATTTACTATATAAGTATACAAGATAGATGATTTTATTTAGCCATACCCAAAATATAGGTTTTGCACCGGGCTACCCCTTTATACCAAAATATAGGTTTGGGGATGGTGAAGTGCTACTCCATTACTGGAAACTGAAAGTTGTCGAATTGTATTTATGACATCGAAAGGACATTTTAGATTATGGCCTCAATTGATAATACTCGGAACAGATTCGTTTTAACAGAAAGCCTAATCTTTACAAAACTACTTATTTATTATTATTTGCTTGGGTATGATAGACACATTTTTTTTTTCTGTTTTCCAAAAGTTATGTTACAATCTCTTATTCTTATAAATTATCTATTGCTTGCTAGTTAGTTTTTTATTTCCAAAAGAAAAAAAGTTATTACTTACTAATTAGTCAGCACTAATTTAACTTGATGTTCTATCATTATATTTAAAAATGTATCATTGCTTATATTAATTGATAGTTACACAGAAGGACAATCTTATACAATTTTTTTAAGAAGCAAGAAATTATATAATTCAATTAAAGATAAATCAATGAAATGATCAGGTTTGACTCATAATAATTTAAACTATCAAGATTACTATTATTGACTACTGAAATTTAATCATTAACATATTAATGTATATAAAAAAAAAAAGAAGCATTTTATGGTATTTAAACATTGACTGGGCAAAAATTGAATTAATAGTAATCATTAAATTACCTCTTTCATGATATTGATTTTCTTATTACGATTTTGTTTTTGGTAGGTTTTCAAGATTGATAGATTTGATTTAGTTTTGACTTTTGACCAAATCTAGTGCAAATCAATATATATGGAATGTTATTTACAAGATTTTCAAATATTATCTTATAAAAATACCTCACACAAACTATAAAAAGCCTTCCTTTGTTCCTTAGTTTTTCACACCTCAATTGCATTTTTTATTTCTCTCTCATTACATGTCTTCCAATTTGGAGATCATATTTCAGTTTTTTTTTATGTCTTGCAAAAAGTTTTTAAAAATGCATAACCTATTTTAAGATGGGTATTTTAATCAATTTTGATAAACCCATACTCCCTTAGTTTCAATTTAAATGGTAATGTTCAAATTTTAAAAGTCAAATTACTTTTCTAGATTCTCAAAGAGAATAAAATAATATTTGAAGCTCATGTAGTAATATTCAATTTACTTTATGTTTGTGTACGAGATGTGTTTGATAAAAAATTTCAATTATTGGTTTATATTAAATTTTTTAAAAGTAAATCATATATATACTTTTTGCGGCGTCGTTCAACCATCAAATTCTTGATTGAAAGTCTTTTTTTTTTTTTTGCATTTTTAATTTGCACCGATAATAGTGCTTGTACCATTTGAACTATTTCTATCATTTTTAGCAATATACTTAATCGTGTTAGTGTTTTCAACAAAATCATCAAAATCATATTTAAAGTAGACCCATCTACAATCAGATCATCAAGGTCATCCTCATTATTGTATTTCCTCTTCCTTTCATCACTTTCATGGCCCATGCTGATGAAAATTTGGGCAATGGAAGATTATGATAAGAACAAGAAAGTGAATGAAAAATAAAGAGAAAATACAATAATGGGGATATGAGTTTGATGATCTGAGTGTGCATGGGTCTATTTTGAATTATAATTTGTTGAGAACACTAAAAAAATTGAGAAACGTGCTAAAATGATGGAAATAACTCAAATAAAACTAGTACTATTACTGGTGTGGATAAAAAAGGCAAGAAGAATATGAGGCAACAATAAAATATTCTTCTACAACAATAATTAAAGATTTTCGAAATACATCAACAACAGACTCCACAAACACAATAGATATCACATATGTAACAAATATTTTTTGTTGATTGAATGTTTTAATTTGATTTCTTGATAGCAGGGAGTTCGGAGGTTCCTATTCTATCATTAGAAGGTGAAGTCACAATGTCGAGTGTAGATTCAAAGCTAAAACCTCAAGGATGAAGAAACTTGTTGATATACTGGCTACAAATATATTCAATTTGTTTGCCATACTTTTCTTTTTAGTCGTTTCAAAAGAATATATATATATTTTTTAGGCAATTTCTTAATTTTAATTTTCTACATAACATGTATAAGATCATATGATTCAAAAGTCTTTTTTACTTTTGTAATTACATCCCTTTTTTTTTTTTAGCTTTTGCTACTTTTGTAGGAGGCTTATCTCATCAAAATCTTGCTCGAATTACTATGTAGAAAAAAGTTTAAATTTAACGTACTATCATTAGATTAAATTTTTTTATCATTACTTATATTAATTTACAGTTACATAATATTTTTTTTAAAAAGTAAGAAATTATATAACTCAATTAAAATAAATTAATAAAATAATCAAATTATAATTAAATTGCGAGTCAAAATAATTTAAATTATCAAGATTAATATTATAGACTACAAGGTATAAAATTAATTGGTTAACATATTAATGTATATAGAGAAGAGAAAATCACGTTAAGATAATGAATATTGACTGGGTAAAAACTAAACTAGTATTAATAGATTAAAAAAAAAACTTACTAAAATTATGTTTTTTGTAGGTTTTAAAATTAATAGATTTTATTTAATTTTGACTTATGATAGAATCTAATGTAAATCAATCAATATATATAGAATAGTATTTACAAGATTTTTAAATTTTATTTTGTAAAAATACCTCACACCAATTATAAAAATCTTTCTTTTGTTTCTTAATTTTTCACTCCTCAATTGCATTTTCTATTTCTCTCTCTATACATGTTCTTTACTTTGAAATTCAACAATTTTTTTTAGAGGACAAAAGAAAATTGAAAATATGATCTTCAAAGTGAAGAGCATATATTTACAGAGAGAAATAGAAAAAGCAATTTTTTTAGAATAAAAATTGACATGTAATTAAAGTTAAAAATAATAATTTGATACCAAAAGTTTAAAATATACATACTGATAATTAAAGAAAGAAATAACTTGTATGATGTTAAAAATAATAAAATTTCAAAACAATTCAAGATAGTCATGAGAACATCTAATAGAAATTTTTTTCAATGATGTAGATAATATAATAGACATTGAGTGGTGGATTCAATTCCTCAACAAGCTATATTCTTGCACTGCTCAATCTCTCTTTGTTTTGCTTAAGTTGCCCAATCTTTTTTTACTTTGTTTGAGCTTCCTCCAACTTGGTGTCAAGTTCTTGCACGTGTTTCTTCTTCATCATGTTTCAAATACTCTTTTTTCATATTCAAGATGTGCTAGTTTTATCTTTAAATCTTTTATTTTCTCTTCAAAGTTTCTTTTTTCTTTTTAGCTTTCTTCTATTCTCCTTAAATACGAATGATAATCTTCTTAATATCATTTTTTCTAAATTAGTATTTTTTTTATATTTTTTCTTAATTGCTATTAAAGATGATATTTTTCTTTGTCTTATATATTATACGATATCTCTGAACCTTATCTATTGTTGCAATAAAAACACCAAAAAGAGAGAGTTTGCTCCGAAAGAAAGAGAAAAAATAGAGAAAACAATTTAGGAGTAAATAAATTAAGAAATAAAAGAAAAAAATTTATAATTAGTGTGAAATATTTTTACAAGATAATATTTGAAATCTTATAAATAACATTCAAAATATATTTTGATTTATATTAAATGTAATTAAAAGTCAAAAGTAGAACAAACCTACCAAAAGAATAATTTTAGTAAGAAAATAAATATCACAAAATAAATAGTTAAATTGTTGTTGTTAATTCGCGCAATCAACATTTAAATATCTTAAAGCGATTTTTTCATATCTATATAAATTTCTTACCTTGTAATCTTTAATATTAATCTTGATAGTTTAAATTATTTTGATTCACATTTTAATTATAACGTGATCATTTTATTAATTTATCTTGATTAAATTATATAAAGATGAAGACAAAAAATCAATTATCAAAATGATGTGGGTATCTAGGGACTGTGAAATGTATCATGCCAAATGATAAAGAAAACAAAGAGCTTTTTTTATATACATGAAAAAATATTTGCAATTGTAAAGTCTAGATTGAAGAGGCTCACTAGAGTGTCTCGAGAATTTTTACAAGATAATATATGAGAATTTTGTAAATAATATATATATATATATATATATATATATATATATATATATATAATTACATCAGATTTTATCATAAGTCAAAAATAGACAATGATAAAGACATTGAAATTTTAAATAACTCAGTGACTCATTGATTTAACAAAGAATTAGAATAATTTTTGGATAATTTTTAAGCCATGTAGTGCGAATTATTTGTGAAACATTAAAACATTCAAAATCATCTTTCTAACTTTAACAATTGAAGCATTCATCATTAATGATTTAGAAAGAATAATACGGTTGCAGATATATGTTTGAAGGCAATGTTTTTCATATGCTCTCTAAGAAGAACTCAAATTGAATAAATTTTAACTTTTCTCTTTTACAAAATATCTCTCCGTTTAGAAGAAAAATGTATAGAGCTTATACTTTTTATGTAGTATACAAATGCTATGGAGAGGAATTTTCTTCATTATTAATGCTTGTAACTTTTGAGAGCTTGTTTGAAAATTCTAGCTTATACGATAGAAAGAATCGCTTGTTTCATTCTTAGTAATTGCGGAGAGATAACACTCCTCAATTTTGTATATTCTCTCTCTCATATATATATTAAATTCTTATAACTATAGAGATGGAGATAGAGAAAATTGATTATAAAAATTATTATATTATCTATTATTAAAAATAAAAATCTTCAAAATACAAAATTGAATTATCATTTTATCCCTATACCAATAGAAAATTATTTCGTTTAATATATGTTACAAGTTCATAAGTCATAATCATTTTGGAACGAACATTTGATGAAAAATTAGAAGTTCAAAAAAAATTCTATTGATAAACAACTCTCTCTTCCTAAGAGAATTCAATTGACCATATTTAATAAACAATTATTATTTTTTAATAGGAACCCCATCATCTTTTCATAAATGAGAACAAGCTTTATCTTTCATATGTATTTGTTTAGTATGTCAGCTTAACTTTGCAATACTAATATCTGATGATGATATTATTTTTCTTCTTTCAAGTTCTATGATGCTGAAATAGTGATGGTGATAATTTCTTTCTTTTACGGTTCGAATCTCTCGATGATTGCTATTTTTATTTTAGGATAATTAATTTTCTTTATTTTTTTCTCTTTTTTTTGGTGAAAACATTCTAGTGACACATCTTATGAACTAGTATACTTTTTTTTTTGTTTGTGTTTTAATTTTTATGGAGAACTAAAGTTCAGATCACACACTTTGAGAAATATTTTGTGTAATTTTATGATAAATACTATTAGATAATAATAAATATCATCTCTAAAACAACAAAATAATAATAAATTTTACCTGATTCATATTTCATTGTACCTAACTCTCTATATTTTCTTATCGAAGAGAATTTTTATTTTTCGTTATATCAATTTTAGACTTTCAATTTTACATATACAATATGAGCTGCAATATAATGAACATATTATTTGGTCTTTATTTTTGATTTAACAATGATAAATAATTCACCCCCCTTTAGTTCTGGTCTCCTTGAATTGCTATTTTCATTTTAGGATTACATTTTTTTCATTATTTTCTTTGTGGTGGCATGTTTACCTTACACACTCTTGAACCATTAAGTTTTTATCTTTTCTCCTTTTATTTTTTTTTCTCTTATTTTCATTTTTCATCTATCTTCTTCAATAATTTCAAGAGTCGTCAATATACTTACTACTAATTTTATTTAAGATAATAAATATTATTGATTTATTGTTATAAGAGCTATTAGTATGGTATGTTTGTAAAGGAAAGCCAAATAATTATGATTAAACAAACTTAATGTTGGTTGAACCGGTTATAATTTTAGAATATTTATTATATTTAATATGAAGCTATTGCATCGATAATCAATTTTATTGAGCGTTTCATATCATCATTTTATTTATCTTCATACAAATTATATTAAGTTAGTATGGAGTTATTATCATATGGTCAATTTTATGGGGGCGTTTCATATGAATTTTTTTATTTTATTTTTCTTCCTTGCCAAGCAGCTTTTTGCTTCTGGTTTTTACATTTTTTTTTTGTTTTTGCTTTTGTTGATTGGTAAAAAGATCTCCCAAATTTAAGAACTTTTTACATGATACTCCCTCATGTTCTCTTGATACTAAGATTAGGAGATAATTTTTTTAATGTAATTTAATTTATTACTTGTAGGTAGATATGGCCCCTGCTAGAAGAAATGAACCACAATGTTATTATTTGATAATATTTCTTTTAGGTGCAAATTGATTGTGTAGACTTATAAAGATATTATTTTTATCAATTTAAAATTTTGGTTTACTAATAATTATTATACATACTTTATTAATAAGAGTGTTCTTTAACTTTCTATTTTTTTTAAAATTCTTTTGCATTCAATAGAAAATATTTCTACTACATTTGTTTTTACAGATCATCATCATCATGCTATACTAGGAAGCCACCAAGTTAAAAGTTGAATTACAAAAATATCTTTATAAATTCATATATTTAATAATTTTTTTAAATATATATTAATTATAATAAATATTATCATATTCCATTAAACACTATTGTTATATATTTGTAACGAATTAATATTAATTAATTCTAATTATATTGCATTCAGTGGTTTCGTATATACATCTATCATACTTGAAAGTCTCTTTGAAATGAAACTTTAAAAGTCTTTTTTTTATTTTCTTCATCTTAAATCTTTTATCTTTCTCAACCTTACTACTTTACTGTGTGATTTTTCATGTCGTGCTCTAATAATAATATTTTGAATTTTTTGGTGAAGATGCTGTTTGAAGAAAATACTATTTTGATGATGATGAGTGTCCTAATGAGGCTTATTCAAGTTCTTAATCTTCATTTGAAAGGCAAGTTACAAAACATGTACTATAGTTTTAGCATGTATTTAGCTCCTCTGTGCAATATATACATAGTTATTCAAATTTTTGATTTAATTTTTGTTAATTTGTAATTTAAGAAACTCTACAATAAGCTAGCTGTTTAGTTGAGCAAAAAAAGTCTTTTCAACAAGAATATAATGATTTATTACGATAAGCCTTCATGTACCTATGCGAATTTTTTTACTTGAATATAAATTCCACAATAAGTATCAAGAGTTTTTCTTCTTATTCTTTGATTATGTTGTAATTATCTGCTTTTTTGTTTTCTTGTGATATCAAGTATGCGTGCAATTATGATTTATATCATCAATCTATTTTCTTTATGTAAGTACTTATTAAGTATTTTTATAACAAATAACTACTATTTTTTTTACAGGTATACACATAATACTGATAATGATCTACTAGCTATTCCAATGAAAATATATGTTAATCAAAATTTTGTACAACTTCTATAAAATATTACTTCCGTTCACAATTTTTTGATACATATGTGTATGTAAAAAGGTGGAGACTACATTTTCTTAAAAATAAAATACAAATTTTAAAACGTGAAGTATTTGTCAACATAAATGATATTGTTATATTCACATTGGAATCGTATTATTGAAATATTAGAAACAAAAAAACTATAAGTTGAATATTAATATATTAGAAGACTACATAAGGTCATACCATTTGTTGGTTGTGTACAACTGCAAGCTATAGCAGTGATTGAAGTACCTCCTTCGTTGTAATTTTTTTGTTTTACTTTTTTTTTCAGTCAGTTTGAAAATGAATGTCTTTTTTTTCCGGTAATTCTTTAATTTCACCTATTCACATGGTATGTTTAAAATTACAAGATTAAACGATATTTTAATACATTATAGGTAGTTTTAATTTAAAATCACAAGATTTAAAAATCTTCTTTACTGTTTTAAACTTCATATTAAGTCAAAATCAAATAAAAAAATTAAAATAAAGGGAGTCTGCTATGAAACGTTTCTCTCTCTCTTGAAAATCAAGAATGTCATTTCTAACTTTATCCGGTAGTAATTTTTAAGTAAAGTTTGTGCTTTGCAATAATACTAAATAGCATTGTAAAGTTAAGCATATATTCTTCCATTTCAAATTTTATACACAAACTTATTCTAATATTATTTTTAGTATCTTAAGAAATTTATATTAATTAGCTTGAAATAAACGTGCAATGTATGTGTTCAAAAATTAGTTGCATTAATTTATCCGTTACTTTTTAAATTTACTGCTTTTTTTTAGCTTTCATTCATTAAAGAGGAACTTTCATATACTCTATTAGATTCTATAAAATGCATAGATACTTATGAAGAAGCACTCCTCAGAATTAGGGTGAGTATATTGTTCTGAAAATTATTTCATACGATTGAATCTAAATGCAAATATTCCTAATAATATTATTTGTGAGCATCTTTTAAATATGAATAAAATATGAAAGAACTTATGTCATATTTCATACATAGTACGTAAACTAATTTAAGTGATTATCTTTTAATTCACTTTTGTCGTATTATATTTCATATAGAGTAATACGATTATATTTATATAATTTAAATATTTTTTTGTTGCAATAATAGGAGACGAATGTGCAACGAACGTTCCCAAAATTAGTAAAAAAATATGTTTGAATAGAGCTTAATTTAACAATGTAATATCTCGCACCGTCAATAAAATCAAATTTGATTTTTTATTCGATACCTCGTGATTATTAAGTATATGATTTACTCCTAAGAATCTAATATAAATCGGTAATTGAATAAATTTGATCAAACACATAAATTATGCAAATATGAAGTAAATTGAAAATCTCTATATGAGCTTCACATGATTTTCTGTTCTCCTCGAGAACATAGAGGCGCAATAATTTGACTCTTAAAATTCAAACACCGTCACATAAATTGAGACAAAAAAAATATGAATTCAACAAGATTGATTAAAATATCCATCTTAAAATAGATCATATATTTGAAAATCTTTTTGAAGAACATAAAGAAAGCTAAAAATATGATCTCCAAAGTGGAGGACATGTACAGAGAGAGAAATAGAAAAAATAATTTTTTTTAGAATAAAAATTGACATGTAACTGAAGTTAAAACGCAATCTGATTCCACAACTTCAAATTGTAGATGATGATAACTAAAGGAAGAAACAACTTGTCTGCCGCTAGAGAAAATAAAACTCAAAACAGTTCAAAATAGTCACGAGGACATCTAATAGGGAGCTTTTTCAATGATGTAGGTATTACAATAGATGTTGAGTGGTGGTTTCAATCCCTCGAAGAGCTTCATTTTTCTACTGCTCAATCTCCCTTTGCTTTTGTTGAGCTGCTTCCAACTGGGTGCCAAGTTCTTGCACCTTGGCTTTTGCAACTTCATGTCCTTTGCTAAGACGCTCTTCTTCATGATCGAGATGTGCTAACTCTATATCTAGATCTTTTATTTTCCTCTTTGACCTTCTTTTGTTCCCCTTTTGTACGAATGATAGCCTCCTTAAGATCATTTGTCTTAATTATAGTATTTTCATATTTTTTCTTCAATGTTGTCAAAAACGACATGGTTTCTTCTCTCTCTGTCTTGTAAATTGCAGCAATGAGAAATATATGATGTCTCTAAATCCTAGCTATTGCAACAAAAACACCGAGAAAAGAGAGTTTGCTGCTGAATAAAAAGAGAAAATAATTGAGGGGTGAGAAATTAAGAAACAAAATAAGAGTTCTTATAATTAATGTGAGATGTTTTTACAAGATAATATTTGAGAATCTTATAAATAACATTACATATATATTGATTTACATTAGATTTGATCAGAAGTCAAAGTTAGATCAAACTTATCAAAAACGTAATTGTTGACACCCAATTTTGACCCTCCTTTCGCCCTTTTTATTTTCTCGAGCTTCTAAATTAATAATAATTTTTATTTATTTTTACTATATTTAAAACAACTATTATTATTATTATTATTACTTTATTATTGTTATTATTCTAAATCTAGCAGCGTGCTCGTTATTTTTAATTTAGCAAAGGACAGAGGCTGTCACCACCTTGACGGTCAATGTGACGGACCGTCACACATGTGACGGACCGTCACTCAGACCGTCACCTTAAGGCAGTGGCACTGCCTTCTTTGCTAACTTGACGGCCAGGCTGACGGACCGTCAAGCCAGTGACGGACCGTCGCCTAGACCGTCACCTTAAGGCAGTGGCACTGCCTCTTTGCTGCCATGGTGCGACGGTGGGGGTGACGGACCGTCACAACCTTGACGGACCGTCACGGCTGCCGTCACCCCTAGGCAGTGTTGCCCCTCTCCTTGACGGTCTATGTGACGGACCGTCACACATGTGACGGACCGTCACTCAGGCCGTCACTCTTAGGCAGAACTCTTTTTTCTCGTGTTTCCTTCCGTTTCCGTATTTGCTTGCATTTCCTACAAATACTTCTTTTGATTTTCTAACTTTTATAAATGTCATCGTAATTCTTACGATATTGATTTTTGCCTAATATTTTTATAATTATCTTTTAATCATAAATAATTTATTTAATTGAATACGTTTTAATCCACGTGGATGCCACATAAGCGCCACGTAAGCGCCCAACAGTCACAAACACACGCCTCCCACACTCTTCCCACACTTCCCACACGCCTAGCCTCTTCCCCGCCACGTGTCGCTCTTTTATTGGTTGGTCAAACCCATCCCAAAATCCAACTCATCCCATTTGCTTAAATTACCTAATTTACCCTCACTTTATCTACCCAAAATACCCAATATACCCTCGAAACCCTAACAAAAACATCAGCCGCTTCTTTGTTTTCTTCTCCCACTTTTCCTCTTCTAGAAAAAGCTCCAGCAAGCTTTGGCCATGGCAGAAGGCCACAACCCCATTTTCGTGCAACCTTCGTCTCTTTCTTCTGCAAAAATCAGACGCTCCTCTTCTTCAATTCGTCAACACAAGAGGCCAAGAAACTCTGAAAATTTTCATCAACTTTTCAGAGCTTTCAATTCAAATTTCAAACGGGTAATTCGCTCTTAAAATCCCGCCCAAATGCTCAATCTCAACCCTAGATTTCTCCTATAAATATTAAGCTTTTGGTCCGAAAAAAAGAAGCTTTCTGGCCGCCTCTTCCCCCTCTAAAATATTTGCTATTTTTTACTTTGCCTTTGAGAAGCTCTTTGCTCTGCCCCTGCACCATTAGCTATTGATTTTTATTCTAAAAGAAATCTGATTCTTGTATTCTCGTTTTGGTCGAAAACTCTAGCTTTTGAGCTTGAGTTCGAGCATAGATACGTGACCAAGAGGCCCCAATTCACTGCATTGCAAAAGGTCCGTAATCCCTAAGTCTCTTCTAACTATTTGCTCTCTCTGCTTTAGATTCAAACGAAAAAATGTATTTATTTTAAATGCGATCTGTAGAATCTACTTGTTTTGTCCCTTAGAGATCATGCTTTAGTGTTGTGTATTTGGTCATAAAATATCTGAACTAGAGTAGCGTGTATATGACTCTGTATTTTTTTTTTAAAAAAAAACAAACGAAATGAGATGTAAATCAGTAAGCTTTCAAAAGAGTTCTCTGAATAGCAATTTCTTTAGAGATATGTTGTATTTTAGTTGTTGGAACCAAGCATGATTTTCAAGTTCTTTTTCTTTTTTTTCATGTTGGGTGTGTTATGGGATTTAACTAGCTATGCTTGGTTCAAATGATTTTATGTTTGATTCTAAAACTTTTGAAGGCTAATCTCTTAACAGTAATCACATATAAGTGAGATTCTCCTCATTCAAATACTTTGTTTACAAAGATTTATAGTGGATTTGTCAGAAGAATCAGATGATTAGAAATTGGGTATATTTGGTTCGAGCTCGTAGTGTTTGTTCTCATTTTAAGCTTAGTAACAAACATGGGAGTTAATGTGCTGATTCAGATCACATATCGATGTTGTTTCGAAAATCATTGGCTATATCTATTTTATTACGTCATTTACAACTTGAATTGTCTTCCTAAGCTTTCTATCTCTATATACACAAATACAAGTCTTAAGCTTCTTTTCAGTATGTTAATAGAGCTATGTGCATGAGTTTCTTTTTCAAATTGTTAGTAACATCATGCTTAAAATCTCAAAGAGTCGCGATTTGGTTTAGGCTTGGGCAAAGCAATTTATCTGTAAATTAGAGGTGGTGGATTTGGGTATTTATCTTTAAAGGCATGTAATAGTTAAAAATGGGTATTTCGCTCGACACTTGCGTATTCTAGTTTGTATCTCCGTTGCGTGATTTTACTTACCTATATACATTTTGTTCAAATTCTTTAAAGAGTTGAACTGTCTCACTAATCTCTTTATTTTTCTTTTCTTTACATGTACACTTCGGAGCAAATGGAGTCTTAATTCGAGACTCTCGTAAGTTGAGTCTCAAGGCGAGACTTGACTCATCATACCCGCGCTTGGAGTCTTTATACGTTCTTCTATTCTTAGGTCATACCCAATAGCAAGAAAAAAAAAAATGAGCGAAACACTTGGGGTCGCTTTTGGTGTCCTTCCTTCCTTATTATTCTTATTATAACTTTCTTGTTATTGTTTAGTAGCTTATTTTGTGTTGACTTGGTTTTATCTCAAGTTTGAGATTATTTGTTGAATTTCTTTCTTAACACTAGACTAATTTTATTACGTGAGATCGTTAATCTAGTTAATTAATAGTGTCTTTGTTTTATTATTTGATGTCAATAAAAGAATTAGGCCTAGAATACTTGAACCTTAGAAAGGGTAGTTTGCTATATATAATAAAAGAAGTATATGACTAGCTTCTCTCTTTCGTCTATATACATGGTTACTAACTAATTGCTTTGCCTTCATTTTTAAAATCTTTCTTGTTAAAAATTGAGTTAAAATCTAGATATGTTTGGTGTAAAAAAAATGCAACTTTAGTAAGTTCAAAAGTGCAGATTTTATGTGCGAAACGCAGCTCTTTTAAGGACTTAAAACGAAGATTATTTTAGTGTAAAAAACGCAGTTTTTCTTAAGGTAAAAATGCAGCTTTAAACGAGTTCAAACGTGCAGATTTTTTGGCTAAAAACATAGTTTTACAAAAGTTAAAAATGCAGATTTTTTATAGGTAAATCATAGTTGTTTTAAAGGCTCAAAACAAAGATTTCTTGGGTGTACAAGTGCAGATTTTTTTTTAGAGCAAAAAATGTAGTTTTAAACAAGTTAAAAAGTGCAGATTTTTTGGTCTCAAAGAGATGTAATTTTAAGGTAGAAATATACCCTTTTGTAGAACTCAAAATTGTACATTTTGGTGAAAAAGTGTAGTTCTTCTTGGTACTTTAAAGTATAGATTTTTGAAGAACAAAATAACTCTCAAAAGGGTCAAAAAATGCATCTTCATAAAAGGCATTAATATTTTCGTTATTGGAATTCTCTTTCATTTGCTTTAAGAAACATCTTTTGATAAGTTTTAAGTAGGTATATAATTTTGAAAAAAAAACTTTGAAGTGCCAACATCTTTCAAGATTTCTTTGAGTTTAAAATTTGATTATTTTATTTTTGTTGATTTTAATTAGATTAACCTAAGTCTGGCCGGTTAACCGTATTTGACGGATCTTAAAGGATGCTTAACCCCTTCCCTTTAGGATAGTTAGAATCCTTACTTAGAATCTTAAGTTTAGTAGACCTTAAAATGAAGTCTTTATTTGCTTTAATTACATAGTTAATTATAGGTGTCCTAATTCACCGTAAAACTAATTAGGTGGCGACTTCCTTTTATTTAATTTAGAAGTTTTCAATACGTTGTACACCGTTTCGACCTCGGTTAAAATGGGGTATAACAGTAATCTTAGTAAGAAAATCAATATCATAAAATAGGTAACTAAATTATTATTGTTAATTCAAGTTTTGCACCAATCAAAGTTTAAATACATTAAAACGATTTTCTCTTGTCTATATATATTAATATGTTAACGACTCAATTTCTTACCTTGTAGTCTATAATATTAATACTAATAGTTTAAATTATTTTGACTCATATTTTAGTTATAACTTGATCATTTTTTGATTTGTCTTGATTGAATTATATAATGATAATAATGAGATTAGGTAGATCCTAAATTTGGAATTGAATATTTAAAAGTGTGAAAGCAAAATAGAAAAGAATCTGAAAACTAGAAAAGATATGAAGAATTCGAAGTAACAATCCAAAAAATTTCAAGAACGCATTGACAAGATTCAAGTAACAACATATAGATTTATGAGAAGAAATCTAATGTTTTTACTTGAGAAAATGAATCAAACTATAGACTCAGATCTTGATCGCTTTATGAGAAAATTAAAACAACAATTAGTATGTAGAAACTAATCGCCTTCGAAAGAATACTAAAAAAGAATCAAAGATATCACAAGAAAATTACCTTATACGTTGAACTATGTAACTAGTAAGTGTTGAAAGATAAATTCTCAAATCACAAATCACAAAGGCTCAAAAAACTCTCAATATTATTATGAATAATCTCAATGTAATGTGTCCTTAATGAATGAAAAAACGCTTCTATTTATAGAAAAAAAAGGTGGCTGCCAGCCTCGATAAAACCCTAAAAATAATAATCTAGAACTTAAAAAAATAAAACTCTAGCTTAGTGGCTAAGCTAGAAACTAAAGCCCTAATATTCGTGGTTGAACTAAGATCTTTTTGAGCTTTTTGACTGTGGCTTTTGAACCCCATTTGGGCTTGATTGGGCTGTCGGTTTCATGACCTCCTTTCGAGTGCCACTTTGGACCTCTTCAAGGCCTTGGACCCCAATATTCCTCCTTGGATATCAACTTGGGCCACCAAATAATTGTAGCATTTGGACAATTCATATCCCTTGAGCTTGAGCTCTACTTTCCCAATAAGATACCTTTGGATATATGATTGAAGCCCATTAAGCTTGTCATTGAACTTCTTGGTTTGAGATTTTATCACGAGTCTCCTTGGAGCTTCTAAAGCTTTATCCTTGTCCTTCAATGGAGTATAGCTTTCATGGATGCTATTATATAATTTCTTTTTTTTTTTATAAAAAATATTGTATGAGGTTGAACTTCTATGTAAAACTGTAAATTAATATAAGTCATGATAGATTTTCTTTAATGTAATGATAGTATATCAAATTAAATTTACTGCTAATTAATTAGTAATAACTTTTTTTAAACCACAAAATTAACTAGCAAGTAATAGATAAACTTATAAGAATAGAAAGTTGTAACATGATTTTTGAAAAATAAAAAAATGTCGATCATACATAAACAAATAATAAAAAAAAGTAATTTTGGAGAGATCAACTTCATGTTAAAATGAACTTGTCCCGAGTGATATCAAATTAATGATATAATCCAAATAGTCCTTCCAATGTCATATATACCGTCCCTCACAATTTTTAGCGTTTATACAACAAAGTAGCACTAGGTATGAATAAATAAATTCATGTATTTTGTACAGTAAACAATTCATTCTAAAAATTTTAGATGTCAGTCTTTCAATAGCTATAACTTAAAATTGCTCGCCTTACGAATAGAAGTAGAGTAAACACAAAGCATTACTTCCATACTCAAACGTCAAACTTGTTGTACGTCGATGAAACTAGCGCAAGTAAGTGTTTAATAAATCGTACGAACAAATCATTTATCTTAGAGAGATTGGGCCAGTGAACAACTTGGAAGAAGCGTAACACAACTTAATTTACAGTATTAAAGCTGGTTTGGATTGACTTATTTTAAGCTGCTTTTTTTAAGTTGGAAATTTTAGCTTTTAACTTTTGGCTTTTTTTTTTTGTTGCTATTTTGACTAAAATTAAGTGTCCAGAAACACTTTTTTACCTTACTCAAACACTATAAAACAGCTTAAAAGCTATTTTAACTTAAAAAACACTTAAACTAAGCCAATCCAAATGGGCTCTTAGTGCATTTTAATCAACTATATTAGGTTAATTTTTTTAGGTCGCTTATAACCAAACATCATACAAAATTATATGAGATTTTCTTTTAAATGTTTGTTACTCCTTGTAGTTCACGACTCGTAGAAAAATTACTCTATACAAAGAAATGATAAACAAATTTAAACAAGAACTTATGTAGTAGTTCAATCATGAAACAATCACGTTTATGGACACTTGAAGAAGTGCTAGAAAGATTGTATTATATTATTGAAAGCAACAAACTGATTAAAGAGAATTACAGTAGCTAAAGGTTTGCGTACAGTTTATCTTCTCCAGACTCCACTTATGAGATTTCACTGCGTATGTTATTATTGTTAACAACAACAATAAGGAGACTCGTAACTAAAAACTAATAAAGTATCCTAACTAAACAATAAATTTGAAAGATGAACATAAAGTCGACAACTAACAGTCCTAAACAAGCTAAAGGACACGAACTATTGTACGTGGTCCAATACGTCCCCCTCAAGTTACACAATGAGTCAGTAAGCCTAACTTGAATAGACTTCTCGCACATGCAGGCTTGGCTAGCGCTTTTGTGAGAAGGCCAGCTATCTGGTCGACACCGTGAACATGTCTAACACCAACTCGTTTGTTTTCGATCGGGTGTCGGACAAAGTGAAAGTCTATTGCAGCATGCTTTCACACGGCTATAAATGACAATATTTTTGCTCAAGAATGAGGTTCCAAGATTATCGCAATAAATAGTAGGTAATTGATGATGTACTGGAAATCGTAGCTCACTTAGGAGATTGGTGACCCACAAGTTTCAAGGGCATTAGCCAAGTAAACAAAATCGAACCGCAAATCAAATCAAACCGCAAAAAAAATTCGACTAATGATTTGGTTTGACTTGGTTTGGTATTGAAAAGAAAAACCCGACTATAATTGATTTGGTTTGGTTTTAACTAAAAAAAATTAAACCGAATCGAACCAATACGATATTACATGTATACTATTTTTAAAAATATTTTATACCTAAATATATTTACTGTGATGTAATTTATAAATATTTCTTAAACTTTTTCATAGTTTTTATCTTTCAGCATATTATTTCAAGTTTATACTTAAAATTTTAAATGGTTCAATAAGTTTTATAACGCATAGGCTATTAGTAACTCAAATAAAGCTCAAATCAATACATTAAATATCTATTCTTTAGTTTTGCATAAATACATAAACTAATTTTATTTTTCTATTTAATATTTAGTCATGTAGTTAGTACTTATTAGACTTATTTTAGTATGACTTAATACTTTTAAATTATGATTATTTTTATTATGACTTATTAATATGCAATATTTATTCTATGCGATTTCATTATTTTTTTCATTGAATATTTTATTGTCATCACTCATTTTATATTTTGTGTTATTTTTTTAAGAAATATCTTAGATAGTTGTATCTTGCTAGGACTAAAGAAATATTTGAAGCACAAGTTAATTATATGTTTGTATGAAGATTTTTCCGAAAAAACCCAAGGAAATCGAAACCCCCCGAAAAAATTCGAGGTTAGAAAACTCGACTTTTATTGATTTGGTTTGGTTTATAAATTTAAAAACTCAACCATAATAATTTAGTTTGGTATTTAAAAATCCGAACCAACCCGGTCCATGTACACTCCTGGCCACTGCCCTGTATTCAGACTCTGTGGAGGAGCGAGAGAGAATATTTTACATCTTTGAGGATCAATTAATCGGATTGCAACCAAGGAACAAAGTGTTTTAAATTCTAAGACATTATGCTGGAGTATTGCCGTATTTTATCTATAGATAACAAGGTAAGAATATAAACGCTGAATATTTTTTAATTATAAATCTGAAAAGCGACCCATCATTGCTATTTATTACCATAGTGATTGGATATACTTGCTAAGTTTTAGTCTTTGCTTGTCATAATTTAACATATTTATATAAAGTTCTTGTACTTGAGAAGATTTGATGAAACTATTGTAAGAAAATTTCTAATTGTAAATCGTTAACTAAAATAGTGAATCATTAAGATTTAACCTATTGAGATTAGTATTCTGTTTGGTTTACAAATGAATGTGTATAGAGATAAGGAAACAGCTTTAAGTTTCGGACTAATAAAGAAAGGATATAATTTAGTCATGTAAATTTATGTTTTGGTGGGTTCTAAAGTTAGGTTAGGTCAATTCCTGTAACCCTAAAAGAGAATTCTATAATTGGTGATTACACACTGACTTTCAATATGTTCATATCTATGAACTTTCATAGTTTGTGTAAATGCCATTTTTAAAGGGGGAAAATGCATTATTTAATAGTGTGTTTGGTTGAAAGTATATACATGTGTAATATTAATAAGGATGTTGATTCCAAACAGAAGCCAAATATAGAGAAGGTTATACATCATTCCCCTCGTAAATGTATTATTTTTAGGCTACTGGGAAGGAGAGCACAGAACACCATCCACTATGACAACAGTGTGTATTCAAGAGTCAGTTCCTATACAAACGTCTACACACAAAGGGGAACCATGTCGTGATCATCTAGACACACTTCCCTGGGAATTATGTACCCAGTAATATCCAAATTTTGGCTTATATATAATCAAAGTTCTTAAGTATGTACACGTACAAGTCAGGACACTGACCTGCGTAAAAAACAAATATATAATCTGCTCGCCTGTCATAAACTTTTGTTTTAGCTTACTTGAGATTGCATAAAATATTCAAGAGTTGGGCCTTTAGTTTGCACCAAACTCTTGATTCCACCTTTCAAGCTCCTCCCACTTGCTCTTTTGCAGGCTAGGCCTAATTACTGTCATGGCTTTCTGAAAATCTCCATATCTTAAACCCCTCACCTGCAAAATCAAAACACCAATTTCGGATGAGTCAATACCTACAATTTTATTCATCGATTAACATGGATGGTACACAAACAGACTTGCTTCCAAGTGTTGGTCAATCCTAATACTTAGTGACCAGCATAATCAAAGAGATGTATATAATTTCAACCCTCATAGATAGAACCAGACAAATTATGGAATTACAAAAGAAACCTAGAGATTTTGAAGTGCTATTTCCAAACTGTCTTTAACTCTTCACTAAGCTTTTAAGTATGTTATCCAATTTCAGATAGTGCATCCAAAGGGTTATAACAAACTCAAACTGATATCTAAGACAAGTGACATCAACCTTTCGGTTTTTTTCAAGGGAACTATTAGGAGTACGAATACTCCTTCCATCCTATATGTGAAGAGGTTGATTGAACGGAGAGTTCAAATTTCAAACAAATTTAATTCTTGACAATCTTTTAATCTGTACAAACTTAAGTACAAAGAGTTAAACATTTTGAGATAGCCCAAAATGAGAAGTGTGCCCAATAGATTGAGACAGGGATGGAGTACCTAAATGAGCATGGGAAGAGTAGTATTCAGGTTTCAATTTCATAGAAGAATACAAGGATATATCTTTGGAGTAGTATTTCAGCTACAATATGCTTTTTATTGCATGTAGAATATTAACTACTACTGACAACAAAAATTCAAGAGGTAGCACTGACTGTGAACTCCAGAAGAGAGTTACCACCTGATTTGCCTCGACCGAGAGAATGTTAGCACCAAGCTCTCTGATTGGCATCATTGCAGCCTCCTCGCATAAGGCTTGGAGATCACTTCCAGAATACCCTGTGGAAAAGTAGATCTCAGATGAGCTTCCCATGAGAAACAAGATATGTTGATAAAGGTTCTTAAGAAACAGATGTTCACTTAAGAAAATTTCTAATGGCAAAACCTTTAGCACTTTTTACCTTCTGTGTCTCTAACTAGTCGTTCTAGATCTCCATCTATCATCCAGTAAACAAAACTGAATTAGATTACATTGCAATAGCAGGCATTAAACTAAAAACTCTGCTTAATATTTTGCAAAATAAAAAGAAATGGTCTCTCCAAATACAATAAGATGCACATTGAACTTATTGATAACACAATATAAATTCAAACTCATATAGAGGACAAACTTGTGTCACGAAAATGAAGAACAGAAGTAAGCATTTTATTTTTCAACCTAACTATTTCAGAGATGCTTGATATGCTTTCAGATAAAGAAGAATATTGGGAACTGGCCTTGAGTTTTCCCACTAAAAAATGGATGTGAATGGAAGGCACCTTTCCCACCCTCATGCAGAGACCACCCACCCCACCCCCACCCACCCAAAAAAGGAGGGCCAGAGGAGGTGCGGTTGGCCTTGAGCCAGCAGCGAGTGCACAAGATTTTTATAGAAGTACGGAAAACTTAAGTCGGTGATAAATTATGGGACACAAGCACCACTTTTTAAAGAGCTCTGGCGTGCAACTATCTTGCTTTTTGCTCACAAGTAAATTAGACATGTTCAATCATAATAGACTTTTGTTGAACTTATATGGAAGGGGAGCTTCCTTATAGTTAAGAACTTGCACATCATCATGCATGAAATAGCTGTTATCCACATTTCACATCTCATATTGCTGATTGGTCTAAAGTGGTCTTGGTAACTGAAACATCCGGATAAGACAAGTACATAGATCTCAACATCGAGTGACTTCATTAAATGGGAACTCTACTTTATGGTCTACAAACAGACAGTAGTTAGCCAACATCGATAAAATAACAATCTATCTAGATTTCAAATGCAATCTCACCAGGCAAAGAAAAAGCCTTTCCCTTTAGTCTGTGTTTCAGAAGTTGTCTTCTAACACTAGCATCAGGTAGAGGTATATATATTCTTTTCACCTGTTTCAAACAGTAACAAGCACATTAAGAAGAAAACAGTCCTGCAGATTTCTATAGTATTTTAAAAAGAACAATTCACATTGTTCTTGAGAAATTAGAAATATACTCTCCAGAAACGTACTAATTAAGCTTTTCGATGACCAGAGACGAGGAAAGGAAACTACTCTTTTAATAAGGAACAGCTTATGAAGCAATTTGCAATCTAGTTTCTCTACTTATCTACATTCTTCTTATTATAAGCTACTGGTCAGTCAGATAATTTCACTTAGTTTCTAGAGTCAAGAGTATTTAGTAATGCGGCACCCGTCTCCCACAGTCCAAATTTGAATTTCCAAGTAAGATGCTGCAAGGATATCAAAGTGAGAACTGAAAATGTTAATTGGTTTTTTCTTTGATCAAATATTAATTGGGTTATTTTAGTGACTGTTAGAGAAGATGGGCTATGTAACTTCATACACTCGAGAATTTTCTTTTACCAAGTAAAGGATTCTTAGACGAGAATTATGTGGATTTTGTTAAGAAAAACTCAAATATATAGCGGTGATGTATAGTTGTATACCCTTTATATTCATGAACATCACTTTTGACAGTATTACCTACTTTACCTAACAGACCCAAAAAATAAACATAAAAAGAACAGGTTTGAAAGCCAATGAAATCACAACTATGTTCTAAGAGACAAATTGCATTCTGATTAAGTGCCAGCACTTACCAATCTCCTTAGAACAGCGTCATCCAACTCCTGTGGCTTATTCGTTGCACCTGCATTAGCATAGGCAGACAGCTCAGACACAACAGCTAGAGAATACAAGGACTAAAAATAATCAACTTCTGTAGACTGATAACATATGCTCAACGATTTTTTTTTTGATGACCGTGGTGTCCGGGCCAGCTTTCGCGCACCTCGACTAATTCCACGGAATACCCGCCACCTCCCACCAGCAACAGGTACCGGGTAACTCTGTCTACCAATGCTAGAACAGATGGGAAGAAATCACCTAGTGTTTTTATCTCAGCTAGGATTTGAATGTGAGACCTCATGGCTCTCAAACACTTCATTGACCACTAGGCCACACCCTTGGGTGCACGATTTTGAAAATCTGTAGTTCTCAAATTTTCATGGGCAGGAGGGGTTTAGTTTAAAAAAGGAATCGGTGAGTTACGAAATTTGAGAGGGCTCCTCTAGAAGTCACTGCATCAGAAGCAGTTTGACATTTAAAATTCTGGCATACCAGAGTTCCAGACTAGAAAGGGTTTGGAGAAAGTGCTTTTCCGTGGTGTATGTTTAACACCAAAACTTCACATCTTTGTAGTGTCGAGATAAAGCATGGTGTCTTAAAAATACTAGGTCAATAGGTTCTTTTTGATGAAGTACTAGGTCAATAGGTTTTTATCTTTTCTGATAGTGTGCAATAAGCTGTTGACAGATCTTGGCTATATAAATTACGTTCTTAAAATTTTTAGGTCATTACGTTTTTTTCTTTTTCTGATAGCCTATCGTTATGGACAGTAATATCCCTCAGAACATTTTCCTTTTCAGTGGCACTTCCATGGTGTCTTCGTAAGAACCTGGCACTTTTGTGGCATTTCCTTTATATGTTGACTTATAGGAATTAACTTGCTTGAAGATTAATGCAATAGAAGTCGTAATGCGAAGAAGAAAACGATCTTTTGAAAGATGATTACACCCAGAAAACACTAAGGCATGAGCATCAGTTGGAACAGCTATCTGTGAGAGACACCATAACTAAGATACTAGTTCAGAAACAGCATGACGCTTACCAATTACAATTACAAGGCCATCAGAATTTGACGTCACCCCATCAAACTGAACTAGAAACTCTGACTTCAACCTTCTGCTTGCTTCATTCTCATTGGTAGTCCTAGTTGACATAATACTATCTATCTGTTAACCACAAAGATAATCTGAAAGTAAGGTTTGCTACCAAAAAGTGACAAATGCACGTTTAGATGTGACAAATGAAAGACTCAAGCAAGCCTAGTGACAGATACGTACTTTTTAAGCAGCAAAGTCTATCAGAAAAATACATTTTTTTTCTTTCGGATAAGTGAAGAGAAAAATGCAGGCAGTTTTGACAGCAAGAATCATAAGAGACTTCATACACAAGAATCAAAATACTGCAAATATTGGCAATCAGTTTGAGGCAAACAGATAAGCTATACAGAGCTAATTACTTCCCAAAATCGGGTAGCAAATATTGCAAATCCTACAGAGATCTATCCAAGACTTGACCAAGAAAGCTTCACTTTCAGCTGATAGATGTGCCAAGTTCATTAGACTTTGCAAAACGACAACAAAACTCAATGACAAACAGTTTGTCAGCTAATTCAGAATTATCACAATCCAGGAGTAGTTTCTGTAACACCTTGGAAGTCTCTGATAAAGAGCAGTGTTTTAATTCATCATCAAACATGATATTTGTTGTCCGTTAACAGTTTAGCTAATTTCAAAGGCATTGAAGTAGGTCAAGATAGAAGGTGCACTTATCCAGATCATGAAGGAATCCAGCAAAAGTATGAGGCGGAATGGCAAGTGGAGCTACTACTCCTTCAGTTCTTTTTTCTATTTTCTATAGGTTTTTAAAGAGGAGTGCAAAGGCAACAGTAAGAACATCCGCCATGTGACGAGGTCATGATTTCAAGCCGTGGAAATAGCCTTTTGCAAAAATGCAAGGTAAGATTGCTTACAAGTTACAACACACCCAGTGAAGAGACAATTGACGAGGACTCTAATTTTTTTGTAGGTATTTCTTGTATTGATTAAGTGAAGGCCTAGTAGGAAAAACATCAAATTAAGTATATTAGTCGAGGCATCAAATGACATAATAATTTCTGATAAAGTCTCACCTCATCCATGAAAATTACAGATGGCTGCCTGGAAATGGCAACCATGAAAAGTGTCTTGACAAGCTTTTCACCCTCTCCGACCTGTCATAATGTGAAGCTCAGTATATCAAAATGATACAAAACAAACTCAATCAAAAGGCACAAACAAAAGAGACACACACCCACTTTGATGTTAACGAAGAAGCAGACACATTGAAAAATGTTGCCTGCGACTCTGATGCTACTGCTTTGGCAAGCATGGTTTTTCCGGTACCTGGCGGGCCAAAAAGAAGTAGACCTGTAATACAATAACGTCAACCTTGTCAGAAACAAGTTCCTCGGTGTGTTATAATGTTAATCATGTATACAAACAATACCTCTAGCAGGCCTTCTTAAGCCAGTGAAGAGGTCCTTTCTTTTGGTTGGTAGAATTACCATCTCTAAGAGAGCTTGTTTTGCCTTTTCAAGGCCAGCTGCAGGAAAATCAAAATCATGATTAAAAAATTCTGCAAATCATTACATAGGGTAGGAGGCAATGGAAAAGATAAAGTTCGTCTTCCCACCAATATCTTCCCATTTAACAGAAGGGCTTCTATCCACAATTACAGAATTTATCATGTCCACCAACTTCGGATCATACCCACTAGCAGTGGCAGATTCCTGTGAAGGTTTACGGCTTGATATGGTATTACTCGGGACCCTCATAACAGAGCTTTCTTTTGCTCCACCAGGTGCAGATCGAGATACACCTTTTCGAGCAGACGAACTTGATTGTGAAACAGCAACTCTTTGGGTTTGCGGTGCTGAATTCTGGGGAGAACATGCCAAAATCCATTATGATCACATGATACTTAACTGCCTTAACCCAATTTGCAACTTAAATCCCAAAAAATTAAATGTCCAACTCTGGATTGAACAAAAAGTACACCCCAGTTGGAGTAGGGGTACCATGAACCAAACCAGCCTGGTGGCAAATGGCTAGCTCAGCTGGTAAAACTATCTATGATAACATAATTTCATTTCAAAAGGATTTGACACCCATGTTCGAAGTAACCGAATGATTCGTACTGTCCATTTAAAATAAACTTCCTTTTAAGTCTTGACACTGGGACTTTTAGTATTCTCCGTTGACTAGGACTTAGGAGTTGATCCCTTCATAAGTAAAGTGATCGAGCTATGCTCAAGCCTTCTAAATCAAGCTTGGCCTATCTCATCTATGGTCTAATTGCATCAAAACCAAACCGAGCTTGTTGAAGGTTGAAGGTTGAAGGTGGGTTGATGATAACCCCTATGTGAGAGTGTTTTAGTTCCTTTCAAGTGACAAATGAAGAGGGTTATCCTTTTGCCCTATCTTTGGGTGCGGTTTGAACTATTGATTTACGTAATTTGAAATAATAAATTAATTAAAGAGCAAAAAATGTGCCCATATACAAGAAGTATACCGAAAATAGAAAACCTTAGAAAGACATGGTTTTCTACGAATGACACACCCAATCATCTATACAAATAGGAACCTTATGGGATCACCAAAAGGAAATAAGGGAAAAGGGCCATTCCTCAATCGTACAAAGTCTTTCTCTACTCCCTCAAAATCCGTCCCTATTCCTCTCTCTCCACATGGTCCACATAAGTGCTAGTGGAGCAACATTACATGCCCTACAACTTCTCTTCCGTCTTCTAAAGACCCAGCTAAACATGGTTTCTTTCACAGTGCCCGGCATGTGAATAACTAATTACATTACTTTTAGTAACAAAATAACTACTAAGACATCGTAACAAAGAAATTGGAAAAAAAGAAATATAGAAATGACGCAAGCAGCAGGCAGATGCATCAAAGAGAAGAACCACTTGAGCAAAAACATTGCTCCACATTAGCATGAAGAGCTTATGGTGAAATTCTAAAATAAAAAAAGAGAGAGAGAGAGAAGTAGAGTTATTAGGATGCGCCACGAGGACGAGATAGGAAAGATAACTGCATTCCATCAGATGGAAAAGATGTATTTGTTTCCTTAGAATGAACATCTGAAATTATCTACTCAGCAGAACAAGCTTACACTTCACACAGCAGTTCATACCTTGACTGAAGATGTGCCACCTGAAATGGGAGTATGGGCAAAAGGAAGAAAGAAAAGTACCCAGTTATTCTCTCTGCTGCCTAAGATATGATTAGAAACTCAATGCAAGAAAGAATAGGATTTTTGAACCTGCTCGTCGACTTAGGGTCTGAAGTCTGTCTGAAACTTGAGATTGCCATTTTGATATCTTTTCACGATATGATTTCACCTTCTCGTGTTCACTGTTTAAAAACCGCAAGAGGAGAGTTGTGGCTCAATTACTCCATAATCCATCAGATGGCCAGGAAAATCACATATGACAGAAAAGAATGATTTATTTCCACATATTACTTTAATCATACGGTTTTCTGTTCATTTTACTAGGTATAGTGAAGGAAACCAACTCATTTTCCATCCTATGTACCTAGCCGACATGCTACTTCAAAAATCTAAAAAAAAACGCATGAAAGATAAAGGAACTAGTTCTGGGTTGACTATATAATCTCCTATATCCATTCCACTCAACCACTAAGCATTAGATAATTTTTATCTTCCCAAACACCAGCACTTAAGCAAATTAGATAACCTGTACTCATTCAATTTAAACATGTTTAAGCCAACAATGAGCTAAAGTTGATCCCCCCCCCTCTCTCGCCATGAACCATACATGCGTGTGCCTAGTTGAGCAATTTTTTTTTTTTTACATACATATTTCTCTCTGTCAAAGTCCCAGTCTTTCATCCAAATATTGTAGCATTAAGCCTCTAATAACTCTAATCAAACAATAACATACATAAATACACTAAAAAAGATCTAAACTTGATTGAAATAAGAGGAAAAACTGAATACCTAGAAGTTATATAGGAAGGAACCGGAGTAGAAATGCCTTCAGCGAGTATCTTTTGAGCATTGTGGTAATGCGAAATTGCATCATCAGCTAAGCCCCATTCTTCAGCTCTAACAGCTTTGGCGATCTCTTCTTTGGCCAATTCGAAGTAGCCTTTAAGCTTATACGCCGTCCGTTCGTTCCCGGTGGCAACGCCGTCCATCGTCCGATCGCCGGAGTTTTGCTGAGGATCGTTCAGAGACGAAGACGGTGACGGAGTATCGGAGAAGATAGAGCTTAGGGTTTCTGCCAGGTCTTTGAGAAAACTCATTTGGGAGAAATAGAAATTTGTATTAATGGAGAATCGGAAAATTTAGCATCTTTAAGGCCCTGTTTGGTATGAGGTAAATATGATCTTCAAGAAAATGTTTTTATGAATATTAAGGGATGATGATTAATGGAGATCATAAAATTTCCAGATTTACTTTTAAGAGATTCTATTGGTAGCTTGAAAATCAAGTTCCTTCTTGACTATTCTACCCATTTTATTTCTTGTAAGGGATATTATTGGTTGGAACACTTTTCCTCAGTTAATTTGGAAAGAAAAATATTATATATAAATATTAACAACCAATAAATATTAAGTTGATCAAGAAAAATACTATAAGTTGCATGAATTTAGATCAATCCAATAGGGTTAATTGTGTAGTTTTCTGTTTTAAAACATCAATCAATTTGGCAAAAATATAATAAAATAAATAAAAATATGATTTTTTTAACAGTTTAATCTTTTAAACGAGATAGTTCGTAATTACTGTGTCCAAGCCTTTAAATTTTGAACTGTTTGACGTATCAATTAGTTTCACACACATGAAAGCCTCATAAGATATTTGATCTTTTAGTGATAATTTTTTTCAAAGTACAAATTCTTGCAAAGCAACCCCGAAAAACTCCACTAAATATCCAACTGCCACCTAAAATTCCAATTAATATTTCAAAAAAAGATAATATAAATCTCAGAAAAGAACGAACAATACTATATAACTTCCAATGTTTCTTTTTATTAGGGGACTCCAAGGAAGAAATCACCTAGTCATTTATGTTTTATGTTAGTAAAGTTAAATTAGTGCTCATAACATAAGCATAGAGTTATTGATGGTGATTGATGACACAGACATATTCAGGATTCAAATTCTTATTGGTTTAATCTTTTAAGATTTTTAGCATTGAACTCGTTATATTTTTCAAGTTATGAATTCATATGTATTATCCATTGCAATTTTACTAAATTTATACACATAAATTTATATTTCGCGTCAGATAGTTATAAATTCAATTGGACTCTACTTATAATGGTACATCTGCCATGACTACTGATGTGAGGACAAGATTAGATGTTGCACACACTAGACAAACCTCCATATCTATATTTATATCCACAGGGTCCCAACATCCAATAATTTGATGAGATGGTCTTCTATGGCGAGTTACAATTTGAATAGAAGAAAATGATCTTTTGAGATTTCTTATGTGTAAACATGAAAATCAAGACGTAAAACTAAATGACCGATCCTTCTTTCAAGGGGATAGCAACATCTTGCTTTGTTTATTCTTTGGTTTCGTTTTCTATATGACTAACACCTTGATGTTTTCCCTGCTTCCACTCAGCAAGAATCCAAACAATTGTGATTGGTGAAGTTTCTTTGGCCAAGAATGCTGCTCATGTCGCTTGTGAACAATATTCTTGTTTTATCTTTTACATTTGTGTGTTATATATTGTATATAGAGTTGGTTGTCATTTCTCCAAATATACAACCTTACTGAAAAAAGAAATGGATATTCTCTATACCATCTTCACCTCTATAGTTATTCTCTTGTTCATTTGTGTGACTCCTATAATAGTTTTAATACTAAGGATCTATGCAGGCAAGTCAATCAGAAACCCCAAATATGCACCAGTGGAGGGAACTGTGTTTAATCAACTCTTCTACTTCAATAGACTCTATGATTATCAAACAGAAGTGGCTAAAAAGACCACTACATTCCGGCTTCTGGCACCGGAGCAGAGTGATATATATACCACTGATTCAAGAAATGTTGAACACATTCTTAAGACCAACTTTGGCAAGTACTCCAAAGGCAAGAGAAATCAAGAGGTTATAATGGATTTGTTTGGTGAAGGGATTTTCGCCATGGATGGTGAGAAATGGAAGCAACAGAGAAAGCTTGCAAGTTTTGAGTTCTCAGCTAGAGTATTGAGAGACTTTAGCTGCACAGTTTTCAGAAAAGGAGCAGCCAAATTGGTTGGCAAGGTTTTTGAGTTCTCCCTTGCCAACCAAGTCTTTGATATGCAAGTAAGTCATTAAAGAACTTAATAAATTTCAGGGTTATATCACTAGCCAATCTTTATCACCAAACTATGCTACCATACTTGTAGGAACTGCTAATGAGATGCTCCCTGGATTCAATATTCAAAGTTGGATTTGGAGTTGATCTGAACTGCCTGGATGGATCACGTGAAGATGATAACAAATTCATCAAGGCTTTTGATGATTCAAATGCATTGACATATTGGCGTTATGTCGATCCATTCTGGAAACTTAAGAGATACTTCAACATCGGCTCTGAGTTTCTCCTGAAAAAGAACATCAAATTTATCAGAGAATTCGTTGATGAATTGATTAAAACAAGGCGCAAACAGCTAGAAATGAAACAAGATTCTGTAAGTCTTACTTATTAGAATGTTAGGAGAGCTAGAAATGAAGCGTTTCCATCTTCTAAAGCTATTTCAGAATGTCTTTGAGTCAAACATTATTATTAACCTTTTGTCTGTCCTGCAAGATGGATAAGGAGGACATACTCTCAAGGTTTCTGGTAGAGAGCAAGAAAGATCCAGAAAAAATGACTGATCAGTATCTCAGGGATATTATACTGAATTTCATGCTTGCTGGCAAAGATAGTACTGCTAATACTCTTTCATGGTTTTTCTATGTGCTTTGCAAGAACCCCTTGATCCAAGTAAAGATTGTTGAGGAAATAACAGAAGTTATTGGTAATAACATGAAGGATAATGGAAGTGTGGATGATTTTGTAGCAAGTATTGCAGAAGAAGTCCTCGAGAAAATGCATTATCTTCATGCAACATTGACAGAGACCTTGAGGTTATACCCTGCTGTCCCAGTGGTACTACTTCTGTCCATAGAACTGCAATATATGCTTAACCAAAACCAAATAAATTTATCATTTCTACTCTTTTGTATCTATCTGTGACTATATCTCATATGCAACATGTTATTGTTTCTATTCAGGATGGCAGGTGTGCGGACGCAGATGATGTTCTTCCTGATGGATTTCACATCAGGAAAGGGGATGGGGTCTATTATATGTCCTATGCAATGGGGAGAATGCCTTACATTTGGGGAAATGATGCTGTGGATTTCCGACCAGAAAGATGGTTGAAAGATGGGATTTTCCAGCCAGAGTCACCATTCAAATTCATAGCCTTTCATGTAAGAGCATGTTTTAATTATATTATACCTTCATACTTAGCATCTCCCAAACTGATATAGGTGATCATTTAGGCTATATAGTTGCTGTTAAGTATAGTTCGAAAAATAGGAGATTATGCTCAATGTCAAGTTTTAGCAGAGAGCTGGTCAAGATCTTGCCAAGGGCTTTTGATGCTACGTAAGTTTGTAACCGCGAAGATAGTAGTTTACTTTGGTCTAAAGAATTTATATATTCTTTTGGCCCGTATTGTATGTAATCTGTAATTGGGATTAGAATACAACAAGGGCTATACTGCTAAATCTTCCTTGACGCAGGGGCTGCGTCGTATTATCTTTTCTCTAACTCATTGATTTATCAAATTTACAGGCTGGTCCAAGAATATGTCTAGGCAAAGATTTTGCTTACCGGCAAATGAAGATATTATCAATGGCTCTTCTCCATTTCTTCAGGTTCAAATTATCCGATGACACGAAGGAAGTAACTTATAGAACCATGTTTACACTCCAGATCAATGAAGGGCTTCAGGTTTGTGCAGTTCCAAGAAGACGATTAGTAGAAGCATGAAATACAGAAAGGCACTTTCAAATTTCAATGTATAAAATGTCATCTTTAAAGCTAATGTACCGATGTAATTACTGTCCATTCCGCCATATGAACTATAAGTTCAAGTATTCACAACTTTGTGACAAGAAAGTGGATGCTAATATTTCATCAAGTTCTTCATTTCTTCTTAAAAGTAAGGAATGGCTTCATATTAGTAAAATGTTAATTACACCTTGAATTCCATACTCGTAACTTGGCTTTTTTTTAGTGAACTTGAATAACAAACTAAAAAGTAGGAGTTGAAATTATAACAAACTACCAAGATAATGCTCCTTTTTCCTTGTTACTGAAACATATAGCACACAATGACTTAACTTAAGAACTTCAAAGGTTTTCATGAGGCTGATCTGGGGAGGATTGTCCAAGTTCATATAAGCAAACCACTATGGTACCTGAGACTAACTCAACCCTAAAAGCTAGCTCAAAATGGGAGGATTGCTCAAGTCCATATAAGCAAACCAGTAGTCCATTCCCCAACCACTGTGAGACTCTAACCCACTCTAACACCATCCAACTGCAGATACCTAGGATGAACAAACATGGCATAGAAAATTGAAGGTGCAGCAGAGAGAGAGAGAGAGAGAGAGAGAGAGAGAGAGAACTTAACAATAAAACAGAGAATGAGTAAAAGTTTCTGATACACAGAAAATTGCAATTGAATCTGCAGTTCTCTATCAATGAATCAACCATGCCTCAATTCCTAAATGTTACCTTGAGAAAAGTCTACAACAGAAACATCTTTTTAATGAATATCTATGGTTCTTGATTAGTTTATGTATATTCTTGTTAGTCAGGTTAATTATAGTTATCAACAAAGCATAGAGATTACAGGTGCCAATTGGTGAGGTGAGGACAAACAAGCAAAAACAAACTTACATTTTGCTCCTAAACACACGTACAAGATGGTCGTATTTGAGGATGATTGGGGATCGTTAAACCATTTCAGGTGACGCCTGTATTCAACCGGACCAGCTTCATACACCCCAATATAAACTAACTCAAGGGTGAGTTTCAGTCATCTATTTTTTTTAGAAAGAAAGTTGAAGCTCACAAACGCAGGTTTGATGATAATGAAATATATGGGGTTCACCCCGTATCTGGCTAAGAACCCCTTTTGGTACGTATTCCTAGAGGCAACCCGTTTTGGTATATTGGGTTGAAAAAGATACCCTTTCGGCACCGGACTCCTATATGTGATGATAAAATGCCATATCTATATTTAAATCCACAGGGGTCCCAACCTATAATAGTATAAATGTATAATTAATCCATACTCCAAAGGAACAGTGACATGTTCTTTTGTTTATTCTGCAAGTTTCTTTCAGTTCATTTTCTATATGACCTTGATTTTTCCCTTGATCATATCACTTGTGAACAATTTTCTTGATTTGACTTTGCATTTGTGTGTTATATAGTATATAGAGACTATTGTCCTCTCCAAATATACAACCTTACTGAAAAAAGAAATGGATATTCTGTATACCATCTTCACCTGTATAGTTATTCTCTTGTTCATTTGTGTGACTCCTATAATAGTTATAATAGTAAGGATCTATGCTGGCAAGTCAATCAGAAACCCCAAATATGCACCAGTGGTAGGAACTGTGTTCAATCAGCTATTATACTTCAACAGAATCTATGATTATCAAACAGAATTGGCTAAAAAGACCCCTACTTTCCGGTTTCTGGCGCCGGAGGAGAGTGAAACATACACCACTGATTCAAGAAATGTTGAACACATTCTTAAGACCAACTTTGCCAAGTACTCCAAAGGCAAGCGAAATCAAGAGATTGTAATGGATTTGTTTGGCGAAGGGATTTTCGCCATGGATGGTGAGAAATGGAAGCAGCAGAGAAAGCTTGCAAGTTTTGAGTTCTCAGCTAGAGTATTGAGAGACTTTAGCTGCACAGTTTTCAGAAAAGGAGCAACCAAATTGGTCAGCAAGGTTTTTGAGTTCTCTCTTGCCAATCAAGTTTTTGATATGCAAGTAAGTCATTTGAAATACTCTCTTTAACACTTGCCCTCAAATTTAACATTCCTTGAAAACTTCAGTAAGTATCAGTCAGTGGCGGAGCCAGGGTGTGCAAAATAAAATTTACAATTATAATAGCTGTCATTTAACCTGTATACACTACATAATTTTCTAGCGAAGGGTGTGCACCGGACCACCCTTCGCCTAAGGTGGCTCCGTCCAGGGTATCAGGGTTATATTATTGAGTTTAAGTAATATACTGTCACTATAAATAATTTTCAGATCATCCGGTCATTTTTACCTGTTGTAGTTAACATATCTTATTTTCAAGATCCAATTCCCAATGCTTACCGGTAGATATCCTTTGGATGATTTGACAAAGTAAAAAGTTGTTTACACTGACCGTATATAAAACTTAAAAACTTTTTTTTATTAATAGTCAGTTGCCATCACTACTCTATGCCACCATACTTGTAGGAACTGCTAATGAGATGCTCCCTGGATTCAATATTCAAAGTTGGCTTTGGAGTTGATCTGAACTGCCTGGATGGATCAAGTGGAGATGATAACGAATTCATCAAGGCTTTTGATGATTCAAATGAATTGACATATTGGCGTTATGTTGATCCATTCTGGAAGCTTAAGAGATACTTCAACATCGGCTCTGAATTTCTCCTGAAAAAGAAAATCAAATTCATCCGAGATTTCGTTGATGAATTGATTAGAACAAGGCGCAAACAGCTAGAAATGAAACAAGATTCTGTAAGTATTAGTTATTAGAATGTCAGGAGAGCTAGAAATGAAGCATTTCCATCTTCTAAAGGTATTTTGGAATCACTTTGAGTTTAACATAATTATTAACCTTTTATCTGTTATGCAAGATGGATAAGGAGGACATACTCTCAAGGTTTCTGGTAGAGAGCAAGAAAGATCCAGAGAAAATGACTGATCAGTATCTCAGAGATATTATACTGAATTTCATGCTTGCTGGCAAAGATAGTACTGCTAATACTCTTTCATGGTTTTTCTATGTGCTTTGCAAGAACCCCTTGATCCAAATAAAGATTGTTGAGGAAATAAGAGAAGTTATTGGTAACAACCTGAAGGATAATGGAAGTGTGGATTATTTTGTAGCAAGTATTACAGAAGAAGTCCTCGAGAAAATGCATTATCTTCATGCAACATTGACAGAGACCTTGAGGTTATACCCTGCTGTCCCAGTGGTACTACTTCTGTCCATAAAACTGCAATATATGCATAACCAAAACCAAATAAATCTATCATTTCTACTCTTTTGTATTTATCTGTGACTGTATCTCATATGCAACATGTTATTTATTGCTATTCAGGATGGCAGGTGTGCGGACGCAGATGATGTTCTTCCTGATGGATTTCACATCAGGAAAGGGGATGGGGTCTATTATATGTCCTATGCAATGGGGAGAATGCCTTACATTTGGGGGAATGATGCTGAGGATTTCCGACCAGACAGATGGTTGATAGATGGGATTTTCCAACCAGAGTCACCATTCAAATTCATAACATTTCATGTAAGAGTATGTTTTAATTATATTATACCTTCATGTAGCGTCTCCTGAACTGATATTGGTGATTGTTGGGGTTTAGTAATGAAACTTTTTGTTTTAAATACAGATTTTATTTATCACCCAAATAACAGTGATCATTGAGGCTATATAGTTGCTGTTAAATATAGTTCATGTTAGAGTAGGTTAGAGTCCCACATTGGGGGAGTGGACTAGTGGTCTGCTTATATGGACTTGGGCAATACTTGTTGTAAAATATTGGCGAATCACGGAAACTCTCTAGCTTGACGCGTGCCTATGGCACTGTCCTTAAGGATATTTCACCGGTTAAGGTGTATCCCCCAGGATTCAACAAGTTCTTCTAGATTTAAACTAGGAGCCAGAAACTAACATAGATTTTGAATTGATAGAAAACCCAGCAAAAGAAAAGAAGAGGAAAAAGTATTACACTCCATTTTTTTCTTCTACTCAACAAGACCAAACCATGAACACTTTTATAGTAGAAAAGAAGTGTTGCCAACGTTCAGTATACTAAATGCCTTAAAGTCAATTAAAGGAGTTGATGAAAGAATATTGATTTTGGGCAACAACAATATTTAACCCAAAAGGAACGTTGGGCAATAAACATATTTTGACCAAAATTAATGCTATTGTAACAGCATATTGTTTTGAATGTTGCCATTAAGGCTAGTATAATATATAACCAAATCTTCCAAAATTAATAGCATATGTTTAGAGAGATTCTAAAATATAATTTTTTATTCTTTTTGAAATACTAATAATATTTTTCCAACAATACTCCCCTCATGAGTTAGTTTTGAGGTTGAGTTAGCCTCAAACACCATATCCTTACAGTTCAAAAAATAGGAGATTATGCTCAAAGATGTCAAGTTTTAGCAGAGAGCTGGTCAAGATCTCACCAAGGGCTTTTGATGCTTATGTTAGTTTGTAACCGCGAAGATAGTAGTCTACTTTGGTCTAAAGAATTTATATATTCTTTTGGCCTGTATTGTATGTAATCTGTAATTGGGATTAGAATACCATACAGGATTTACTGCTAAATCTTCCTTGACGCAAGGCCTGCATCGTATTATCCTTTCTCTAACTCACTGGTTCATTAAATTTACAGGCTGGTCCGAGAATATGTCTAGGCAAAGATTTTGCTTACCGGCAAATGAAGATATTATCAATTGCTCTTCTCCATTTCTTCAGGCTCAAATTATCCGATGACACGAAAGAAGTAACTTATAGAACCATGTTTTCACTCCACATCAAGGAAGGGCTTCAGGTTCGTGCAGTTCCAAGAAGAGGATTAGTAGAAGCATGAACTACAGAAAGGCGCTTTTAAATTCCAATAATATAAAATGTCATCTTTAAAGTTAATAAACAGAAGTAATAATGTACATTCTGCCATATGAACTATAACTTCAACTATTCACAACTTTGTGACAAGGAAGTGGATGCTAATATTTCATCAAGTTCTTGTTTTCGTCTTAAAAGTAAGGAACGACTTCATATTAGTTAGATGTTACACCCTGAAATCCATATTTGTAGCTTGGTTTTTTTTTTTAGTGAACTTGAATAAAAAAAGACAGCTCGGTGCACTAAAGCTCCCGCTATGTGCAAGATCAGGGGAAGACTTTTTAGTGAACTTGAATAACAAACTAGAAAGTAGGAGTTGAAATTATAACAAACTACCAAGATAATGCTCTTTTTTCCTTCTTACTGAAACATATACCACACAATGAGTTTAGTCAAGAACTTCTGATATTTATCAAGACCACAAAATTTGATACACTAGATCAGATCATACCCTATAAAGGTTTTCACGAGGCTGATCTTGACCTGTCATCCCAGCGCAAATACCTAGGATGGACAAAAATTGTTAAAACTTTTGGCAAATTTAAAGGACTAAAATGATTAAGTGCATACTTAATAGACCGTTTTTGTTAACTTATGATAAACTTAAATGACCAAAACTGTTAAGTGCATACTTAAGAGACTATTTTAAACCTACCCTCAAATATAAGAGACCTTTTTGTCATTTTCCTCATTTTTAAAAAACTTGTTCTTCTAGAAAAAATATAGAAATTTTGACTAACCAAACATGAAAAGTGAAGTACCAAACACATCGGAAGTGTCTTTTCTTTCACTCTTTTATTTAATATTTTTTATTACCATTATCTAAAGATGTAAATTTTTAATATAAAAGGAAATATGTAGAAAAATATTTAGTTATTTATGATTTTGCTAAATTAATCCACTCTGCTGGATTAAGATCCATTTTACATTCCAACACTATACTTCCTTCTCAATCTTCTGTTTTTTTCTTCCAATTTTTATATCTCAACTTGCTAAGCCGTTCTTGTTCAAACATTTTATTTCTCGTTTTATGTTTTGAAACACTGACATATTTGTCTAAAATATAATTAAATAAACAAAAATATAAATTCACTGACAATTTACTTTTTAAATGAGCTAGTCAATAGTTCAATTAATTTCACACACATGAAAGCCTTAGAATATGTTTGAGCTTTTAGTGAGCCGATGTCTATCGAAACAGTCTCTCTACGTTGTAAGGGTAATGCCTGTACACACTACTCATCCTAGACCCACTTGTGGAATTACGCTGGGTATGTTGTTGTTGTAACAAAAATAACAATTTCTTACAAAACAAACCCCAAAAAGTCAACAAAATATCCAAATGCCACCTAAACTCCAGTTACTATTTCAGAAAAAAATAATCAAAATCTGAGAAAAGAACGAGCAAAACTATATAGCTTCCAATTGTTCTTGTCATCTATTGCAGCATTTTTTTCATCTTTTATTTTTATTAGGTGACTCAAGAATTCCTATGTGGTGGCTAAGAAAGAAATCACCTAGTCATTCATATGTTATAATTTGTCCTCATTTTGCTACTTTATGTGGACTTACCAAAAACTTTCTTGATAGAAAAAGATTCTTCCGTGTCTATTCTTTTTAATAGAAGTCATTTTTTCTCTTGCAACAACACAATAGCATCAATCCATCATGTAGTCCTATAGGCTAAAGAGACTTGTTTAGGAGAAATTATTGTTCGATAGGTTTTATCCTTTTCTATAATATTAGTTTTTTCATATGCAGGTTGACCAAAATATATTTGTAAGTTGTATGCCCCCTTTAGTATTTTCTTTTATTATTCTATGTATCGCCTCTAAAGATTTGTAATTGTTAGCTTCCACATGATGCCTGTTAAATTAGTGCTCATAAGCATAGAGATTAAGGATGGTGATTGCTGGTGTGAGGAAAAACAAGTAAAAACAGCTAGGTAAGTTGTAGGGTTGATAAATCTTAGCTGTATGTGGTGATGAAAGGCCATATCAATATTTAAATCCACATGGGTCCCAACCTATAATAATATAATCTCCAAGTGAATGGTAGACATGTTATCTTTTATATATTCTGCAAGTCTCTTTCAGACCTTGATTTTTTTTCCCTGCTCCCACTCAGCAAGAATCCAAACAATTGTGATTGGTGAAGTTTCTATGGCCAAGAATGCTACTCATATCGCTTGTGAACAATTTTCTTGATTTGACTTTGCATTTGAGTGTCATATAGTATATAGACACTATTGTCATTTCTCCAAATTAAATATACAACCTTTCTGACAAAAAGAAATGGATATTCTGTATACCATCTTCACCTGTATAGTTATTCTCTTGTTCATTTGTGTGACTCCTATATTAGTGTTAATAGTACAGATCTATGCTGGCAAGTCAATCGGAAACCCCAAATATGCACCAGTGGTAGGAACTGTGTTCCAACAGATCTTATACTTCAACATAATCTATGATTATCAAACAGAATTGGCTAGAAAGACCCCTACTTTCCGGTTTCTGGCTCCGGAGCAGAGTGAAATATATACCACTGATTCAAGAAATGTTGAGCACATTCTTAAGACCAACTTTGGCAAGTACTCCAAAGGCAAGCGAAATCAAGATGTTATAACGGATTTGTTTGGCGAAGGGATTTTCGCCGTGGATGGTGAGAAATGGAAGCAACAGAGAAAGCTAGCAAGTTTTGAGTTCTCAACTAGAGTATTGAGAGATTTTAGCTGCATAGTTTTCAGAAAAGGAGCAACCAAATTGGTCAACAAGGTTTTTGAGTTCTCTCTTGCCAACCAAGTTTTTGATATGCAAGTAAGTCATTGAAGAACTTAATAAATTTCAGGGTTATATCACATTATCACTATCTAGATTTTATCACAATTATGCTACCATACTTGCAGGAACTGCTAATGAGATGCTCCCTGGATTCAATATTTAAAGTTGGATTTGGAGTTGATCTGAACTGCCAAGACGGATCAACTGGAGATAATAACAAATTCATTAAGGCCTTTGATGATTCAAATGCATTGTCATATTGGCGTTATATCAATCCATTCTGGAAGCTTAAGAGATACTTCAACATCGGCTCTGAACTTCTCCTGAAAAGGAACATCAAATTCATCCGAGAATTTGTTGATGAATTGATTAGAACAAGGCGCAAACAGCTAGAAATGAAACAAGATTCTGTAAGTCTTATTAGAATGTCAGAAGAGCTAGAAATGAAGTATTTCTATTTTATAAAGATATCTTGGAATCTCTTTGAGTCTAACATTATTATTAACCTTTTGTCTGTTATGCAAGATGGATAAGGAGGACATACTCTCAAGGTTTCTGGTAGAGAGCAAGAAGGATCCAGAGAAAATGACTGATCAGTATCTCAGAGATATAATACTGAATTTCATGCTTGCTGGCAAAGACAGTAGTGCTAATACTCTTTCATGGTTTTTCTACATGCTTTGCAAGAACCCCTTGATACAAGAAAAGGTTGTTGAGGAAATAACAGAAGTTGTTGGTAATCACATGAAGGATAAGGAACATTTGGAAGATTTTGTGGCAAGTATTACAGAAGAAGTCCTCGTGAAAATGCATTATCTTCATGCAACATTGACAGAGACCTTGAGGCTATACCCTGCTGCCCCAATAGTACTACTTCTGTCCATAAAACTGCAGTATATGCATAAGCAAAACCAAATAAATCTATCATTTCTACTCTTAAGTATCTATCTGTGCCTATATCTCATATGCAACATGTTATTTGTTGCTATTCAGGATGGCAGGAGTGCGGATGCAGATGATGTTCTTCCTGATGGATTTCACATCAGGAAAGGGGATGGGGTCTATTATATGTCCTATGCAATGGGGAGAATGCCTTACATTTGGGGGAATGATGCCGAGGATTTCCGACCTGAAAGATGGTTGAAAGATGGGATTTTCCAGCCAGAGTCACCATTCAAATTCATAGCATTCCATGTAAGAGTATGTTTTAATTATATTATACCTTCATACTTAGCATCTCCCAAACTGATATAGGTGATCACTGTGGCTATATGATAATTTGTATGAGTCCACCACGACACTGAGAACCAGGTTTCCTACTTGTTTCCACTGCAGTAGACAGAAAGTTAAGAAGACAGGATGTTTACGTGGAAACCTCTTTGCTCAAGAGAGTAAAACCACGACCTACCCTGTTAGGATTTCTCAACAACTCGACTAAAATACTGAGCAAAGTTCAGATTACAACCTATTGCAATCTAGGAATCAAAAGTCTTAATCCTCACCCTTACAATAACTCTATTGTATGCTCTCTCTACAATAACTCTATTGCAAAGAATTACAAGGCTAACTCTAGCCGAAAACTCAGACAGAATAGGAACATAAACTCAACACCTACACAAGCTTCTCAAATGAGGAGTAAGTTTACAATGTTAAGAACAAAAGACAAAGATTCAACAACCTAGAACTGAAGACACGATCAGTTGTAACGACTAGGTTCCTCGGTTGTTGCAGCTCTGTCTTGTTGGAGTTCCTTGGTGGCTTTTGCAGAGACAATGAGGCACTTTTGGATTTGCAAAAACTAGGTTCTGATGAATATATATCAAGGAAGTGAGAGGTTAAAACCTTAATCTTTAACCATTGGACAAGAGAAGGCCCACAGCAGTGATGCTGCAGTGCTGCAGCACCAGCACAGTGGCAGCAATGGCAGCAACTTTATAGCTGTGCGATTTGACTCCGATAGACGGATCAGGTCCCTCCAAGCAACATATCTGGTTCCTCAGCAAGTTTGTCGAATCATCAAAACCATGCATAGTACTATGGTATCTATGCATTATCACTATATAGTTGTTAAGTATAGCTCGTGTTAGAGTGGGTTAGAGTTCCACATTGGTTGGGGAATCTCGTGGTCTGCTTACATGGATTTGGACAATCTTCCCCTCATAGAGCTAGCCTTTGGGGTTGAGTTAGGTCCAAGTGTCATATCTTTACATGAGGAGTCAGGTCCATCCCCATTTGGGCTCCTGATCCACGCTCCAGTTGGGCCTGAGTGTGAAGGGAGTGTTAATTAGAGTGGGTTAAAGTCCCACATTGGTTAGAGAATGGACTGCTGGTCTGCTTACATGGACTTGGAAATCCTCCCCTCATGAGCTAGCTTTTGGGGTTGAGTTAGGCCCAAGTGTCATATGTTTACAGTTTGCAAAATAGGAGATTATGCTCAAAGATGTCAAGTTTTAGGAGAGAGATGGTCAAGATCTCGCCAAGGGCTTTTGATGGCTATGTTAGTTAAGATAGTAGTTTACTTTGGTCTAAAGAATTTATATATTCTTTTGGCCTGTGTTGTATGTAATCTGTAATTGGGATTAGAATACCATAAGGGATGTACTGCTAAATCTTCCATGACGTAGGGGCTGCATCGTATTATCTTTTCTCTAACTCATTGGTTTATTAAATTTACAGGCTGGTCCAAGAATATGTCTAGGCAAGGATTTTGCTTACCGGCAAATGAAGATATTATCAATTGCTCTTCTCCATTTCTTCAGGTTCAAATTATCCGATGACACAAAAGAAGTAACTTATAGACCCATGTTTACACTCCACATCAAGGAAGGGCTTCAGGTTCGTGCAGTTCCAAGAAGAAGAGGATTAGTAGAAGCATGAAATACAGAAAGACACTTTCAAATTTCATTGTATAAAATGTCATCTTTAAAGCTAATCTACAGATGTAATGACTGTCCATTCCGCCATATTGATAACGCTCAAACTACACCTCAATTTAAGAAGCGTATGCGATCGTTGTCAAATATATAACCCAACAAGGTTGGGGTCGAATCCCACAGAGAATATGGTGATGATTAAGACTTTAGTGAAGTATGTGACTAGTTGTCAATCGTTTCCAGTAACTAAAGGGGGGGTTTTGTAATCAAATTGTAAACAAA